>VXBL01002476.1:42298-113583 GCA_013400195.1 Aramus guarauna | reverse complement strand
AAAAAAAAAGGAAAAAGAAAAAAAGAGACTGTGGCTTTTGCCAAACAGTTGCTAATATCACAGTTATTTATATCACAGCAACACCAAGGACAATGTATAGACAAACTGGAAGAATCAGTCTACTTCTGTAATATGCTGATATTCCCAGGAATTAAAATTGACTATAATCCCTTTGTCTAACCTGATCTTATTTCCTAAAAAAGTATCAATTATACAGTAATGCTCTACATACTTGGGGGCACGTCCCTCTCCCTCTCTCTGTCTGCCCATGTCTCTGCTCACTCTCCCTTCCCACTCTAACTTTTGAAACAGTTATCCAACTTGAAAAAACAAACCAAGAAGCACTGTCTCCAAGATACAAACTTCCCGTGGCTATGAAAAACAGGCACATAAGTAGAGTTAACCAAACCAGACAGTTCTGTAGGGTTTAAAGGGTTCGACAGGTTCAAACACCTTGGTGAGACTACTATTCCCAGCAGAAGCTTCTTCTGATGGTCTAAAGCCTTTGTTGCAGTTTAAATACACCTTTTGATATAACATAACAGCCTTGCATACATTTGTCAAAACAATCACACAGCTCAGCTAAACAGAGTTGACACATGAACTATGTCATGCTCAGGTCAACTCATTTGGCAATGACCAAATGTTGTGACTTCTTGTTGTGACTTGCTGATATTAATCACTTTCTCTAGAAACCTCATAAAAAAAAAAGAAAAAAGAACAATCACATTCCAGATCTGTAATTACTTCACATCTTTCTAGCAGTGAAAAGGCCTAAGTCTGAATGACTACAAAGGCTCCTTAGAAGGCAGCATCTGTCCCGGATGACAAGATTTTCCACATCTTGTGAAATCAACAGCAATTTCATCATTTGCCTCATTATTATCTGGAAAGAACAGGAGCAATGTTTACTTAAACTAGGATAGGAAAAAATAACTATAAAAATTATATAGAGACATCATTTCAATACTTCTTCTATGATGTAGGCCTACCTAGAAAATTCTTCTCCTGACTCAAAACTTCTTAAACTTGTAGATTTTACAGACTGAAAGAATATACCTCACTGCTGCTTTGTAAGGGTTTGTTCGCAGTCATGCTCTGTCTGAAAAGTAAGGGACTTAATATTTATCCTCCTAGAAGGGAAGGTATAATTCTTATTCCCTGTATCTTGGATTAGCTGTCAAGACAGTAAGTGGACTGTTCAAACATTCAGTGCTTTCAGTGGTTTTAAATCAAGATGAAACATAGTCCAAGCTGTTAAGAAGTGCTATGTGCCTCAGTTGCTCAGTGCTCAGCTTGTCTCCCAGTCCTGGGTCGAAAAAAGGGAAGGCAGGGATGTATCCCCTTAAAGCCAGAGCCCATTTAAGATGTCAATCTGGGAAAAGCCAAACAACCATCAAAATCGCTTTCTTTTGGAAGGATCTAGGCCAGATATTGCACTTAGAGTGCTTTTGCTTTGTAACTCAATGGACTTCAAAGCAGTTCTGCCCACCTTAACCCTGTATTAAACATGAGTTGTGTTTTGTTCAACTGTATCTTTTCACAGGCTAAATAACTTACTCAAAATTGTTTATAAAAATCTTAAAATGATTATTGAAGTGCAGAATTGGCATAGCCTAAAATAATTCACTGTGACAGCATGTTACAAATGTGCGCTCTTTCTTAGGCCACTAATGTTACACAATAGTGCAATCTAGTTGCACTCTGAGCTTCTCCAGTTCTTTAATTTCAAAGTATTTGGGGGCACTTCAAAGATTTTCAAAGTCATAGCTTATTACACCTCACAAACATCAAGCTAGAACTATGGACTACTGGAAGCTAGGAGCCAATACAAAGTGCTTGATGCAGGTAACATTACAAAGGCTGAAAGACAAGTGCATGTTCCGAAATAAGTAAAAACTTGGTTACCTGATGAACAACTTATACTACCAGAAACAGAAGTCCTAAGGAGCCTGGGCTCTGAACACGAGCAGTAAGGGTTTGAAGTTCATAGGAGCTGGGATTTTTCAAAAGAAATTCCAACAGAATAACATTCATACTCAACAGCACCGAATTACTTTGGTGCTAGTGCAGCTTACGTTGAACCAACATTCATTCACTCTTGTGGTGCTAAAATCATCTTCTCCAGGACATGCAAGTTAATGTTAAAGTTCATTTCAGTGAAAACAGGACCAGGCCCTCCCTAAAGCAAGATTTTTATCAAGGTCTGAGCCAAGTTAATTCAAAGTAACTGAAGGAATACTGACATCAAGAGCCTTTACATCAAGCTCCTAGTCATGAAACTTCCGACAATGGAAGATGATAATAAAATGCTTCTAAAAATTATGGGTTGTCCCTGCTATTTCTGAGGTCAATGGAATTTTCCAGAATGAGAAACCTATGACAAATTTTTCTTTCTGCTCCAGTGTGATTCACTGTCAAAAAAACCTGAAGTCAGGCTGCTGTATGTCACAGTGTCTCCTCAGTGTATCAGAAAAACAATTGTTAACTTCTGAGAGAAAAGGTGTTAATAGCCACGATACTCATTCCATTTTTGTGTGTCAAGTTTTTGGCTGGTGTAAATACATGAAACTGAATCAAAGTCAACAGAGCTTCATTCATTTACATTAGTAAATCTTTGGTGACGTCAGAAATAAGACAAAAACCCCAATCAATACTACAAAGTTCTAATACGGAACTGTTCAACTAATATGGATCTTCAACAGCTGAACATCCATGCTCTGTCGCATATCTTAACATGTTTATGGCACAGGAAACACACTAAAATTAATTCAGAAAATCCTCAAATTATTCTTATAATTTGTCATGTTCAGATAATATAATTAATACTGTACATAGCTCTTTTGGCTCATCCCAGCAAGATGCAGTTCACACAAAATCCAGCAAAGTACCTGATCACTTACTTCAAGTATGTAAAGCATAAGAATAATCCCAGTGCAGTCATCAGGCTTAGGTATCAATAAGAACTATTTTCTTCTTACCCAAACTCTGAGTGTCTCCAACTAGGTACCTAAAGTGAGGAGCCCAGATCTCCATTAACTCTCCAAAAACTCTGGTCTTTGCCTAGGAGTAAACACAACCTATGATCCCAAACTCAGACAAAACACATCTGCATGCATCTCACACAGACAACATTTTGAATAATGTAACTACCAAAATACATTAAAGAAGCTTAGAAGTAGTGATGCTGTAGAAGGAAGTTAACAAAAAACAGAGAGAATCACAGAGAAAGCTGTCTTTGACACCTTTGACAGAAGTCCATCAATCATTTTAGAACTTATACGATATGTTGTGTGGCAAGTTATCTAATGAATCATTAAAAAAAAATCTCACAATGCTGTTTTCAAAATGTAAATGCACATACTATTTTTACTATCACATTTATGTACTGCTATAATCTAACAAAACAGCCTACCTGTACAAAAGAGC
This sequence comes from Aramus guarauna, assembly GCA_013400195.1. Taxonomy (NCBI): domain Eukaryota; kingdom Metazoa; phylum Chordata; class Aves; order Gruiformes; family Aramidae; genus Aramus; species Aramus guarauna. Next base: position 110,154 of record VXBL01002476.1, on the reverse strand, counting down.
AAGAGATAATGGGTAGAGAAGAAAAGTTAGCTATTTTCTGACTTTAAATAAAAGTTCAATTTTAATACTTGACTATACGGGCAAGCACAAGACAGTATGTAAACTATCCAGATGAGAAAACCAGCAATCCAACATCCATGATCTAAAACTACTGGCACTGAAGACAATGAAGGATGCACACTCCATCAGCCAAGTAACCAATAAATACTAGCATAGTCTCAACTTATTACAGAACAGTTAAACTCTTCACTGAGTTATTCATTATTACAATCAGGGTAATAAAGTAATCAAAACTTCTAAAATTCAAAGGCTAGAAACAGAACTAGATTTAGGTAAATTAAAAAGAGGAGATTCACTTTAAAAAAAGCAATCACCATTTGAAATAACCACTGGATCAAGATTGATGGTGAGGTGTTTGTACCAGTATGGGCTTTTTTCTTAAAAAAAAAAAAAAAGTTTGTCTGCCCTAAGGCAACCTTGGAGTAAGAGAAAAAGGAAGCCTATAAAACAACAGTTTGATCCAAAGGCCATCACAGCCAGTGAGAAGACCCTGACGTCAGCAACCCTAGATAACATCCATCTTTTACAAGACCTTACATCTTCACCCTAGTAGTGGATTCATGCTAAGCTCTAGCTATGAAAATAATACTTTTGCCCTGCAGTAACTCCCAGAGAAACAATCTTTTTAAACACTCCTCACTGTGTAGCTTGAGGCAGTGAAAATCCAAGTGTTGCTTTTATGGGATTAAGAACCTGCTCTTTTCTGTCACAGGTCTTACTTATCCTAACCTCACGCATTCACCCCTGCTCCCTGGGTTCCTTTCCAGGACGATTTCTCATGTTGAATCACTAACAAAATGAGCTATTAATCATCTTTTTTCCTATTGCCTTATGCTTCCCTTTTTGCTTGGGGTGCTCTAAAGCATCCTCCTGACAGTATTTTCCAAAGCTCCTTCTTTCAACTGTCCTCTGGGAAACATGATGGTAACAGGATATATAGTATGATGCTATCAAAGGCTTCTATATAGAAAAACTTGTGACAATAGAACTCCTCTAATGGGATTTGCATCCCAGCTCAAGAGAAAAAAGCACTGTAATAACCTCCCCCTTTTTTTTATTTTTTTATTGTGCTGTAATCATCTGTTATGCTTTTCACTAGTACTTCAAAGCAATTCTCTATTGTTCTGTTACTCTGATCTTTGGCTCAGCAGGGTTTAGCTTTTCAAAGTGTCACGGAGGGGGATCTTAATTACTCAATTTTTTCATTTTTCAAACAAAATCTCAAATCCATTAAACAAACAAAAATTCGTTTTAGATCTCGGAATTTCCTGTTGCTGGATTTGCAGAGAATTAAAATCAACAAAAAAAGATGCCACCTAGTATGTCTGAAATTTTAGCTACAGACCTCATTCTGTCACAGCTACTACTGTGGTGAGGGAACCTGAATTGTGCAAAAGGCCTGGAAGGTCAGTTCTTTTCTCAGCTTTGCCAATAACTATCTAAAATTTCACAAAAATCAATGAGACTTACTTTGCAAAATGTCCACACACTGAGGCTACTTCTCAAGAGCCCTGATTCGGAACCAGAAAGGCACTAACAATATACACGTCACAAATGGGAGAATTTTACCATATATCTGGAGTTTAAAGTTTAGCTTTATGAAGGTAAATGTAAACCTTCAGGTCATCACTGAAAAACTGGTAGAGATCAAGGTTCTACACTGAGTCATGGGCAAAGCTTGGTCTAGATAAACTGTCTGCCCAAAATCCCTCTTAGTGCAAACTACTACGTGTTCTAAGATCCAGATATTACTTTGTTTCCAAGCTAAAGAATGGTGTTAGCCAGCCCTAATCAGGGCCAGATTTTCTTGTTCCTAAAGTATATCGTAGAACCTCTACTCTCAAGAACACTTGACATAACTTCTCTCAGACTCATGTAGTTGAAGGACACTAACTCACTGCATGCAGTCTAACAACTGGCACACCACTGTAAAAAATTGGTTTTTAAATTTAAATTGAGTGGCACCAAACAGCAAATTTAAGTTACTAAATACAAACTAGAAATTATATTCCTGTTTTGATTCAAATGTGGAAAAATGAACTTCATTGTTGACTTATCTTGAAGCTAATATTACTCAAGGGAGAACAGAGTAGTTTAGCTGAGGCCAGCAGAAAGAGTTACTGCTAGTCTGGATGCCTGCTGGAAAGTGCAATAAAGCATACAAGTCCATGCGACATCCCAATCACCATTTTTATGAACATTTTCCTATTTATTAATAGCAGCTGCTCTAAATTCACTCAAGTTTTACACCAGCTGCCAATTCTGGGTCTAGTACAAATTTGAGATATATTACAAGTAAGTTCAGCTAGAAATGAAAATAAAAGGTGAGAAAAAAGCACAGCATATGCCAACAAGGCAAGTTCATTGCTGACAGGTAAGAGGGCAAGTGAATGGCTGTATATACCAATAATTCCAGAAGTGTAGGTGAGTTCAACCACTAAAGACAATGGAGGAAAAAGTATCAATCATAGAGAAGAAAAAAATGGCACCAAGAAAAGTCAGGTTATCTCCCTCCTGTTACTAAACTACAATACCCTTTTCTCTGCTCCAAGACATTCAAACTGTTCCAACTAATCTGTTACCTGAGTATATTTACCTGAGCTTCATGATTCTGCTTGCATTTATATCTTATTTGCCTTTATACACAGCTCTTGGACCTCAACAGAAGACATACAAAATATCAATCACCAATTATATTGCAGACAAAAGCGTATGGAACATAAAATGCATGGGAGCATGTGGCATTCAAAGACAGATGACTCTGAAATTCATGATACAAATTAGCACCTTTCCTTACTCGATTACTCAGGAAGAGGAGGTATTTTGCAATTCACAGTCACCTCCAGGTGCTAACAATCCATTCAATTAGCAGCTTTTTCACCAAACAGACCTTGACAGGAAAGTTGCCTAACATTCAAGATACTATTTAAAATCCCATAGCCACTTTGATTGTTGTAAAATGGCTACTGATAAAGATGGAAACTTGAAAAACCTCAATTTATGGATAAGTAATCACAACAGATGTAGAGTAAGAAAATACTGTTTACATGAAGACAATCTAACACAAGTTCGGATATGGGTATATTACATTGCTGCTGTAGAAGTCTGCTTTGTACTGTATCAGTATAGGAACCCTATAGAGACCCCCAAAAATATAAAGCTGAAACCTCTAGGGTGAGCAACACGCTTTTCCTCTTTCTGGAGTTGCTCCATGTTTACCATCTACAAAGTGTGACAAAATGCCTACATACTATGCCTATACAGAAGTGGCTAATAGGGCAGCATAATAAGGAGAGATAGCTAGACCCCAAATTGCTTAACTGAAAGGGATGGTCCACGAAAGAGACTCTTTAGGGAAACACTCCTAAAAGACAGACAATTTTGCAGCCCAGTCTCATAGACATTAAACCAGAAAGGACTGATACAATCATGTCTCCTTCCCATCTGCTTGTCCAACATTAAATAAGCATCCCATAAGTCACGATTTAGTCAGCTTGTTCCGAAAGGATGTTGGTAGTTGATTCTAGTATATCAGCCAGGGACATTTTGTAGTATGAATAACTAATATTTAAAGTAGTTCAACACGTTCTGTTTGATTTAAAGCTTTTGCAGAAAGCCTTTATTTGCAGAAAAAGGTCACAATCCTTTTGAGGAAGGCACCATGGCTAATGTATCACAACCACTGTAAGTATTGAAAAAGACCCACGGATATGTTTCTTTACTATAAGGGACAAGTGTAAAAGTCTTCCTCTTTAGCCAAGCAGGACTGCATTAACCAATATTTTAATTCTGCAACTGCATTTATCAGTAAACCCATGGATATAAGAACAGTGAGCCAGAGGTTAAACAGAACGTAAGAAAAAAACCTATTGCAACACATCTTTCTTCACTAGCAAATCCAAAGATGCTATTTAACAACAAACCTGCCATTCCCAGAAATACAGCACTGATGGGAACTTCATCAGATTGCTGTAGAATGTTGTTGCCATTTTACTCTGATTCTCGAAATAATAATGTTATTTTTCAGAGCATAACTTCTTGCTCTTTATAGCTGTCATTGTCAACATTTCAAGAACGGAAAGCACTCTACAATGCACAGCCATTTAGCACGCTACCATCACGTGAGGACATGCAGACAATTCTGCATCATTTGAGTACTACACCTTGTAAGGACAATGTTTTCAGAAACAAGAAACAATTTTCAAAGCCTGAACTTGCGACAATTTTACACAAGTGATTTCTTAGCACTGCAGTAATTCTGCCCCTCTCCTGGTATTTCACTAGGGAAACATCAAAAAAACAGAAGCACTTGCAATCACTAGACATTGCTGAAATTTTTGACATAAATAAGTCATTGAATTTCTGATTAAAGAGATTTTAAAGAACAGAATCAAAATCCCAGAAACTTTCATTTACTTTCCAGAAAGCCTATTCTCTTTTCAGCCACTAAAAGCCAGGCCTCTGTATTTTTCAAACTTAACATAGAGACAACTTCAGATCTTCAACAACTCAGTCATTTCTGTTAAAGATACATTTACATTTGAAACCATTTGCAAAGTATCACTAGAGATTGATGTAAGCCGGACTTTTTTCCCTACCAATTTTTTTGGTAAATGAGATTCAAACCAGGAGCTAGAAACATCACTGAAACATGAGCAGGACTTGAGGATGTGTGAAGGGGTTATGGTAAGGCCCTACTGGGTCCAGTCTTACAGGAACCTCCCAGACACAAAAACGTGCAGCTCTGAGAGAAGCAGGGCCTGGTCTATTCCACTTATTTTCCGCAATTAGGATAAGGACTGTGACGGAAGCCCTACAACTTTCACTAGTAAAAATGTTTGTAGTAACAGCCACAGTTGGAGCACTTTTCATGGATTTGACTGATGTTCCCAGCCTTGTGCTTACTCACAGTGTATTCCCAACCCTCTGCACCCACCTCCCCACATTCAGTCTCTTTGTGTCAGCTTCACTTATTGTGAGACCTTTTTCCCATACCTATTCCCCTTTACTGACCTATTCTCTTCAATTTCTCTTGCCATTTGGTTTATCCCCTCCCTCCTATACCCTACCAATAAATCCTTCAGTGAACTACCAGTGTTTTCTGCCATATTATTCTGTGTGACTGTATCTAACACAAAGAGAACACGTTCTAGATTGGTTTACTACAGTAACAAATTATAATAGACTAAAATCGCAGTTGTCTTTAGCTTATACTACCTCACTATCGTCACTTAGCCAGCTTGCATGGTAAGAGTGGTAAAAGCTGTCCCCTGGAAGTGAAGAAATCAGATTTCAGTATCCTTCACAAAGCACGGCGAAGGAAGTTCATGCAAACTTGTACAGATTGAAATAGTTCTTTTCAAAGTATGTCAGTAAAAATAGATTTCATGCAAGTCTGTAATAAGGCAAAGGCTAATTAGCTGCAACCACTTTTTCTCGAGGTCAAGAGGAGCTACACCTGGGATGATTTTAGCCTAGAATAGCCACACTTATTGATGTGATTTTTTAATTTTTTTTTTTTTTTTTTAATTCAGGACATATCACATCACACCATTTTGACTTGACGCTAAAGTGACAGGGCTAACAAAACAAGTTATTTTGATAGGATACAACCTACTTGAAAATAACATCTCAGTGTTCTGTACTCAGTGTAACACCCGAGATTGCTGTAACTTAGAGAAGTCAGTCAATATTTTATCCTTTTTTTCCCCTCTCCATTTTTCTTTCCTTTTTTCCCCAAATTTGTGTAGCTGGCAATATCCTGTGGATGAAAAACTCCATTGCTCCCTTCTCATCACCCCTTTATGAGATCTCAAGCACATGCAGCTAGCCATCAAGCACTGTTTCTAAGGCCGTTTCATTTTTTCAGAACTTTTTTCCATTCACATACCAAACCCGCCCAGGTTCTCCTAGTCCTGCAACAGTCTCTCCGCTTATACTCCTTCAGAAGCAGGATCCAGAAGGCACAAGGCTGCTGACACCTACAGTAGTCCACTAGGATTGTCAGTCAGGTGTTGCTCATACCTTGTCCTGGATTCACTGAGGTTTACTGATGCCAAGATGTTTTGACGAAAAACATTTTAGGTTCACTATGTCACCACCTTCCTCTGTCATTTTACTAAGAAAGAAAATATGCACCTATTTCTGGAAGTAACCTAGCAGCATAAGTCTTATTAGCTTAAACAGGACTTCTGTTTCTAACTCTCACAGACTCTTTGGAAAAACTACCCACAGCACCAGTAATTACTTTCGGCACAGTTACGCTCGGAGGACAGGAACCCACTGAGGTAGTCTCAGGTAAGACAGTCTGTGGTCTACTCAATTTTATTCAGCTTCTCATCCCAACCCTTCACTGAAGCACTACAGTTAAGGGCCCATTAGTGTTACAGTAAGAAGCACCCCATGCCTCAAGGGTCACCCTGCACAGGTTTAATTGCAAGAGGAAGACTTAGAATTCCAAAGGACAGGAAAAAAAAAAATCTGGTTAACAGAACACAGCATAAAAGCAACCCAAGCAAGGTACTACAAAATGCTAAATACTGCCATTCAGTAACTGCACATCTGGTTTGCTGTCTCTTTTTTAACCCCAACCCTCAAAACACAGGAAAGGTGGGACAAAGAAATTCAAAATGCTTCTTCCCTTTATTATTTAATACAGAGTATGTCTTTCAGTGGATCTTTTTTAAAATCAAAAACCATGTAGGATCACATCTAGAAAATGCACTTGACAGCCCTTCCACTGAGCACTTCTTGCTGCCATTTCTTGCTGATATTGCAAGTGAAAAAGAGCCTGTTTGGGGTACAGTACTTGTTCAAATGCTTTAAATCATTCTGTGCGAGTCTCTCCCTTCTTTTCTTTCTCCTCTGCCTATATAGGCACCTAACAGGTTTACTGGAATAAGTGACATGAATACTTCATTCCTGCTTCATCCCTTTACTCCAATTCCTTTTAACCATACAGCTACCCCCTGCCAGCCCTTATGCCTATGGTAAAATCAAATAGCTAGCTCTGTCTGCCCCAGTCAATGAAGAAGAATCTCTCTGCGAAGTTCCCAGCCTGGTAACAAGTTAGAGACAGTTCCCGCGGTTTGTCAGAAAGCTTCTGAAGGACTACATTTCTGCACCAGAGGAATTAATAGCTCCAAGCTTGTAAAGATTTATATATCTCCACAAAATGTCAGTAAATCTGCAGCTATGATACCAGAGATGATGATTAGCGCTGTGCATATTAAACAAAGGAGTAGTGAAATCTGATTTGCATATTTGACACGCACACAAATTCCTACTGCTTTCACAACACAATATATACACGGTTCATTTTATTTTGATTAAAATTAACACATTTCACTGATGACCTTTAAAGGAATGCTCGCTTCCAGACTCTTAAATGCACCATTGATCTACTACACTTTGTCAGCAAAACAATGATCATTCCTAAGATGTCTCTGAAAAGCTACAGTCTTACACAGATCAGTCCATAAAGTTCTCACTGACGTAAGCAATGCAGAGATGCAGAATTTGCATAATCAGCTCATTTGCTGCATTCAGCAACAAGGGACATATTCTGCCGATTCACGTCCTCACCAGAAGGTTGCTCTAGTTAAGGGGAAATTGCCACATTGCAATTCAACAGACATGAAGTACATTAGCTGAGTAGCAACTAAGTAAATAAGCAAATGAAGATGTATCTAAGTTATTATTACCTTTGCTCCACAGACAATGAAAATGACCTTTGTTGAAGGGCTGGTTCAGAATCAGAAGGCAGAACTTCAGGTTTCCTGTAAGATAAATGTTGATTCTTATTAGCAAGAAAGATTTTTTTTCCCTTTTTTTTATTTTGCTTTTACCATATTAATTTTAGTCCAACCACCTCAGAGCAACTCTACTAATTTCCTTACTACTTAGGGTTCATCATTTTCAGATAGAGAAGCTGCCAGAACTTCATTAGACACTTTTTACTTGGTAGGGTTTTGTTAAACATTTACCCACTGAAGGCCATCCTCCACAGGACTCCACATCTATACAGCTCTCTTCTTTAATCTCCCGCTTGCTGCTGCTGCTGCCGCCTGGATACAGCATTTACTGACATGAGCTTCGCCCTAGCATTTATTAACAGGGAAGGCCATAGCTGACTCCGTATGCAGCTGTCTCTAATCTAGGTCCAATATTCACTCTCCTGGTGGATGCAGAACTCTTGTTGCCATCAGTGGCTTCTGTGCCTACATTTTCGTATCATCTAGAAGCTCTAATTGTGGTAGATCCACTCTGGTAGATACTTTACAAATATACAGAATGAAAGGCAATGCCCAAGAAGCTTAAAATCAAAGCTAGTAAAAGCAAAATCAAACTTTACCCTGTGTTATCTTGGTGATAGTGCAGACTAAAAACCTCGGTGGATTTACCAGCAACCTGAACTGATCCAACTTGATTTGGGTCCTAAAGCCTCCTGCCTTAGCAATATGTCCATTGTGAAGGTCAATAATAAACCTACAAATATAAAAGCCTTAAAATAAAAAGATTTATGATATGACACACTTTGGTTTCAAAGAGTAAATACACAAATCTTATGACGGTTGCCTGTGGTGGGATTTGCATTATTTCACTTCCTAATTATCTTGCCAATCATATAGGAATACAAGTTTCCCCTGGAGCTTGATATCCTTAGGCAATCAGGTTAATGAAGTATTATTTGGTAATGTAAAGCCACTGTAATTGAAAAAAGAAAACCTCTATCACTAGAAAGTCTTTTGGGCTTTTGAGCAGATCCAGTAGAGCCGGAGGCAGAAGGCTACAGGTGAAGCTGTGGCTTATGCCGTATGACGTTCCCAGGGAAAATACAGGTGGTAAAAGTCCTGAAGGTGCAGGAACATCTTGGGGTGGGAGTAGGAACATGGCGATCTTTAAAATAATGAATGGAATGCGTAGTTAGGAGCATGAAATGAGGGTAAGGAGATCAAGACACCACTCTTCTGCATCTCGCCTTTCAAGCGATTTAGGGTTTCTCCACTGACCCACTCTATGTCTCAGTTCCCTAGAACATAAACAACAGTATTGTCCTCCTTTGTAAGTCTCTAGAGAGACACTACTGAAGACCTTGGTAATTTTTACTCCAGTAAAAAGTCTATGTGTTTACCACACCTATTTTCTGCATGCTGCTTTCAAATACCTTTTCTCATGTCTTCCACTTGCATCCTTGCTGTCATGGTCCACACTTCTCTTTAATTCATGCATATATAGGAGAATAAATTTACTTAGGGAGTAAATTTACTTAGAAAAGAATGGAGAGGTCAGAGGACCAAGTAAACAAAGGTGAGAAAAACCTTTTCTTTTATGTATTCTGAACAGTTTTGCCTTGTCCTTGAACTTTAAGAGAAAGGTAGAAAACAATACATTCAAACTAAGTGCCAATTTCCAGCTGCCTCACAAAATGGGACCTCAGCAGCAGATCTTCTAATGATGGTTAAGTGAGAAAGGCTGCCAACTCCTTATATTAAACATAATCATCTAGTGGTGCCCTCCACTGAAGAGGGCCAGCAAACATCACAGGTTCTTTTACTGCTAAGATAATACAATTTGACACAGGTGCTGCAAACCTATTCCTGCTGGTGAATCACAAAAGGCCTTTCTGTGTCTGTTTTAAACCCTTAAGCCATATCAGCATATGAAAATGCAGTAGACTGTTAGCCTTTTTTTTTTGCACATCGGAAGGACTCTTGTTATGTATTAAGATATGTTTTTGAAGCCATGGCCTGACTGTAGGCGTCCACAATGAGAATGCAGAGGCCAGTTTTCAGAAATGACAATTACAAGAGCTTCCAGTGAAGCCTGTAAGAGCTACTGGCTCTTAACCTGTTCAGTTGTTGCAAAGAAGCAGAGACGTAGATGCCCCCACAGCACACACAACTAGGAGGGGGGTTTTGTGCCTTTTGGGCTGTGGTGTTTTTTTTTTTAAGCACAGTTATGGGTTGAAAAAGTGGAGAAATGGAAATTATTGTTTCTCCTGCTTTTAGAAAAGTGAATGTTCCAGTCATTTCAAACCACTGCAATTAATGCATGATAAAATGCTATGATTAATGCTACCAAAATGAGCCTAAATGTCAATACTTTAATGGTGCTCGCTGAGTTAATATAAAGCTGCACAAAGGGCTCAGTCCTCGGTAGATGTAAAACAGTAATAAAATTGGGCTGTGATAATTTACAACCATTGCCCTAAAAACTATTAATAAATTGGGACTTCTGATGGCAAAGACTACATCAACGGACAGAATATGCAACATCCATCACTCTGAGGAAAAACTGATGAGAGCTCACTGTGCCACTGCTCCGAGCACTCTACTGGCTATTCGTTTGAAAACAAATCTACTTCAAGGCCATTTATCTTTAAAAGCCCTTAACAAATTAGGAAGCATCTATCTCCTAGACTGTCTGCCCATCCATTTCTCACAAAGATAATTAGCACCCTGACCCAACCATTAACAAAACTGTGCTCTGTTTGGACTAATGGGAAAGAGAATTCTGTAAGCAAGAATTCAGCAGCGAAAATAACTTGTCCCCAGATATGGGTATCTCCACTGAAGAAGCTGTTGTTGGCCTTTTGTCAGAGGCAGAACAAGTTGGTCTTTTGCATAGTTTCTTCCATTTTTAGTATAATTTTCTCCTTCATTATGTACTTTTCTTGCGGCTTTTGCAGACTGAGCAAATTCAGCCATCTGCAGCACAAGCAGAAAAGAATAAATTCCTTCACACAAAACCTACAGCTTATTCTTGGTGTTTACATCAACACAGAGACTGAATGGAATCAAGTTCCACAATGTAAGTCCTCTTGCAGAGGAATTAGCTGTGCAGTAAGGCCCACTTTCTACAGGACACGAGGACAGAAGACCGACTATAGGAAATTTTGACTTGCATATAGGGTACCAAATTTGTTCATCTCCAGTCTTACCCATTTGTTTTTCTATGTGCTGCTTATAAACCTTGCAGTCTTACAGGCATAATTTACAGATCTATGTATTAACAAGTGCACAACTACAACAGCCAGTTATATGCAAAAATACACTTTAAAAAAAAAATCTTTTAGTGGACTTGGAAAATTCCTAGTCTTTGGAAAAAGCCGGATCATTTTAATTTTGCCAGAAATACAGAGAAACATTTCCTTACTTTCCTAGGTTGCAAATCAATCAAGGATCCCTACATGTCCAACTGGGACCATCAGTGAACAACTTCTTTCTTTTTCCCTTCTCTGCTTTCCAACTTTTATGTAGCTGCACTTCTTTAACAAAGCTTTTCTCATGGTTTCTTAGAAAGGACTTTAATCAAAGGTGTTGTGAACATCTGACAGCCAATGCAATGCCTTTTACCTCATTTTAACTCACTCAGAAGAATTCCAATATATTTCAGAGCACACGTTTGCTATTCTAAAAGCCTTATTGGCTTCTCCCTGTCATATTATACTCATCTAGCTAGTCCATAAATATTTATAATATCATTATGCATTTTTTATTGATTTCCCCTTGTCACATGCCAGTCTTCAGGCTGTATGTCTGTCACAAAGCATATGAAAAAGGCATATATATTTTTAAAGACAACCTTTTCTCTGGTAGGCAATAAAATAATATATGCTCCTTCTTTGTTTCCTTTCAGTGTTAGAATAATATTGCTAGAAGTTATTCTACATATTGAGAAGTTCCTGTCTATCGAATTTTCCAATGGGGAAAAAGCTTTCATTACTTCAAACAAGAAGGCCTTTGGGAAAGATCACTGCTATTCCCAGTCTTTGTGAAATTATGTAAGCGGTAACAGGCAATGGGGGATACGCTGTGCTAAGATAACCCAAGGTGCTAACAAAATAGGACTCCAAAGTCAGAGCTTCAACCACAGAAAAAGACTTCTGCTAAGCTACTTGTGTTTTGGTTTGTTGTTTGATATCTGTGTTTTACTGCTTGCCTGAAGAGGAGCCATTCCTGTCCTTTCCTTTCTAATGATCTATCAAGCACCATCCTCAAAAAGGTAGGTTTTAGTACAGAGGAAGGAGGAGGAAAGAGATAGGTAGTACAGGGGCAGAGGGATTTTACCCATTAGTAAATTATTTCATTAATTTAATTTAGAATGTTCAAAGTTGGAAGATGGTTATAAATTTTCAGAAAATTTCTGTACTGGTAGAAATACATCTAGCTATCCACGATACTAACCAAGATCCCTTGAAAAGATACTGCAGAGATTTGGGTTACACATATTCCTGACCACATAGGTGGGAATCTAAATATACAATGAGCTTCTGAGGGAGAAAAACTCCGAATGATCCCACTGAGAATTTCCTCCTGCTCACATTGCTGCTATCACATCAGTCTACTTACCAAGATTAAAGAGGAAAGAGAAAAGAGAAAACAGAAAAGAGAAAACAGAAAAGAGAAAACAGAAAAGAGAAAACAGAAAAGAGAAAACAGAAAAGAGAAAACAGAAAAGAGAAAACAGAAAAGAGAAAACAGAAAGAGGAAACAGAAAGAGAAAACAGAAATGAGTTATTTGGTTGCCAGAATCATCATTCAGGAAATTCTTGCCACACAGATTTGTTTTTTAAATGAACAGTCACTGCCTACTTAAATGTCAGAGTATGTGGGAAAGGACAAGGCATTTTTTCACAATTCAAAACAGTGACACTGATAAAAGACAGCGGGGCAACAGGCTGAGGCAGCTCTTCATATGGCAGTTGAAGTTTCTTCTGCTACATAAGAATTAGCATTGAAATTGTAATTCTAAGAACTCCACCTAAGTTATATTTAGTGGGAGTCAATCATAATAAACCTTAAAGAAAGCACTTCATGAAACTAGCAAATGTACCAAAATAACGTTCTTGCAGAACTGCAGTGAAGATAGCTAGGACTATTGCTACAGATCAAAGCAAAATTACTGAAGCAACTTGCTATATTGTTGGTTTGGGCTTTAGTTTTGCTGTTGGCTTTGTGTTTGTTTAATACATTAAACTCTCCTATTTAATTGAAATACAATCTACCAAAAAAAATCAGAAAATACCAGGTTTTACTTTAAAAAAATTTCTTAACATACTGCATGGATTGGCTCCTGTGTAGTGCTAAGCATTATCAGGTCAAACAAAAGCTGGGATGGGAACTTCTGCTATTGGTGAAGCAGTCACCAATGAGGGACAATTAACAAGTGAGTTTATAAAGGTATGATTTATGACATCAAGAAAAAAAAATAATTCATTATAATGAATTGGAGTGGACAATTTTAACAAACACTTAAGGGAAAAAAAGTTTTAATACTGATATTTCTTAAATTAGGAACATGGCTATTTAAAGAATAGTACTCTATTAAAGTAGCCCACATTCTTGCTTAAATGAAGGCTCATGTAGAAAAATGCCACTGATTACACCTGAAGAATTCTGGTTTTACATCAGTGAAAGACAAAGGACCCTAAAATGAGTCAGAAAATATTGTAGCATTGAATACACAGAAAGGAACAGTATTCTAACTGCTCCCTACAACCTCAGAAAGCTTCTTACTAGAACTTTTTAAATTTTGCTGTATTAGTTGTAGCACCACAATTAGCTTTTTCTGCAATAATCATCAGCATTTTTAGTGCAGTCGTAATGGGCTATTTGTTCCACCTATCACTTGAAAAAAAAAAATCCAAAACACTGAATCAGAGTTTCCACTAAACAAATGACAATATATTGCCTTTTTAAAAAAAAACAACAAACTTGTCTTTATGAAAAAGCACATAGATGCTCAGGACATACACAGATGTTACCTAAACACAGAGAACGTGGGATTTTAAAACAAAAGAAAGGAGTTTGGGGGATCAGCACCAAATCTACATCATTTTCTGCTAAGTAAGCATCTGTCCCTAAGGGTTAAGTTCAAAATTGATGCTCTGGGAAGAACTTGCCAGCTTACTGAAATGGATCATTTCATTCAGGGCTTGTTTTAAGAGCTACCATCCACTTCCCAAACATACTCAACTGGAACAGCATCCCTATCAGAATTGAAGTAAATGTTCGATTAGACAAAAACTAAGGAAAATGAATCCATCAGACTATGGAGCATCCCCCATTTCCTGAAAGGATTTCTTCATTGTGGTTCTTTGTTTGGTTTTGAGTTTGGTATTTTTTAGACATTGAAACACCACCACCTGTAGTTTCCTACGTGATATGCAGATGTGGTTCCTAATAGGCAATTTACTTGCTGATGTAGCAATTATTCTTGAAAGTTAACTTCTGCCTAACAAGACAAGATTCTGGTTTCATCAATGACTGTCTTTGGCAACTGACTGACTCTGAGCACTATGTCTACATTAGCAAGCAGCATGACAGGTCTATAGAGAAAAAATGTTCGTGCTTAAGGTATGATATTCACACTCTGCATGTTTTGGGGTAAAAGGCAAGGAGGGAGGCAGGCTACTTCAGGTTTGGTCTAGTCTGGTCCTGTAGTCTAAATACCCATTAAAAGTAGGAGAGCATCATGTGCCCCCCTGGAGCACATTTTTAGTTTCATCCAAAAGGAAATTAGCTTACATATTCCAAAACTACTCCGCAAAGTAAAGCACATCAGGAGACTTGCTTCAAAAGCATATTCCTGATCAAAAATAAAACTCTAATGTAAATATACCAATAGTCACATGGCTTACAATGTTTTTTAAACAATGTCTTTACCAATCTAAGATGACTAATGCCATAAGATCAGCTTAATTTAAATGAGCAACAGATTTTTGTCATCTTATATTCATTAAAATTTGGCTCTAAATTCAGATTGTTATACTTCAGAGGCAACCTGACGCTTGTATCTGTTGTGTAGGGAAGGTGGGGGGGGAGCATCAACTCAAAACTTGAGCTTATCCACCCCACAAATTCCTGGAAAAGCACTTAACATTGAATCCTAAGAGACTACTTTTTAAGGTTACCTTTCAGAATAAAACCTCACTTTGTACTGAACAAATAGTGTACCCTATACAAAAATGCTCCTCATTCTTCTGTTCTCTTTCTTGAACTCAGTTGTGCCCCAGCGGTGCTTCCCTTCACTGGGAAACACAGTGCTCTGCTGTGATACCAGGGAATCTAAAAAGGATCATTTCAAACTTATGCAGCCCAAATCAACACTCTGAAATGTAAATGCTTCACGTTTAAAAAGTTTCACAACTCCTACAGAACTAGTACTTTGAAAATGGAAAAACTTCTTTCAAATCAGTCAGCAAAATTCACTCCCAATGTCTATGGTCTTGCTAACAAGGTAGTTGTCAGCTTTAATTCAGAGAAACAGTTAAGCTTGGACTATTGTATTAATTATAGCCACTACTTATAAAACATTGTGTAGCTGCATTTTACCACACTGAATCCCAAGCCTCCAAACAAGCCATTTAATTTTCCTCATAAGAGTGACAACTCCAATAATAAAGAAGCACAAATTATGCAAAAGGATCACAGACCTTACAAACATGTTCTCAAACTTATTGAATGAATAAATCAAATATGCATACCCGGCTGCTTTTTGTGCAAATGCAGTATTATCCCTGTCAATGCATTTTAGTGTTAATTTTTTCATGTAAATTCTATTGATTTTTAAATATTTTACAGCTCTTAATTCTCCAGGCAAATTCCAGCAAGAGGAGTAGGAAGAAAAGGGGATTTGTGCAAACAGTCTTATTGAAAAGCTGCAACATAGTACTCTCTGAAGAGCCCTCTACAAGAATTTATGTGGATGAATTCAAAACAACTAATTTTTCCACAATAAGTCACAAACACAGCCATACACACAGGATAACCCACCTACATTATTGACCGCTGCTGTTCCTAGAAGGGTGCTACGCCCTGCAATGAAAACTTGTCAATTAATCCTGGTGCTCCTCTGGAGACTGTGAGGGCTGCATTTTTCATCTCAGTATGTGATGGGAGACCTGTTCTCATACAAACTCCTGCAGTCTATAGCTGCATTTCTGAGTGCTTGGGACTTCTGCTCTTTATGTGTCAAACACCTCAGTCTGGTCAAGCAGAATAAGATCACACAGTTCCCAGCAGTGAATCTTCGGTTTTAGATAACTTGTCCAGCAACAAAAAGAAACTTCATGGCAGGATTCAACTCTCCAGGGCAACATTCGACTGAACTGAATCATGAGAACTGTCTATTTAAATACAAATCATAACAATCACAATTCTTACTATTACATACATGGAAGAGATGCTTGTGCACCATCACCAACTTTCATTTGAAAATAAACCTACTGGAGTAACTGGTCACTTTGGGGAGGTAGCAAGGTAGGTAAACCCTAACGGGCTCTTTCAGAGACACACTGACATACAGCACCATTTGCTACATTTGGCTTTGGTTTACCTATACCCTTGCTGCTTGTCTCCAAAGATGTTGCTGGACCATCCATCCATCCATCATTCTGTGCTTTGTGCAAATAAGACTTTGATTTCATCCTAAGCACAAGAAAGCTCAGAATTAGCTTGAAGCAGGAGAGTATTTTTAGCCGAGATGTTACCACCTTATTGGTTATACTCTTCCAGTTTTCAAGACTACTGTTTGGACTCAAATTGCCCAGCGATCCAAAAAAGAAAGAGATTTCTGATACAGGCACAGACAAGTAAGGGTCCAGGAGGTTAGTCAGGTGTATTCCATCCTGTGGTCAGAATAAATAGCCAACTGACTCTGAAGAGACGAGTAGGGAGTAAAATAGCAGGAGGAGGGACAACTTTCTGCAGAACGGGAAGTCTAGTCCCCCAGGCTGCAGAATCTGACACAACCTTTCATACTTCAGATAAACTGCAAAAGTGCATGAATTTCGCTACAACTACCATCTAAAAAAAGCAATATACTAAATGCTTTGCTTTGTTATTCACAGGCAAGTCACCTCCTGAGCCAGTACCTATTTTACACCTTCTAATTTTGATACCAGTTGGAAGCTCTTAGGAGACAAGAATGAGACATACAGGCTTGCTATAAAAATATTGATAGCGTTATGGTAAATTTGACTTTCCTGTTTAAAATTTCTAGGCACAGAGCATTAGGATTGGAGCTTAAATCTACAGCAGAGTGAAAACAAAAGCAGATGTGGAGACAATCTACGGAATTTCCATTTTATGTTCTGGCTGAAAAATAAATACAAATTACTATAAAACATTGGCTTCTAGCTTAAAGCTTTTTTCCTTAAAAAGATATTAAAATATCTTCACTTCAGAGAAATTTAGGAACCATTTGCAGTGCCCCCAAAACTACTATTATTACTCAAGTTCCAACCTTAAAACAAAACCCAAGATAGTTGCTCACTTTTTAGCTGTTTAATAGCCAGGCCTAATACAATGTCCTCCCTGCGTTTTAAAAACGCAGTATCACATTGTCTGAATACACCATGCTAACAATACTTGTTATCTGGAATAACTCTGTTTCTAGGGATACAACTAGGCATACAAACTCCCCGGCTGACTCGAGATCTTTGGTCGTTATCATCAGCTCCATCTGCACATTGTAAGAGTAAGGTGACTTCAAGGAATCACAAGGCACAGAAGGCAGATGATGTTATTTAGTAGTCTCTTTGGGCAAAATGGTATAAAGCACAAATACCCTCAGCAAACATCCAGCTCTGCAAATAGCGTAATGCCATCTTATTTTACCTATCTATGGTGAACAGATATCTTTGGGTATTTTCTACAGGATTAACAAAATTAAACAGATACCTAATGATTTACATATTAAGAGTGCTGACCTAAGAGTAAGATCCACATGAACGTGTAAGTGCCTGACTGCTGAGCACTCAAAACCCCTGCTCTGCTGCCACGAAGCACTCCACTGACACTTCAGTTATTGGCATTAACATTTCCTATGCACATAAAAGTCAGATTTCCATCTGCACCAAGATACACCTGAAGTTTAAGTAACTGACGCAACCTGATGCCTCAAAACACTGGATCTCAAAACACCACTGCTATCCACCAACTAGACATTTCTCTACTGATATCATTTGAAGGGTACGTTTGAAGTAGCTGTTCTCAAAGCATACCTAATAGATTCGGTTTCACAGCATCAGCCATGTCCTTTGTAAAAACTTGGGAAGGAGCTATACCTTTTATCAGCACAGATTAATAGTTGGAGCGCTCCCTCAGGAGGATGATGACCCACATTCAGGTTCCATCTGTCAGAGGGAATTCACCTCCAAATCCCGCTTCAGTCAAGACAGCGCTCTCCTCCCCAGACATGTCGTTACTCTCAGGGAAGCAGACCCTTCCCTCCCTGCTCCAAAAGTTAAAGAAATTAATTGAATTATTTTCATATAACAGTTAAACAGGAAGAACATATGGAAGTCTGACTCTGCAGTCCACTGACCTGGATACAGTGCTCCAACATTTACTTATCCAAATTTCTCTTTCACACCTTGAATAAATCTTCCAATTACTTCACCACTGTATTTCTAGAACATTATACCCACTGTTGCCTCCTTCCTAACGCTGTGACATGCTTTCAAAGAAAAGCATAACCTCTGGTTTTGTAGGATATTTTTCAGGGAAGAAGAGTGGTTCTCTCACTATCTTCAGAAGATTTGGTACTTGGGAGTCACAAAAGGAGGAAATAACCTTCTGCAGCACAGCATAAGATGTCTAAATCCAACAGAGAAGGATTTTAGATGCTTCGTTCTTCCCACTGCTCATGGTATTCCCACTGATAAGCTCAGTCTTCTTAGTACACTTATTCTGATGGATTGTACTCTTCATATACATCAAATTCTCCCTATGCCCTGTATACACAGTCTAAATACCATGCTCAAGATGAGTATACCGTGTCTAAAAGTCATATGTGCATTTGCTGAATAGCCCAAGGGCTGAACTCCAGTATAATGTTGCGAGTGCAGACAGTAACATCACATTTTTGGAAGTGGGAAAACAGGCATTATGTAACTGCAGGAAGATCACATCCCTGTTCAGGAAATGAGTAAGTACTAAAAAATGAAAGTTCCATTCTGCTTTGCAGCCTGATCTTATAAAAAACATTACAAGTCGCAGATGGCTTCTGGCCAAATTCTAGTTTGGACAGTTTACAAACTTCTGTTTCCCTATTTCCCCTCAGCCATCCCGATGAAATACCGTATCTCTTGCTGTCCTGAACTCTTATGTACTAAGCACTTATTTAAATGCACAAAGCATTAAACCAGGCTACCATGGACTTCGGAATTGGTTGTGTTTTCTATTTAGAAGGTTCACTGAGTTTAAAAGAGTTGCATAAAATACAAGTGATCTCTGCAACCATCAATTATTTACTCCTCAGACATAGTGGGTGAAATTGGTAAGAAAACTCCCATTGACTCCCAGAATTTCACCTCATATGCTTTGATGAAAATCCATGCTGAGACAAGTAGGTTCTGTAACACCTACTGCCTCTTCGGGCTGGATGCCAGAGAGGACATTCGCCTCCATATCCCCTTTTCAGTCTTGTGTTTTTTCCCAAAGCAGCTTCTTCTGTACTTCGAAGGGAGCAGACCTGAC
The DNA here is from genome assembly GCA_013400195.1 of Aramus guarauna. Classification (NCBI taxonomy): domain Eukaryota; kingdom Metazoa; phylum Chordata; class Aves; order Gruiformes; family Aramidae; genus Aramus; species Aramus guarauna. The sequence continues at coordinate 90,607 of VXBL01002476.1, read as the reverse complement.
ACAAGGTCCAGAGGGCAACATCCAGAAGGTTCAGAGGGCAACAGGGGCTGTTGCTGTGGTCAAAACAGCAGCCCACATGAGCAGTGGTAGCAGCAGGAGGGTATGCAGCCCCCAGAGAGAAGTTCTGGTAAAGAGTGATGAGGAGAAGGTGGTCTTCCGGTATTATCCTAAGAATCCTTTTAACAGACGTAGGAAGGAAAGGCAATGACTGTAATTTGCCAACAACTTTCAGAAACATTGCTCTTCTAAAATAATGTCTTTTGTTTTCACAAGCTTCACCTTATTATTTCTAGAGTTAATTTTTACCTAATGGAGGCAGCTTAGTTCTGCTGCCTGTTTTAGGACATTCTATAACTTTACATCCACTACTGGCTTCTTTTTTTAATGAAACATTTTTAAGACCTACTTCTATATATTTTATAAATAGATAAATCTACCTCTGGAGAAAACAAGCTAAAATAAATGAACAGAAAGCTAAAAAAAACCACAAAGACAATGGAAATTGCAATATATTATCAGCCACGTAAGGGATCTTTATGTAACCTGGACAAGGTGGTTCTTCAGATTTTGTTCTGCAGTATGTCATTGTGTCACATCTGGCAGAAAAATAAGACCTAAAATCAAAGTTCTGTGGACTGAACAGCTCTGATAAGCTATTTGGTGGGCTTACTAAAATCAGGAACTGGCCAACATTAGCGTTTTGGAATAAAATTACTGAGTGATAAAGAAAAAAAAAAAGTTGAACACTGCCAGAATATTGATGCTTCTTCCAGAGGTATAAAAACCCCCTATTTAATATTGAAAATTTTGGAATGAGTACTGTTTATCCTTCATGTAACTTTTAAACAAGATTGAAAAGGCCCTTTGCAAGTAAATGGTCACATAGTATTACTGGGATCACTTTGTAGTCTGGTAGAACTGGATACCATATCCAGCAAATATAAGCTCACAAAAAAGTAGGTCCCCCACAGCATGCTTGTAAGTAGACTACTTACACAAGCAGACCCACCAAATCATTATGACAATCTGTTCCCGTAAGACACTTGTCACAGAAATAAGGTTTGGTAGGTTTAGCCACTACACAAAGTCTATGATAACTGCTTTTATTATAAGCCACTTGTGCTTGTTTATAGTCCCTTGTTTTGACATGCTGCAGATCATGTATAATTAAAGGTAACTGTTACTTTCTTCCTTCCTCCACAATACAGTAAAGACAGTAAACAAAGACAGGCTCTGGGACTATTAAGAGAGACCCTTGTTTGCAGACTGTCTTTCCAACCAGCTCCTTCAATTTCAATACTAAAACTGTCAAGCTTAATTAAGAGTTATGGGGCATAACCATTTCAAAACCATAAATCCATACAGCAGAAAAGTAACATGACTGCGTTAGTGAACATCTCTTTTTAAATAAGCAATATCTCTTTCTGAGACCTAATTTAGGTTCCTTACACACAACTTTGTATTGTAAATATCTTTATTGCTTCTCCTGCAGTGAATATAAAGATTGTCATAAAATAATTTCATCCTGATGTCTTCTGGTTTATTTGACTATTTAAAGTGGACCTCAATGCATATTCTAGTGCTTACACTGCTACTCTGTCCAAATTCACCACAGCTTTTTGTGATTCTTCAAAAACTCTGCAGAGAACTGCACTTCTCTCCAGCTTCTTTTAATAGCTTCTTTCTAAACTCACTTTCCCTTTTGAGCGTGCACAGCTCTCCACATGCAGAACGGTATCAAGAGAGAAGTATCAAGAGCTCACCGATTAACCGCTGCCCTTTAAAAACATCTTTAACATTCAGCAGTCTAATATCCAATCTGAAAGGATCAGAGACCAATGCCCCACTCCAACAAAAAATAAAAAATCCACCAAGCCACCACCATAGTGCAGGCTTAGATTTAATACTTTAAGCCATCTTTACAATTCCAGGGAAACTATACATTTGCATCCATGTTAACAGTGCTTAGGTCTTCCACCAGAATCTCTGCCGAATCAGTGTCCTAATGAGCATGAGACCAAATCACAAAACCCAATGCAACCTGAATCCCATTGGTTTTTTATCCAACAAGAAACTGAAATTTAACAGACATCTTACAGTGCTTCAAAGGCTTAAACCTCACAGCATTTCACAATTTAAAATCGATGGAATTTTGCCATTTTCAGTGTTAAAAAAGCCTCATGTACAGTCTTACCATTAACTTTCATTCATTTGAAAAGATTTTCTGGCCTTTACAGCTCAGAAGCTACACTTGAAAATGCAAATCCTAAAGGCTTAAAAACAGAAGGGTGATTAAAACAGTATCACATTTACTACTCTTTCTTAATCTAGCGATTTTTTTAATATGATTGTGTGAGGAAACCTTTGGCTTTCTTCATCTGCTCCATGGACTTACAGAGTACTTAAATTCATAGAACTGCTAATCATCTAATAGCCAGTCTGCAGCCATCCCCTTAAAATAAAAGTTTCCTTAAAAACTTAAATGGGTGCTGTCTTGATGAGGACTTTTTTATGTGTTAAGCAACATTTGGGTCAACTTATAGAGGAAATTACAGCTGAATATCTAAAAGCATAATTTATGCAGCTTAAACATTAGCTGTAAAAGACTTTTATCAGCTGTTTATAGATCCAGAGAGACAGAAAATACACCCTAACCAGCCAGTTAATACATTTTGGAAAAAGATATTAAGAAAAGAAGCTAAGCCTCTCTTTTCTTCATTACCCTATCTGGAAAATGTGTTTAATAATAATGCTTTGAACTTAAATTTCCATTTGTAGATTTGAAATCACTTTACAAAGGTGCATAAGCATTATTATTCTCATTTCACAGTTGGCCTCCCTAAGTACAGAGATTTGTAGCAATTTGTATGAGAAGCGGTGTTCTCTAGTGAGTAAGTTAAGAGTCTGAAATTATCTCCCCCGGGGTTTTCTTCCCAGCTATGCTGTAAACTTCAGACTACGCTGAAACCCACTGGGGCAAAACCAGCCACGGTCCATCTGAAATTGGCATGGGAATAGGAGCTGCGGCCAGAAACGCATGATCAGATCTGAAGAATTCCTGCCTAACATTGACCTAGTCAGTTAAAATTCACTTCTCTGGACCACGGAGGAGATGGTCATCACAGACGTCATCACAGTATTCAGACACAAAAATATGCAAAGAAATGAAATGGCACCTTTTCGAAGAAAAAGGAAATAATAAAATACATAGTAGTGGACGGTTTGGAGTTCAGTCAGGAGAACTCCTCAATCATCGTCATCACACTTTTTTCTCTTCTTTTGTTGACAAAAAAATCTTTCACTCCAGTTTCCTTGAATAGTTTTTCTTACTTTATGTAACTTCTCCTGTGGACAACAGTTCCTGCACATGGCAGCAACCTTATCTATGGGATTCAAGTTCTGTCATGGAAGGCACTTCTGTTTGAAAAGTCCAAGGATTCAAGAAAATATTACGAGTACATCTTCTCTGTTAACTGGAACCATTTTGGAATCTTTTATTTTCAAATATCACTTGGTCACTTAGGTTAAACTTTAACAAACATTTCCAATTTCACACTGGATTAAAGGCTAAAAATGAGGAAGTAGTATTTTCTCCTTTTTAGAATTATGGGAACAACAACAAAAAAATCAGACCTGTAAGGCTAACATGTAGAAAAAACATTGTATCTTTTAAACCATTATCTATTCTTCAAAAAGCTGCTTAGTTTCAGGGTCTGGCCTAAACCACAATAGCCCTCAAAGTCAAAAGAACCTCTCACTTATCAGCTTCAAAACTACTCCAATTTTTTCCCCAAATATCAGTTGGCCAAGAAAGGACACCAATGAAGCCACAGTTAGGAAATTAAGCCAAAAACATGTTTACAGACTTTTAACTAAATAAACAGAGACCTTTTGGAGTATTTGCAGAACTGTTGGGTTGGGCTGGGGTTTTTTTAAATGCAATAGTTGCCAGTGAAATCAATCTGCTTACTCATATTTTTCTCAGCTGTAGTAGCCTGTACATGCAAAAATTGTATGGACAACAAATTTTGTACATAAGGGAGAAAAAGCATAAAAGTGAACTGTCAAAGCAAACAAAAATCTTAAATGTTTTTAATTCATTAATAGTTTAGTAAATTTTATACAAAATATGAGTATGAAATAGATCAAACTACTTTTCCAAGCCCAATCTATCAGACAAAGAACAGATGATGCCAAACTGGAGTTCTAATAATTCAAGATTTTGCTACAGAGGTTGACATCCCTGCAAAATTTGTAATTCATAATTCATAAGCAAAAGGTCAAAAGGAGTATTAAATAATTTAACTTGCATAACGGAAGAATTTTTTTCATTCTCTTACACTCCTCCTAAGCACAGAAAAGCCTGTTCAAATTAGTCAGAAAAAAATCAACAGCTGAAAAACCCATTGCGGTTTTTGTAGTTTATTTCAGGACGGCATCACTTCCCTCTTTGTGTTACAGTTTTGCATTGAGGCATAAACCCGTGGATTCATGCTAATTTGTGCCCAGTGGGATAACTGCTATGTCATGTCCTTGGAGATTCTAACAACGTTTCTTTATGCAGTTCTCTCTCTAACATTCTTTGACTACAACCACAGATAGTCAAACTTTAACGTGAATGCATGTTGATGACGGTGAAAGGCAAGCACAAAAAGTTCTTTATATGCATAAATCAAATGCAGCTCATTTGACCACCAGCATGAAGATCTCTTGATCAGTTCTGCAAAACACCTCGGCGAGTGAATCTTTGCAGGAGATCTCAGTGACAGCCCCTTTCCCTCCCCAGCCGGGACATGACAGGGTCCCCACCTGGGACCATCTCCTCTACACAGGACTCATAAGGTCAGGGAGGGTGTCACGAGGGAGCCTTGCCCTCTGTCTAAATATTCTCCAGAAAAGAGAAGAAGCTGCAGAAATCGCAGTCTGCTGGTTTAGCGTACTTTCGTGGTTAAGAACTTTTGCTTCTGCTCCACTACAACTGCACTACAACCAAATCAAAGTTTTCTGTCAGCAAGATCTACTGGGAATACACGTTACCTTCAGCTTAACAGCTTTCAGGTTTCTCATGACACCTCCCACTTCCTCCCTAAAGCCACAACCGAGTTTGTTATCGACTAATATGACAACGCCTAACAAGGGTACAGCTGATAAATGGTAGGTTTGATCCTGTCTACAACACTCACATGCCTCCAGCAGATGGTTCATCTGACTGATTTTGAAGCAGCAGATAGCACTGCAAGTAAATGTAGAAGAACTGAGGAAAACATATCAAATACAAGTTTTTATTTTATAAAGCACATTCGAAGAGCATCTCTAATTAAGGACAGAATGAAAGAAAAGAAAGATGAACACTAGTCCTCTCAGGACTGCGCTGATTTTCCAGTTCTGCATGTGAATGTAAATAAATCTTTGATCAACGTTCATAATTTCTGCACCAGGACAAATTCAGAGGTAGCAGAGGAAGTCAAGGGAGAAAAATAAACAATTATGGAAGCATAAAAATATCCATGCACATACACACACGTGCGCGCGCACACACACACAGCAAGGCATACTTTGCCATATGGGATTACAGCTCTGTATTTAGCTGATGGATTAAGCACCAATAAATTAAAAAAAATAAAAATGAAAAGCTGAATATTAGTTTTCTAATAAAAATAAGTCAAGGATTTAAAATTGAAAAGCCTTTTTAATGAAAAACAAATGGCATTTAAAATTTAATAGCCTTTAGGTCTAATAAAAAAGTCAAATCCTTTATTTAAAGAAAAGAAACTTTAATAATCACAGACACTGCTATGCACAAAAGGAACCACTTGCAATGCAACAGGTCCTACTTATGGCAGTCTGACTACATCAAACAGTAGTAGCAGGAATGGAAGAAAACACATGCCTAGAAGCAAAATGATAAACAGTTTAAATCAGATTAAACTGAGGGTCCATAAACTTTTTCTTTTAAGAACACTTTTAAAAAACATTAACAAGTGTAAACACTCTTAACCCTGGTGACGAATAAATAGCCAAACAGATCTTTAGGGACCCTTATTGAGTAATAGAGAGGGTTACAAAATTTGGGGCAGCTTTTCAAGATTAAGCACACACTGAGCTGGCAGATGGCATTTGCTGGTACCGATACTGACTTTGCTGCCTGGGCCACCACCAGTGTGACTCGTGGAGACTTGGGAAGGACTGGGACAGGCACAAGCTGGCAGTCACGACCAGTGAAACAGTCTCGTAGCCAGACAAATATTTCACTGGCACTACTGTCAAACCTAAATATAGTGGGGCACAGTCCCAGCCCCGCTCCAGGGATTGTCACGGTGTCAAAACAACTTGTAAAGTTTGAGCCCTCTGTGGAGACCCTGGACCCACAGGCAGCAGTTCTGTGTTGGTTTTCTAAAGGGCCACCATTTCACCCCATGTGCCAACTGCAAACATCTGTGCAACTAACTTCCCTCCACCTCATGCCATTTTTCCTGACACACCGTAAAAGAACAGACTGGTTTGATCATCAGGAGAAAATGTAATGAAAGAAATTCTAGATGTGAAGTGTGCACACAAGTGTTTCATCTCCAACAAGGCAAAAACAGAAGCTAAAGCTTAAGCAAAGCAGCTTTTATGTTGCAGTCCCTCTTCCAGCTTTTCCTTCGCACCCAGTATGTTGACTTTTAGGCTTATCCTCTCCCAAAACTCTCTCCTGCATGCAGTCTTATTATCTCTGAACTTATTGGAATAATCAATACCAACAAGAGTGTTCACACACTACAGTTACATTCAATAGCTTCATTTGATGGCCTTATAAGAACCATGTAACACCAAATAATGCAAAGGTCTTTTTTCTCAGTCTCCCTAAATATTACTTTTTTAAAAGATGCATCAAATTCTTGTACCTTAAATATTTTAAGAGCATGCCTTCCCTTATTTCCTTTTTTTCTATAATGATATACAGATAAAAAAGGGCAGCAGCACTTCAGATTTTTTTTTTTCATTTTCCAGAGAGAAGATAATGGTTTAGATGGATTTGCCCTATCAACTATAGCATGCAATTTAATGAGGAAAGTTTCACACCTGTAGTTTTTAAATCAATGAAGTTTCAATGATGAAAAAAAAAAAAAAACAAACCAGCAGAGTGCAGATGCAGGTTTACTTCTAACTCTGTATTCCTTAGAAAGTTAAAATCACCACTATATACAATATAATAAAACTACATATGGTGCTTGCCCTGCAAAAAAATTCTTGCTGAGGCTTTTTTTTTTCCTTTAAATAAATGTAAACCTGTACTTCTCAAAGCATTTTGAAATTCAAATGACAATTCAGTGGACTGCTAAGTATACCTCTATAGGCACACAAATGAATATTTTCTTCTAATTACCTTACTTCTCTGATGTGGAATGCCTAAAAAAGCCAACCAAAACCCACGTAATTTCAGCATTAAAAAAGTGATTAAAATGCCCCATTTGGCACCAAATGCTACCATCATAAAAACAAATGAAGGAACCTGAAATGTGTTTCCACTTTTTGAATATCCAGCTCAAATCTAAAAGCCATGAATTTCAAAATAACGCGGATCTGAACAGAGTAACTATCCAAACATTCTTGAGTGACAACACAAAAATTGCTTATAATGTAGTGTGACCTCCAAAAATGGGAAAACATTAACACGCTAGTGCTCTTTTACAGTGTATTTTTCAAAAGCTCTAATACTTTTTTTGTTGCCCCTGAAAAACAAGGATACACACATGGACTAGAAATCTGACAGTAGGCAGTGAATTAGACTAGATAAAAGTTAAATGAATACAACATAAAAGATGGTGATTTTCCAAATCAGGGTATTTGAGCGTGGCAGCACATCATTTCAACTGCTCTGCATCTTCAAACAAAACCCCACCAAACAAAAAAATCACCCACTAAATTAATTAAATGCAGAATGGCACTAAGATTACTTGGTCGAGATGGCTATTTTTACACAAGGAACAGTTTTTAGCAGAGACAGAGTCAGGGCTGCGCATGGCTTTCGGGTACCTTTTGTAAGTCCCAAGTGAAAAACAGCCAAGCCACGTAACTTTACATCTCAGTGCACAGCAGCATCCCCAGTGCTTCAGGTCAAAGCCGCTATGCAAAACACCTAGACGCATATTCTGCTCTCCAGCCCCTCCAACCATGAGGCACAGAGATAACCATGGACAAGGACAGAAGTAAAACTGCCCATCTACCCAACATCTCCCCTTAACGCATGGGAATGGCTGAAGCATTCTTGCAGTTTCAGCAGCACTTGCTCCACGTGGTTCAGCCTCTCTCCTTCTAAATGCCACATAGCACTGCCTTTGCTTCCACGTCTGGCCCTACTCATTACGCGGGACATCCTCGGGGCCCACGTCACATAGGGGTGTTCCCTGCCCCTTCCCCAGCTAACTGTTCCCCACCACCAGAGCATCTCACCATGTACAGCCCTCCAGAGCAGAGCCCCTGGCACCTCACATCTCACCTGTCCCATAAAAGCCTCCAACCACCACTGGATCAGCAAGTTTGGCTTCTGAAAAAGACAGCACTGGCATGGAGGCTCTAATTGGAAGAGGAAAAGCAGGCAGCAATTCATCATACAGAAGAAAGAAGGGGTGAAAAGTAACTTCATGTGGGTCCTGATGGTAGAGATCACAAGATGGGTATCACATCACATGCAAAGAATTGGGTCTCTACAGTCTAGTTCCCTAACTTAACTTAGTAACATTATACATTATTATCCTAATAAAAGCAGACTATCCATATAAAGTCAATACTAAAAGACATGTAGGTGAGATTCACAGTACAGTTTGCTATTTGGAAGTCTACGAGACACTAATAGGAAATTCTGGTGATTAAGAGTTTACTAACAGTAATATTACTTTAGAATTGTGGCTAAGAGGGTGACGGATTTAGCAGGTCTCTATCCTGAAAACCAATTCAATCTACAAATTATTTTGTTAAATTTTATTTTCCAAAATTCCTTAAACAAAGACCTGTTTACACTTCCGCAAAGCTCACAGTAGTTTATTGCAGCTCACCATACCAAAGCTTAGCTTTTGCTAAGCAGATGTGAAGAAGAGAGAATATAATAGTATCTTTGTTCGAGAAAGGATGTGCAAAATCTGGCCCATTACCCATCTCTACATCCTCTTCCTAAATCACCTTCCAAGTGTGCACACCTGCAACCCTTCGTAGAGTTTGGTTGAAAGAATACAGCAATTCTTCTTCAGGGTTCTGGACAGAAATTTGGTTTTCAGGTAATCCAGTTCAGTGCCTGGGCCAAATGCAATCTCTAGCTATGCAAAGAAAGGAGACAGCTATCAAGTAAACAAACAAAAAAAAATTCAAAAATTGTAGTTGCAATTCCCTATTTCTTTATTAGAGGCCCTTGTATCCTGTCAATATATTACAGACATACTGTATAGGTTTGAAAACATAAAAGCAGCCCAGTTGGAAAGACAACAAACCAGCATCTACTTATTAGCCTCTGGATTTGTATGTATAAAACAGTCTGATAAAAAACAAAATTAAATTAAATTAAATAGAAAAATATTGACACATCTTAAATAACGTTCTTACAAATTGATGGAAGTACTGTGGGCTTGTACAGAGCCAGAATGTGAGAGATTGAGATAAATGTGAGTTGTTGAGCTTTTCAGTGAGTGCAGAAACAGCAGCCTCTTCTAACCTGAACTCTCCATCACATGTGCATTTAATATGTCTGATATTCCAGTGGAAGTGTAATTTGACATCTTTTGAAAACAACACTTCACTATGACTTTAAATTATTCCCCGTGGGGGACCATTTTACTCCAACATGCTTTGTTTACTTGCTCTGCTGCTTCCAGCGAGCTGTTTGATAGATGCCAAAGATGAAGATAAGCTGTACTGCACGTTTTTGAATGACTGAAGACAAAATTCTCTGCTTCTTGGCATAGTTTCCAAAATGATCATGATTCTTAAAGCATTCATTACTGTGTAGTAAGGCAATCTATATTTCTGTCAAATCACGTTATTTACAATTTATAGAGAATAAAGATTATAAAGGAGAGATACTTCAGTGAGCAAAACAACACACAAAAGGAACATTTTCTGCTCTAATTTTTATTCTCCCCAGTGACCTTGTTAGCCTTGTCCTTAAGAGACAGAGAGATCATTAACAAGCCACCCTCTTTGAAGCAGGAATGATTGTACAATAAAGTACTTGGATATCAAAAATAAAAGCATTTTAAGATTATAGGAAAGGACCGCCTTTTGACAACAAGATAATAGTTAGCATATTTTTATTCTTTCTTTGTACATTCATACTGTATTATGACTGTTCTAAAAGTAACAGCTATAGGCTCCAGTGAAGATTAGAGTTTCACTGTAATGGTACTGCCCAAGAACATAAGAAGAGGTGCTCTGGATTTAAAGAGCTGATTACTAACTAGATCTAATTGCCAAAAGGAGAGAAGAGAAATGCAGATCAAGTCACTGGAACAAAGCGCCACTTGCCACATGGAATCATGCTAGCAGCATATACAGGTATGAAACAAAAAGTGATTGCATGATCATTAAAAAAAGTCCAACTTTGAAACTCTATCAAGACAAACTCATGTCATACTTCTCAAGCAGCTGGTCAGGCACGTAGGAAAGTTAGGAGAACAAGAAACAAAGCCATAGTAATGATTTGAGCAGTGTATGTTGATCCTACTGTTTCTAAAAGCACCAAAACATCATGTCTCGGCTATATCTGTAACTACTGTCAATGGTCACCATTCTCAGGCTGGATTCTTCTTTTCAAAACAGAACCTTTTGTTTGCGCTTTCTTTCTCTCAGCAAGGGAAGAGTAAGCTTTACAATGGAACAAAAAATCCATTTATCAAAACAAACTGTTTTTTTAAAATGATATGATAATGACAGACCTACCCAACATGCATCTATCCTTACAAAAAGGAACATTTTCCTGCCAGTTGTTTTTCTACTGAGAGTCCTAACTAAAAACCAGTAAGCTTTTACGGTTATTTTAATAAACTACTGCAGTTTGTCTTACTGTTTTAAGATGTATTAAAGGTCATGACTATCCTCCCTCAATGCAGGCATGCAAATTGCACCAGATGAAATTTTAGACAGTTGGCATTAGTTTGTAAACAGAGCGTATAATTATTTGCCATTTCAGTTATGCGAAACTTTTCAAATGTGTAACATGTCAATGACAGAGTCGCAGACCACAAAGTCACTCTGCAAAGAGCTGTGCTAAGAAACAGTACTCACCTTACCTGCTGATCTGCTCATTTGTCAGTTTATGGCCAACACACAAAGACAAGCAGGTTTATACAAGGGTTCTCACACCTTTTTAAGGGAAAATCAGCTGGGGAAGTTCAGCCTACTGCCAACCAAGATGCAGGGATATAATCTCAAACCAGTTGTGTGGTAACAACCAGATTCAAAAGAAAAACATCTGTATCTAGTTATTCCTGGGTTCACTTCCATTTCCACTTAGGACTATAAACTGACTTTGAAAGATATTGCAACAGGTACCACACTTGCTCACAATATAGGTCAACGCAGCTACATGCGCACACACATTTAGGCACATCGTGAACTTACCGAACTGGCACCTGAAGTCCTGGTGACCAATTGATTCATTTTTGACTACAATAAATACATTCTACACTTCTGTACTACATCCCTCATCAGTGGAAGACTTTCAAGCCTGTTTTGACAAAACAAAACACTGACTTTGTTTTACTTCCCAGACCACTCCTGACTTACTTATGAACCACCTGTATTTATAGGCAAAGGCTGAGTCTGATAACCCTTCCTCATCACACAGATCTTAAAAACAGAACCACTAGGACAAAGATAATTTGATCTCATACAACACTTCAAGGCAGCCAGTTCTGCCATCTGTAATCTACTAGCCATTCCCAATCCACTGTGCTCCTTCTCATTCCCTACAGTCCTCAAGTATCTCTCTTCTATAAAGCTTGGGAACTATTTTACACCTGGCATCAGCTTGCTCTCTCTTCAGCAACAGGCTCTTTTGAGATTCAAGGATGACTTGAAACCTTTCTCAGTCATTTTCACTTACATAAAATCTGTGGAAAAATGAGATGCAATTGCAACTGTTAAGTAATGATCGCAATCAAGATTTGTCTCAAATTCTGCACCTGTGAATGATTCAGAAGAAAAGTCTTTTCTGATTTAAGACTGCTCACATCTCATCATTAAGAAATTATGGGTACAATTTTTTACATTTATTGTCCATATGTTTTTACTTAAAAGTACAACTTATACATTATTAACTAATGAGTAAATACAGGCTCATCTTCTTATTCTCAAGAGAAAGGTTTCTCCTGTTTTTCACCTAAACATGCTCCCCTCCCTCAGATTCCTCACTTTGCACAGGTTTTTCCTACAGCAAAGTAGAAATGGGCACAGAAATGCTTCATGTCCCAAAAAACAGACCATATAACCTTACTGGAACACAAGACTCAGGAAAGTTTTGTAAACAAGGAAGAGAAAATGGCTATTGTATGGAAGGAAAAATACACAAACAAACCAACCCCAAAAAACCACAGAGAAAAAATCATGAGTAAGGAAGACATATTTGGAACTGTTCAAGCTCATTTCTGAGATTGTCACTTCAAACAGCAGTCTTAAGGAACTGTAGGATGTTTGCATTTTAGTATTTAGTTGTTTTTTTTTTAATCCTACAAAACACAATCCCTACAGATTTTTAGCAAGGTTAAGCCAGCCAAGATACCGAAGCGCTTTCAAAATTCCCACCTACATACCATATGCATAGATGTGGACAGCACAAAAGGATGATCTTTGCTTAATACAGTCAACTGCATTAAGTCCCAGGACTGTGTGACACCTCCCAGCACCTCCACCAGGGTACAGAAGAAACACCTTTGGCTGAGCTAAAAGCTATGCACAGCCCGCATCTCAGAAAAAAAAGAAGAAAGGAGAAGAAAGGAGAAGAAAGGAGAAAAAGAAAAAAGAAAAACAAAACACCACAAAACAATGCAATGGGAAACACAGTGAACTAAAAATCAATATTTAGTGCAACATTAACCAGAAGCAAAAAATCGTTTTAAACCAGCGTAACCATGAGTAAAGTAAGCTCAAGTGCACAGAGGAATGAACTAGACTGTTTTCCCTCGAAGAAGTTTCATTGCTTTATTTCACATAACTTTACTATTGATAATGTTGCAGGTCCCCATGCAACAACCTGTGTTTGAAAAGAAAAAACATGCAGAGAGGGAGCATAGACAAGGAAGGATATTCCAAGCATGAAAAAGGATCAGACAGGTGCAAAAATGTTCAGTGATGTGTTCTTAGAAAACCAATAGAACGTGAGTCGAGTCAGGAAAGGTCACAGAGGCAGTGACAAGAAACTCAAGCTTGGTGCAAGGTGAAGGCACTTACAAGTTTCAAGATGGAATATGACACCAGCTGGGAAGGAAGGAACCCTTTCAACACCCACACAGTGTCCTTAATATCCTTCACACGGACACTATGTCTTAGTATACCTTTGTCTATTAGACTGAAGTGCTCTTTGTGAGCAAATTCCTGTCACACCCTGCACTCAAGTTGTCTTATAAACTTCTACAAAGTTAAACAAATACAGCTCCAAGTCTTCCTTTGTAAGTATGCTTCTCACTTCACATACCAAATATTATTTTTCAGTGCTTTTCTCAATTAGTATATACCAGAACTGGACATTGTATTTACCACATGTTATAGCAGAAGACAAAACGAGAGATAGCATGAAGTTCCCTTGGACAGAAATAGCCTCTGCCACAGCACTTAGTTGTCAATTCATATCTACTTTCTTTTAGAACCATTGCTTCTCACTTCAAAGTCTTTCCTCTCTGAACTCATTTTGTTTCTGACTTTTACACTGGATTGTATTTAATTTCAGACACTTCACCCTGTCTATCTATAAGCAGTTCACCCAGAAATTCAGATGCCATTATATACCATACTCTTCCTTTTCATTACTTAATGAATCACAGAATGGTTTGAGTTGGAAGGGACCTTAAAGATCATCTAGTTCCACTCCCCCTGCCATGGGCAGGGACAGCTTCCATTAGACCACGTTGCCCAAAGCCCCATCCAACCTGGCCTTGAACACTTCCTGGGAGGGGGCACCCACAACTTCTCTGGGCAACATGTTCCAGTGCCTCACCATCCTCACAGGGAAGAATTTCTGCCTAATACCTAACCTAAATCTACCCTCTTTTAGTTTAAACAAATTACCCCTGGTCCTTCCACTACAAGCCCTCATACACAGCCTCTCTCCATCCTTTCTGTAGGCCCCTTCAGGTACTGGAAGGCCACAATTAGGTCTCCCCAAAGCCTTCTCTTCTCCAGGCTGAACAACCCCAACTCTCTCAGCCTGTCCTCACAGGAGAGCTGCTCCATCCCTCTGATCAGCTTAGTGACCCTCCTCCGGACTTGATCCAACAGCTCCATGTCCTTCTTATGCTGGCAGCCTCAGAGATGGACGCAGTACTCCAGGTGGGGTCTCACAAGAGCGGAGTACAGGGGCAGAATCACCTCCCTCAGCCTGCTGCTCACACTTATTCTGATGCAGACCAGGATACTGTTGGCTTTCTAGGCTGCAAGCACACACTGCCAGCTCGTATTGAGCTTCTCATCAATCAACACCCCCAAGTCCTTCTCCTCATGTTTCCTCTCAATCCATTCTCCACCCAGCCTGTAGCTGGGCTTGGAACTGCCCCAACCCATGTGCAGGGCCTTGCACTTGGCCTTGTTGAACTTCATGAGGTTCACATGGGCCCACCTCTCAAGCCTGTCAAGGTCCCTCTGGATGGCAACCCTTCCCTCCAGCGTGTCGACAGCACCACACAGCTTGGGGTCAGCAGCAAACTTGCTGAGGCTGCACTCATACCACTGTCCATGTTGCCGACAAAGATGTTAAACAGTGACAGTCCCAGCACCGACCCCTGAGGAATGTCACTCGTCACTGGACATTGAGCTGTTGACCACAACTCTTTGAGTGTGACCATCCAGCCAATTCCTTATCCACCAGGTGGTCCATCCATCAAATACGGGTCTCTCCAATTTAGACACAGGGATGTCATGCGAGACAGTGCCAAATGCTTTCCACAAGTCCAGCTGGATGGTGTTATTTGCTCTTCCCTTATCCACCAACGCTATAACCCCATCGTAGAAGGCCACCAAATTTGTTAGGCAGGACTTGACCTTACTGAAGCCATGTTGGCTGTCACCCATCACCTCCTTATTTGCCATGTGCCAGAGCATAGTTTCCAGGACGATCTGCTCTATGATCTTGCAGGGCACAGAGGTGAGACTGACCAGCCTGTAGTTCCCTGGGTCTTCCTTTTTTCCCTTCTTAAAAATGGGGGTTATGTTTCCCCTTTTCCAGTCAGTGGGAACTTCATCAGACTGCCAAGACTTCTCAAATACAATGGAGAGCGGCTTAGCCACTTCATCCACCAGTTGCCTCAGGACCCGTTGATCCTTCTCATCAGGTCCCATGGACTTGTGCACCTTCAGGTTCCTTAGATGGTCTTCAACCTGATCTCCTACAGTCAGTGGTTCTTCATTCTCCCAGTCCCTGTCTTTGCCTTTAGAGACTTGGGTGGTGTGGCTAGAGCACTTGCCAGTGAAGACTGAGGCAAAAAACCTCAGCCTTCTCCATATCCCAGGTAACCAGGTCTCCTGTTTCCCTCTGGAGAGGGCCCACATTTTCGCTAGTCTTCATTTTATCACTGATGTACCTATAGAAGCTTTTCTTGTTGTCCTTGACATCCCTGGCTACTTCATCAATCTTTGTGTCCATAACCACTCCTAGTAATGATGTGGCACTTCTCCATCGCAGACAAAACATGACCAAGTATAAAACCCTGCAAAACTTATCAAGGAGCACTTGCATATTGCTGTATTTTGAGACCTGTGACACAGTCACTCCTACCTATACAGATATACCAGGCTCATTTTGTGCCATTATAGTTTCTAAATCAAAAGTACCTTGGCCTATGTCTTGCAGAACTACGTGAACAGTACCCTGCTCCTACAAATGTTCTATCCAAGCTCTAGTTCACTTGACGATACCTTTGTCCAGAATCCTACTGACTAGCATTTTCTCAATAGCATTTGGTTTAATTGTAGAGTTAAGGCTCTATCTATTACCAAGGTATGTTTTGTATGTATATACACAACCTTAGACTGTTTACATTCACCTTACCGAAAATACCTATATATATACACATACTTTTAGAACTGAGTTAGTTTTACTAAGACCCTAAAAATGACCCCAAAATGTCCAAATAGGTCTAAGTTGCATCACTAATACAGATACAAATATGCCTGAAGCAGATTGGTTCAAGAGAATTGTTACCTGCTTTCTCTAGGGCAAAAAAGATCTTTAATTTACAGAGAGAAAAAAGTTGAAAGCAGGAAAATTATAAAAGGGACTGGAGGCTGCTTTTTCCATTTCAACTGCAGAAATGGTATAATCTGAAAGGGGTATTTTAGGTCACTGTGATCAGTATTACCAAAGACACACAAGCTTTCTACAGAAGCAATAGTCCTGCTCATCAGAGGAATAATAAGCAGGGTTTACTAAATCATCTAAACAGCATGGAAGCCTTAAAAAAGTACTTCCCCCTTCCCCGCCCTCCCCACCCCCCCCAGTGACAGTATTTGCCAGAACCGTATACAGAATTTTCTGGTGTCTAGTGACAGGACCAGAGGCAATGCACACAAACTGAAATACAGGAGGTTCCCTCTGAACATCAGAAACACTTTTTCACTGTGAGGATGACCAAGCACTGGCATAGGTTGCCCAGGGAGTTTGTGGAGTCTCCATTCTTGCAGATATTCAAAAGCTCTCCGGACATAGTCCTGGGCCACCAACTGTAGGTGGCCATGCTTGAGCAGGGGGGTTGGACCAGAAGACCTCCAGTAGTCCTTTCCAGACTCAACCCTTCTATGGTCCTGTGACAAAAATGTCTTATCTACGCTGAAAAAGAAAGTAGTATTAAAATTCAAAATGTTAAGAGTCATTTCCGTTCCGTTGACAGAACATTCACATTTGCGACAACAGCTGATGGGGTTTTATAAAAGACTGACAGACTAAATTGGAATACGTGATTAAAAATTGGTGTTGTTACACTGTTTTATTCTGGTTAAACATCTGTTCTGTTGTTTTATATGTTTTGTTCAATTCCCAACCAGAATGTAGAGGGAATAGAGTTTAAAAGATTGTTCTGAAAAACAGTATGAACAGAACCATGATCTGTACATGAGGAAATATTACAATCACAGAATAAAACAGCACTCCCAATGGACTACCAGCAAAGTATAGTTTTTTATCTCAAGATTTTACAGTCATTTCCTAAAGCAAAGAATCCCTTAGCTTGGTGTTATATGCCATCAGTTTGGCAATATTTTCAAATCAGTCACAGAAGAATATAAGTTTATTGACTCTGCACTGTTAAGTAGACAATGTCATGTAGCTCTTCCAAAAAAGCGATAAGTGCAGAGTTATATAAATTCAAAAATTAATGAAAGTATATTGCAAAGTAAACTCATGGGGTTCTTTTAGTTTATTTTAAAAGGTTGGCAAACTTTCTTTAGTTTTTAGTTTTAAGCAAACACTACCAGGCTGAACAGGTCAAAGAAGGTTGAATAGAGTAATTGAGTACAGTTTAAGAACATGAGCAGTTTGTTCTTGCTGATAAATTAGACAGCTGCTCTGAATTACATTTCATGCTGTTTTCACACAACAGCTAATTTCCTCCTGCTAGTTCTAAAGCTACTTGGAACTGTACGCAATTAACTCCACCACCTTTCCTTTATCCTTCAAAAAGCATCAATTTTGTTTTCTTACAGTTAGTTCTCTACATATTTTCCTTTCTTCCTCTATCCTGTAATATTATAAAAAATAATACACATTTGTAATAGAAGGAATGCATTAGCAGCATAATACAAGTTCTAAAAAGAATAAGTTATATGATACTTTTAATGGAGGAAAGTGTAGATTCTTGCACTATGCGATACTCATGTCATTGCAAGCTCCAATGAATTGCATTTTTTTTCTTATTTTCAACATATTTTACACCTTAAAGTATTTTTTGCTTGTATTTGGAAAAATAGTACTAAATGACAACGTTTTTGCTTTCTCAACGTAATTTACACTGTTGTCAACCTACTTTCAATTATTATACAAATTATAAGTGGATGCCACATGAATCTATAGTCTTTTTTACTAAAGATTTTAGGAAAAAAGAACAGTAAAGTCACTGTGATAAAAAACATTTATAAAGAATAAGGTTGCACAACTGCAGTTTTATACAAACGCACAAATGAAACACACTTTTAGAAAGAAGTATCTCTTTAAAATGCTACTTTTAATACGTATCATAGTACATGTATGGCACAAGAGTAAAATACTTCTGCAATGAATGACTTCAGGTCCTTGAAAGGGAAAGCAGGTTTTCTGGGGAACAACAGTTAAGGCACATGCTGAATTTTAAACACAGGCTTAAGTTCTCGCTCCTTCCCCAAGCTTGAGTCGGACAGGTGCATGCGCTGCACAGCTGTGCTGAAAAGAATGGGGTACACATCATTCTTTGAAGAGAGACCTTTAAGAACTTTATGCCTGATTCACAGAAGTCAGCTGTAATCCTTCCACTGACTTCAAACTATGTTTAGTTGTCAGGTACTAAAAAAAAAACCAACTGTGTTAAGTAAATTTATTTAAATTGTAAATGTATTCATCCAATATAAAGCCTTACACTTATACATACTTATCACCTACAGAAGTCAAAACCAGCATCAACAGCAAGGTCATTTAACATGTTCTGTGAAGTCGTTAATTCTCTTATTGTGATGTTTGTTAATGATGACAAAAATATGTATGATTTTTGTTTATAAGAGAACTTTCATGTCAATAAAATTCTCACAGAAAATAAAAAGAGGAATTTCTGTTATTCTTGTCGTTATGATGAAACTAAATGATGTATTATCTCACAATTTAAGCTTCATGTTGACATTCCTCTAGCTAATTGTGTAGGCAAATGTTAAATCAGTTTCAAACACACTAGATTCTGAAGGTTCAAAATAGATATTCCTATAACAATTATAAATTGCTCCTTTTCCTGCTCACTTTACTGTTCTATTTAAGTAATTTTTTAATTTGCTTCAATAAATTTTTGATACTAAAAAATAAAAACAGGGAAGAAGAAAAAGAACCTCATTTTAGATTCTGCTAAGTCATTGAAAACTGGAACATGTGAGTTGAAAATGCTTGCATCAATTCATTAACCATATCCTCAAATTTCAACCAACTTTTCCAGAAGCAAGTAGCATTTGAATAACATCTATTTACAGCAGTACTGATCCATACTGGTATGTAGATTTTTTTTCTTCTTACTTGCTCAAAATGCAAAAAGATAATTTCTAAGTTATTTATTCAGTGGGGAAAAAAATTTAGCCTCAAAGACACAGGCAAATATTCCAAGTGAAGTTCCTGGGAGTTGTGTTTCCTTAACTGAGGCTGAATAGCAACTTAATTTTATGGTAGGATGCTGTTCAGAGTTTGTTTTGCTATCTTCCCTGAGACATCTAGTTTCTTATGACAGTTGTCAGGCCAAACACAATTGTTGTAGAAGTATTTTTTGATAGAGCCACCTGAGGGCTTTGGCACAAAATCCAGGTATAGTGGATTTCTATAGTGTTAGTTTAAAACAAACAAACAAAACAAAAAACCAAACACACCGCACTTCTCATCTACTCTGCTGAAGTGACTGTATGGATACTCTTGACTCCTCGTAAAAGAAGATTAAATTACTCATCTTAAGCTTTTCATATATTTATTTCAAACCATTTGACTTCCACCTTTAAATTGCTATCCCTCTTAGCGTATATTCTTCCTGCTGACTTCAGAAACCAGTCATACTCACTTTTAACCCTAACCACTGCAGAAACATTTTAAGAAAATATAAGACTTTTGAAAATAATGCACATACACTACTAAAATTTATTATTATTATTATTCAATCAATATTAGATCGCAATATCAGGCCCCAACTTACCATCCTGTTGGCACATGAGACTATTCATTTCTTTTCTTATTTTGGACTGGCTGCTGTTTCTTACTAGTGGTGGCACCCACTTCCCCAAGCAGAGCTACTGTTTATGATTTACATCAAGGAAAGTGGAAGTAATTCACATTTTTTTGTTGCTGCTGCTCTTTCAAGGAAGCTGTGCACTGCCATCAGAGACGTGATGAGAGCTTCACTGCCATCAGTGGTTCTGTGTGTGGGAATAAGGGTCTGCCAGCACTCAGTTATTTTAAATGGTGCAGGTGAAGAGAGAAAGAAAAAAGGAAGAAAAATAAAAGGAAATATCTGAAACAATGACAGATCCAGTTGTGTTTAGTGCCTTCCAGCATCTGCTTGGAAGACTTCTAAAGCAGTCTCACAAAACCAGTCTTTCTTTAAAAGTACTGCCATGTAATAGCTATACAGGATAATGCAATCAGAACATGGCTGTTTGTTGTCAGAGGAACTTTACAGTAAAGGAAAATAAAAAGCTACAGATGGACAACATACATTAAAAGAAATTCAGCCAGTGAACCAGACCAAAACAGAGTGGCCAATTTCAGAAGCTTTAATCCAAAGCACTGAGTAATATTCTGGATGAAGTCACCATTAGATAGCTACACAACAAATACAGCAAAAGACTCCTTTTTTTAATATCACAAATCTGTGATTTATTGATCCCTCACAGAATTTGATGGAGGAGGAGAAGCTTTTAATTAAAAGAAGTGATTAAGTGCAAATCCTTCCCAAGCTTTTCATGAAAATCTCACTTCAGAGAGTGATCTGAAGGCTGAGTCTGTATACTTAGAAAGAAAAGGTGTACTCATAACTTGATCAGCTGCATTGAGCTAAGATCCTATTGAAGATAAAGGCAGTTCCTAGTTCTCAGTAGGAAAGAGCTGACAAAACTACCACTGAAGAACACTTTCCTCTTGCAAAATTAGCAAAGCTGCTATTATTACATCTTTCAGGGAATTTTAGTGGATTCAAAATTACTGTAACACTTCCCTTTGTTTTATTCATTCTAATGACAAAGAATCGCATCTTGTTTAAATGGAGCTGTGTTTCCACAGCTCTAGCAGGAAAAAGCGTAATAGAAACAGATGACAGCAAATATTGCGTCGTACTAAAAGGTGGCACCTTGGCACTACAGAGAGAGCGTCTGTTACAGGAGGGTCAGACTAGTCAGTTAAATAGATCACTGATGTAACCTCCTTAATTTCAAGGAATGAGTTGGAAACGCCTTTTTTGTTTAGGTTCCATTTTCTCATAAGTGAACCAAGAAGGAAATAATCTGGCTTCATACTTTCTCATTCCTCTTAAAACAGCCATAACATGTTGGGACCTATGATTTTCTTAATGAACTTTTCTTAAGTGTCCTTTTTCCTCAACAGTTTTTCTTGAAATTTTAAAGTAAACATATTTGCATATATCTGTACACACATTTTTCTCTTTCAATTTTACTGCTATTTATATAGCAATTGACATAAAACATTAAAGCCAAAAATAAAATCCCAGACACAAATTTCTTAACGTAAAAGCTCAAGCATGAAGAAAAAAAACCCACAACCAGAAAATTAAAGTAGAAGAGATCTTACATAAAGCATTAGTAAGTCTGCTTAATCAAAGCCAGAAACAAATAGACCTAATGTGAAAAGACAGACGGTAGAAAGTAGAAGCTATGCCATAAGTAGTAAACTGACTGAAACAAAAGCAACATTCAAAAGTCACATGAAGGAAAGGATCTTTCTGTCTATACTAGGATGAGGAAGGAGACTTTCATGTATATACAACTACAGGAAAAGCATATGAAACTGGAAAGACTGAAATATAAATCAGTTGAAAATAAAGTGGCTTGGAGAGAAAAAATTGGGTAAAAGTCAGACCCAAAAGGAAATGAGCAGAAATCTATGGGGTTTACATCACTCAGAAATATATCCAGCCAGTCAGCAGATATCCATTCATAACTGGATGAGCTGGCTTCCCCAGAGCTTCCCAGCAAACTGCTTTTAGATTAAATCATGCAGATATGAAAAGAAGGTTCAGGAACTGAAGTTCAGAAGAAACAGAAAACGTCTGTTGCCTTAGTAACACAGTAAAGCAACGTGATAATAAAGAGCACGTGGAACAAGTGGTTTCCTTCAGTATGTCTAAGACACCATGCCATTATCAGTACCCAGGCTAGGTAAAGCTAAACCAAATACTTCACATGTGCTCAGGTGCCTCGCAGGCAGCGGGCAGGCTCACACTAGGAACACGGCTAAGGCGTAGGCTGAGATACGGTTCAGTAAGCACACTAATCCACAGCCTTGTGCAATCCTGTGGCATGGGTCTCTTGGAGCCGTTCTGCATAGTATAAATAAATAAATAAAAAGCTCTTGGAGCAATATTGTAAATTAATGACTGGATTACTCATCTACCTGTTATTCAGGAGTCTCACTTCTCTTGTTCTGACATGAGGTTTGACCTTCAACCTATTAATACTCTTCCAACAAAAATGTTTTTTATTCCTATAAAAATTGTTTTCACCCATAGCAATTCTGGAATATTAAATTACTCAACTTGAATTTTGTCTTACAAGACAATGCTGAACTTAGAAATCTCTTCTTGTTTGCCTACAATTTACAAGAGGGTGACTTAAAGGATTTCTATTGAGTCCATCCTGATTTACATATTAAGATAAAAAAAATTACATTTGTCTGGCTGGAAATCACCCTGTGAGGACTTGTTCAGTTGTGCAGCTAATAGCACACTGTCAGAAAGAAGACTTAACAGCATCTACCAATGATGTCTGCAGTTATTCTGCAAAATACAGCATTATGAAGTAAAGAACTCAAGTATATTTTGGTGAACACGAATTCCCTGAAGGAAAATCGTGTCAGATTAAATGTCTGGGGGTGGTTTTTATTTTTTTCTTTACTGATTTTCAGGAGAAGAGATATGCCATAAAATCTGGAAGCGCAAGGGAATATGTCATGAAGCTGCACAGGATCTTATCACTTAAATTACAGAAAACAGGGATCAGTAGAAGGGGCTAAATTGGGCAAGAAATTCGCTAACAGTCAAATGATACCAATTTGTTTCAAAAGCAAATGTACCAAATTGAAGAAAAGGTTACTAGCATAGATTCTCAGGGATCAGTGCTAGGACTAATCTTAGTATTTTAAGAACTGTGGCATAAGACAAGTTTACAAATCACAAAGTCAGAAGGCATCATCAACACAAAGAAAGAGATAGATACCTCATGGAATTTAATGCATGGCTTTGAGACATGAAATAACAAAAACTGGATGAAACTCAATAATTCCAGAAGCACAAAAAATGCATTTGGGGGTCTAATAAAAAAACCCAGGCTATATGCTGGGAGCTCATGAACTGCCCAAGCATAGTAAGTACACAAGTATGCCAACTGGTCACAAGATCACGATGAGTCACACAAAGACAACAAACTGGTATACAAGACAAATGCAATCCAATGTTACATTCAGTACACAGAGAGCAAAAATTTGTGTAAAAGATACAGAACCTCCTATGACAGATTCCATGCAGGAAAACAAGATTGAAAGGAAAATGTTCATACATAAGTTGCCCAAAATTAGAAGACAGTTCCTAGATATTAGAATGATGGCATTTTGTGGTATCAGCCAAATAGGAGAGAGTAAATGACAAAAAAAAAATCCTGCTGTTACATAAAAAAACTGAGCTAGTTAATAGCAAGAAAAGGGTAACATTGTGTGGAAAAAAAAGTTGTCATCAATTAGATGACCCAGACAATCTTTTTCATTCTTGTTACCTTTACAATGACTTGATAAACTAGAAGTTGAGTTGCACTCATTACATACGCAGAAAAATACATTATTTAAAACACTAATTGGTAGTATGTTTGTTTCCACAGACTGCATTCGCAAAATACAAAACTGTCCAACCCATACCTAGTTATAACATTATAAAAATCTAATACTGGATAACAAAACAGCCTACCAACTTTTTTTTCTCCCATTTGGGAATATATTGACTATTCTGACAACTATCAGGAGGGACTCTGAATCCAAACCAGTCAGTTTGGCAACAATCCTGCGTTCCAGCACTGCAGACTGGGCTCTGTGAAGTGCTAGACTTCAGTAACCCATCTGCTTTTCACTACAAGGTCAAGAGGCCTTCTAAAATCGAGAGCAAAAGAACAACCATTTACTAGCTATATAGTGGCAGTCCCTTTACAGGGATACTAAACAAAAGTCAGTTTTCTTTCTTAAGGCCCAATACTGCATTCCACGGTTCAGGTTGTCATTTCAGTAAGTTCTGAACAATAATTAAACCAAAGAGGACACGCTGCTCTGTCATTAATTCTCTTGAGATCTGCACTCAATAGGGCTTTTTCCATAGTTGGCGCATAGTGTTGACACATAGTTATGAGTATATTTACTTGGTTTTTACTGGAAGACTGGTTAGCAAACAAGTTTTTATCACTCTGTTCTGATGGGCAATTTGTACTACAAACTGTAATGCTCTATGGCTCAAAATAAGCTTGTTATTTTTAACATATCTATAACTAATTACAGTTTGGTTTTTTTTTTAAATAAGGCTGGAATACTGTGTGTTCCAGCTAGTTTTTTTGATTTATCTTTTCTGAGCTCAGGTAATAAAGTAGGTACTCTGCAAATATACTGAAATCCTGAAAATTAAATATCTACACTACAAGCCAGATTTGCTTTGCTTTTACATAGCTTTCATTCTTCAAGTAATAAAAACCAGAACTATTCAGGCATCGGGTGTATTTGTTGGGTGGTTTTTGGTTTGTTGTTTTTTGGTTTTTGGTTTTTTTTTTTAGGGAGAGAAGGATCTAATCACTTTCCTGCATAACTTTCTTCAGCACTTTGCCATAATCATCATCAATATAATTGTATTGCATTTATATAGAGTTTTCCATGCAAGGAACTCAAGCACTTTACAAGCAGAGAAAAATCTCCTCTATCCTTTAGCTTGCTATATGTGCTCTAGTTTCACATAGAATCCTTAACATGTGAAATGAGGTCCATATGAAACATTGTACTAGTTTGCCCTTTAAGATCTCACATACTGTTTATTTACTGATGACGAAAAATAAGTAGTGACGACATATTTCTGGTAACAGAGAATACTGCAATTCATTGCATTGAAAATTTTTCTGATAGGATCTTACTGGTATCAGTAAGATCATAACCCTAACACATTCTTTGAGAATAACAGCCAAGCCTGCTGAAAAATCATGTATAAAACGCTTTATGGTGTTACCCCATAGTAATTATTTATTAGTACCCTAAGAACCTTTATGCAGGATGAAGTAGCAGAAAATTCAACTCTGGATAAGACTATTTTCTGCAATTATGTTTTCACAACATAAAGAGTTTCTCTGCATACAGATTTGTACCCATTTAACTAAATCAATGCTGTAAAACCCGCTGTCATTTTACTCAATCAGTTTTGCCAGTGATTTCAAAGGGTAGAGGATTTATCCTCAGATTTTGAAAAATTAATCAATATATAATGTGGATGCATTTGTCTTGATCATATCACTCTTTCCCCCCTACTTTAAGCTGAATGAATTCACTAGCATCGTGGTCAGACAATCAGTACAAAAATGGTGCCATAAAACATTAGTACCCAGGGGGGGCATTCTGAACTAACCTGGGTCCTGCACCCCAAAGCAGATCAGGAGCGCTCGCTTGGCCACCCTGCTACCTGGGGTGGGGTAACCTCCAGCAGTGACAAACTGTCAGAAGATAGGATTGGGAAGGCAGGGGAAGGTCTTAATCCAGAAGAGTTATTTCTACAGTTAACAGCAGCCTGTATCTTTAGTTCTTTAGAAATTAAGTACTAGGTACTGAAGGAAAAAAAAAAAAAAAAAAGATCAAAGGTCTGTCTATTCTATTGTTCTGACTCTGACAATAACAAGCACTAAATGCTTTGGGAAGAGTATGGAAACTGAACATGCATAAAATGATGTTTCCCTTATTGTATCATTTAGCATCCAGTGGCTAGGAACTGAACCAGAGGCTGCATCCAGGCCTTTAATAGCCACTGCTATTTCTTTCTCCATCAATTCCTCTAATCCCTCTGAAACTCTTAATACTTTTAATTTCCCCCATATCTGTGGCAGTGACCTTGTACAATTTAAATGCACTCTGCACAAAAAGTACTTCTTTTGCTCCAAACTTTCTATGCAACCATTTCATTTTACACTCTCAGTTCTAGCATTGAAGAAGAAAAAAAAAAAAATATTTTTCCCAGTTGCTATTTTTTGGTAATAATTATGATTTTCTGGGCTTCTACTGTATTTTCTCTTAGTCATCTCTCTTCCAAGCTGAAGTTCCAGTCCATTTAATCTACTTGCATGGAAACGTTCCATACCACTGAAAGTCCTTGTTACCCATCTCTATACTTTTTTTTTTAGTTCTAGCTGTGCAAAACTGAGTTTGTGTTTCCCCTATACATTCAGTTTGGTCTAATCCAGCTTTCATCTAATCCAGTAGAAAAAGCAACTCTCATGAAATTCAACGATTTAAAGTCAAACTCTTAAATATGCTCATGCTGCAGTGCACATATTTGAAGTATCTTAACAACTGATTAAAAGACTTTAAAAAAATTCTGGAAAATAGGCACAACAATATCAAAATTAATGAGGAAATGCCAAGGCACATCAGGTGAGAATCTGTCACTAGGTCCATTTTTCTTAGTTAAAAATGTACAAGGCTTAATTATGCATAATTTGAAGAATTACTTTCATCTTATAATTCACCATAAAGTTTTTAGAATGCACAATAATCTTCTGTATGCCAGGATTGTTCAGCAAACATATGAACATTAACAGAAAAAGTATATCTATACTATATATAAAATTACTTTACATTGTCTTACCTTCCTTTTTGAAGTATAGGTATAAACTACTACTGTCTTGGATTTTACGTACGGGTTATATTATTTATAGAAGTAGTCCTTCCCTGACTGTCAGGTTTTTTGTTGTCTTACAAAGAAATACAAGCAGACATTAAATTTAAAGCACATTGGAATGAAAATATTTCTATAGGAAGTATATATATTTTATCATGTAGCACCAGGCTCTGAGTTTACAGAAGAAAAAAAACCACGCAGCAGACACAGCAAACTGGGAAATTTTTGATGAAACATCTTTTTGTCTCAAAATAAATACTTATTATTAAAACCAATTGTTCACAGGAAAAAATGAGGTTTGATAAACATGTTTGTTTCTAAAATCTCTGAAGTTGTTAAACTATCCCTACATTTAATAGTGAAAATTCTCTCATAATGAGAGAATGAACCTCAATAATCACCTTTGATATAAAACATTTTAAAGATACTTTAAATGAAAATGCTTTGTTTGATCTTAGCTAAAATATAGGGATTTGAGACGTCAACTTCTTGTCCTAATTTAGGACAAAAACATCTTTTAAAAATCTGCATAATTTTCCAGGACAGAGTAAGCTTCTCTCAACCCAAGACCTACGGTAAAGGCACAAAGTGTCTGTCAGTAGAGGTGCTCATCTCACCTTACTCTTCTGAAATTGACCCATAGCGAGCGCAGCAGCTCTCATTTAGGAGTGGGGGGAGAGCTGATCTTCTACAGCTCCACAGCAGCAGACACTCTGCTGCTTTGGATTTACCAGGTCACAAGGAACCACCATTTTTGGCAGGTTTGTTTGGGGATTTTTTTATTTAAAAAACCGCAACGTTATATTTTTAGCACCCAAGTTCCATTAAGTACCACTTTAGATGGGAATTATTTTTGGTTTTTAAATTCATCTGCATCCATAACACATCTATAATACATGTCATGCTAATAATTTGACTTTTCAGCACTTCGTCCCTCCCAGAATAACCTGACTTGCAACAAAGACCTAAACATGTAGTGAATAAATACAGCCTCAACAGTTCCCTGGCAGAACTAGACCCTCTATGGCAGCACTGTATCTCCCAGCAAGGGCCTCCAGTCTCCCAATATCCACAAGTGGCCTTGGTGGCATACTACTAACATAAATGACTGGAATCTGAAAACCACAAAGTATGTCACAATCTAAGATAACGTCTTGCATACACACACAGAGAAAATAAAGCAATATTCCCATTAAAGATATAGAAGAAAGATGACCAAAGGTGATGTGGTAGACTATCATGATTGATTCATTATATTTCTTACATCGTTTCATGAAAGGAAGGGAAGGGAATACCGAAGAGCATTCCAAAAGCTAAAACATACCTGCTTGCAACATCTGTTTGCTGTCTACAAGGACTAATTCTTTCTGATGAATGTAACCAACAGAAAAAAGGCAATAAAATACTTACTAGGGGAAACATTCACTACGCACACCTCTTCTCCTGTAAAACCACGAACCACATCTGTTGTTAGCACATCAAAAGTTATTGACAATTTTAATTTGGATTTAGAAAATAGCACTCGGGTATTGTGTGGCAGTTGGGGTTTTTTGTTTGTTTTGTGTGTGTTTGGTTTTTTAAGAGACCTATATCACCCCTAAACTCCTAAGCTGTTTCACCAATAGGGAATACACAGGGGTTTTTTTAGTGATGTCTGAAAAGATGACCAACTAATAATACTAATTTTTATTGACTGTTTTCACAGTTTAATTCTTACAGAAAAAATCCAATAAAACAATAAAAATGCTAATTGAGCAAGTTTTGGGAAAGATGCTGCAGACAATACAACTACATACACAGGAAATTAATTCTGTAGATGATGTGGAAAAGATGGCTTATAAAGTTAACGAGATATTACTTAAGGCAAGAGAAACAATTAGACTATTAACAGTGAAGATAAAGCAAACATTTTGCCATCAAATATAATGAAACTAATTAAAAGTGAAATGAAAATTAAGATATGAATATGAAAACAAAATCAAACAAGATAAAAGGCCAGAGTCCACAGACTCAAAATCCAAACCAATGTGTTCAAACATGTAGCACCCATAAGAACCTGAACGGACTGTAGTTTATCGTTATTTTTTATTTGCACATGCTAAAACTGAAAGATCCATCCTCCTTCGGGCATGGATTGGTCTGCTTTTTCTAAGAATAAAAAGATATTTTATGGGCACCAGAAATAAAGCTAAAAGACAAGGGTGTAATTGCAAAGAGTAAGTGCTGAAAAAGCAGTAAGCTGTGTCATGCATTTACGTAATCATTCTGGCACTAGAGAAGCATGACGGGTGCCAGATCCAATTCTGCTTACACCACTAGTCTAATTCACATAACCTGATGAAACAATGGGGAACCTACACTCATCGAGACATTTTACGCTATAACCAGTCTTTGCTACTCAATGCCCTCACCAGTTGGGACTGCACACGAACACTTCAGGCCCCTTGTGTCAGAAGGACTTTTGTAAGAGAATCAGAGTCCCGAATGGTCTCAAGACACTGGTTAAAAATGCCAATGCGTTCTTGGCATGCAGTCACTCATCGGCTTTTATGGGTCTGTCCCCATTTTTTATTTTTGTTTTTCAAGTATTCCTCTGTAATTTCTTTCCTCCTTATCCTCTTACAAAACTCTGAAGATCCTCTGATTACCCCTCTCCTACTGTTTCTGAACGATCCCACCCATTACTAGGCTATCAGATGATGCTGTCCTTACCCTCTGCTGCTGGCTCCTCTCTGTCAGTACATCTGACATCTGAGACCATCTGTTTAATGTTTTGCTTACGGATGTCCTGCAACCATTTCAGCCCAAAGGATCTGTGTGAGCCATATGAATTTTCAATGCTTTCTGTTAAACCATCCCGTATTTGTGGAAACTTCAAGCTCAATATATATTATCCTTAAAAACCTCTTAAAATTTGCCTGGTGCCACAATAATCACAGACACGGATTGGCAGTTAAGCGGTTTGCGTGCCATGATTACTACTCATAGTGCTGACCGCAGTCATCTCACCTTTACTTGATGCTTCCCTTCCCTCTTTTCTCATAGTTTATATTAAATATCTTAAACTAGTATGTGAATAGTTTTGAATAAAAAACAGTCTACATGTTAATTTCCACTAGCCTGGAGGCCTCATCTTTCAGGACATATTTCAATGCAAATAAAAGTTTTAATTATGTCTTTAATAGCCATCAAACCATTCATATAAGGGTGAGTGTTCCTCATGCTCAGAAAAAGATAATGAGATAATGTGGAACACCTTAGCGAAAATTTCAGAATAAGGAGAGAGAAAATAGAAAAATAAGAACAGAACACCCTAAAAGCAAAGTTCCCTAATTGCAGAACATGCAACGCAAGGAAATAATGATACCTTCTCCCATTATTTAGAAGCATCCCTTGCTAATTCAGCCTTTGAACAACTTGGGGCATTGTCTGCATAACATCAAGCAAACCTGTAATGTTGTATAAAGTATAATTGCTTAATAATGAAGTATTGAGCAGTATGTTCTCAAGAGAAAAGAAATAAGCCTTTTCCCAGTAATTAGCTTTTTAGTTCTGATTAGCCAGCCTATACAATTATTCTGTATGTTATAATGACCAGGTCTGCATAGGATAAAGTCTCAGCCTTCAGAAGTGTCACAATTACCTTGCTAATCTGAATCACCTACAAAGTACGTTTCCACTAACGTCAACAGGACACTAACCAGTACGTGCAGAATTCTGAGTCTGTTGGTAATGCCCACCCAATACTACACAAATACATAACATGAGGTCCCGAAAGGACCACTGCTATATTAGCATAACGCTCTGTACCAAGAGCATCGCAGTGATGTAACAGTTCTCCTTCGGCTCATGCGGGGGCTCTCTACAGCACAGCACTGTAGACAGCATTTCCAAAGACAGAATTTAAGGTGACTCAAATGCTAACAATTAAATAACTATAACAATTGTATAGATAATAATGTTACAACCTGCAATGTTTTTAAGCATATATACTATTATATTTACTTGGTGTTATACACACATTTAAAACCCAGCAAGCATAATAACCCATGAACAGCTTGAGTAGCTCTAGCAAACATTCTGGAAGAAGTACTTGCAAAAAAACCCCTTAAAGGACCTTATCTGTTTTACTGCAATATAACAGAATATTCTAGTCTCTTGCTTCCATAAATAGTAATTAAAATATTAAAGAAGATATTACACTTACAGTGAGTTAATCGAAAAGACTATTTGAAATTTTCAAAAAAAAAAATCACTGTGAAAGAAAATAAGGCTAAAATTGAGCAAACTTATAATAAACTAAGAGCAGAAGCACAGTCTACAGAGGAATCTCTAGGACCATCTGGTGATACATGCACTGACCACATCTTTGGTGAATCACATGCACTTCTCTGAGCACTGCAAGGCACAAAATGTATTTCAAGGGATCTCTAGTTCACAGGAAAGGAAAGTGAGAAACTGAAAGGAGAAAATTAGTTTCTCAAATCTTAAAGTCTGTTAGTGACAAGCCATGGATCTGAACAGTTTCCAAAATTTCCCTCCACTATTCAAACCAGGGCCAAAATGAGATCTTACATGATTTTTCCACTGATTTCCATGTTATGAATGCTGACACTGGATGCTGGAAGTCTTGTCTCTCACCCCTCCACTCCCAGTAAGGGACTGTCTCCAAGAAAATGCTGAATAAATATCTGGAAGGTATAATTTTCAACCACCTTAATTATATTTGTACAAAAAGCTGCATGGACACTCTTGTTTCAGCTCCCACTAGGTTTACTTCAGTTTTATTTAAGATCTTTTTCCTTAGGAACACATTTAAGTTGAACTGAGTAAGCTGCTTCCACATCACAAAACAGAGTCCATAAAGGGATTTGTAAAAGTTTACTTACACAGTGCAGCTCATGCCTTTAAATAAACTTTCTCATGTGAACAATATCAAAATGCCACTTGTCTCCAAATTCCCCAAACAAATTTAAAAGCAAGGTGCATTCTTTCCTATCCAGCACAATCAGAGGCTCTACTGAGTCAGTGATGATACTTCTAGACACTATCCTTTTTATTCCTAGTATGCTCTTGAGGGATCCCCAGGGAAACTTACCCAATTCTAACAAACTACAAGAGCACATGGCTGGAATTTGAAAGATTTGAAAGACAGTACACTTCATGATGGCCCTGCAAAGCCAGCAGTACACCACTTACCAAGAAAGAAGACAGGAGTACACACAATAGGTGTACCCAAATGTAACTTAGAAGGAAAGATCATTTTACGTAGAACCATGGTTGAAAACAGATATGCATTTCATATTTCTAACAAGATTTGACAGTCATAGCTATAGAATAAAAAAATAGGTTAGACAAGGCACTGGAGGGGTCATCAGGTTTCCAACAAATACAAGAGAGCTCTATGATCTAACCCATTAAACCCTATGAACCACTGAAAGGTAAAATAACCACCATTTTCATTAAATATTCTGAATTAGTTAAGTTACAGCTGCTCTTCTGGACATATTAGCTAAGCAAGCATTGGAGTGGCAATGCCTAGCTTCCAGCTCTTTGATTTTGTTTTCAAGAAAAAAATCAAATGCCATATATCACAAGGGACAGAACTAAAAGACATAAGATAGAAAGGTGACGTTAAGCAGGCTGTATGCTCACTGGACCCCATTCACAATCTCAAAAGTAGCTGGATGCATTTGGTAAAAAGCGATTGACATTTATGTTTTCCTCAGTAGACCTAATTAGGTCTGACATATATCCATTCACACTCAAATAGGCACAGAAACTTTCAAGGTTATTTCCCAATTCTTTCCACATATACTGCCTCATTCTGAAAGGACTGGCAATCAGAACCTTCAAAAGATGCTACAGGTACTGATCACGCATCTTGTCTCAGCACCTGAACCCTTAATAAGAAAAATACTTATTACTTAAAACTCGTGGCTTTCAATACAGGAATTCTAATCTCAGCCTCTTTGATCCCATTTTTACTTGTGATTGACAGAATTTTTAATCACGCAAATGGTATAAGCACTGTCCTAATATTGTAAAGTTGTTTTAAGTGCCCAAAAGGTCAGTCCTGTTCATAACACTATTATTAATGTAATAACATTAACACCCACCTGAAAAGTGTAAAAGGTGCTAAAGGATGGTAAAGTAAATCTTCCAACGCAGAAGACATTCAGATAATACAACTTCCCCAAAGAGGTTAAAAAAAGATTAAAGTTAAAACAAAGGTCATTTGAAAAGACACATCACATTTAGCACTGTATCACGGGGGTGGTGGTAGAATCCCCAAACCAAAGGAGTCTCATTTTATGAAATGTCAGCAGCCCATCAGTAGTCAGCTGCATGTCCCCAGTGGTCAGTTTACCTCTGAAAAAAGACTGAATATTTAATTTAGTCCTTAAATAACATAACATTCTGAATCCTTTCTCCTAAAAAATATTTTTCCCATGATTTTGTTGCAGATTTTATAATCTGCTGTATCATGAACTGAAAACAGCAACCAAATCAACAAAGCCATCAAATTACCTCCCAAAACCAAGTAAAAAAAAAAAAAAAAAAGCCTTGGTAGGAACTGTATTTTTGTCTATACCACATCTGTTCAACTACTTTTGCTTTGCTTCTGATGATGGCATTCAAACTGTCAGAAGCAGAGGCTACAATCTAAGAAACAGCAATGACATCCTTTCTGAAAGGGTTCAAGAACTGTTCTTTAGGTTCTGACAAAGCAAGCAGTGTTATCTTGAAATCTACAATTAACATGAATGTTAAAAGAAAAAAAAATTCAGTACCATTACTACTAGCTAAACTTTAGAGCTCTTCAACAGGGTATTTCAAAAAGTACCATTGTCTCTGATTTATTGATGAGGAACTGAGGCACAACGGTGTTAAAAGCTTTCCCAACGTTATGCAGCACATGCAGGGCTCAGGAAAAGAATCCAAGTACCTTCAGGTTTGTGATAACTGGAAATGAGTAAACTGACCAAATGGTACTCTTTGTACTTCATTGCACACAAGAGCCTTTCCCAGAGACACCTGCATAAAAGTAGAATAACCAGCAGTATTAATGTTTAAGGCAAAAAATAAATTTAGTGGCTATGAAGAAAAAAAATTACAACCTTGTACGTAACAGCGGAGAAACAATGAACTTGAATGAACACCCAGAATGTCAGGACAAAACCCCCCTAATACATACAAAATGTTGTAAAGCACTAGGATGTTAAAAACTAAAATGAATGATCACGTTTGTAGAACATCATGAGAACAGAATCAGTGTTTTCTAAACAACTTGTGTTTAGTTATCTTTGAATTCCCATATAAATGTGATGATCTGCAAAATACCTATTTGGCACATACCTACACTTTTTTAGCTGCTGGATTTTTTGGCTGCCAGTGCTGTAAGCTATACCTCTGCACAGGCTCTGCGCACCTCCATGTTGAGTAGCACGCCATGAAAGTGCTAGGTTCAGCCAGGCAGCTTCTCTGTGCAAGATGAGACTTTAAAGCGTTCAAGACAAGAATAGGATTTTGTCATCTACCTCCTCTACCACAGGTCTCCTGTGATGACTTGAGGATGCTCAAATAATACAGCAATAATACATTCAAAGTTCAGCCTTCTACTCAAGCCTAAACTTCAGAAGAATAAATGTGTATGCCTCTGTAATGTACCCTAGGTACCTTACGCTGTTCCCACTGTCTTATTGTGGAACTCCGACAACATCAGTTTAGGATTTGGTGTCGATGCTAGCACATTTCAAACTTTAAACTCATTTGGTTCATGTTTCACTCTCACAGGAGACTGGCTATTTACTTCTGTCATCTAAGGAAGCTCATAGCATGAATGACAAAATGTCAGGAATAATTAAGAGAACTAGTTTTATGCCCCTAAAGAACAAACTGTCGTCTTTGTCCCCTCAGGCAGGATGTTGTCTTCTCTAAATAAAAAAGAACAGCTTTTGGCATCCATCAAGTAAATTCAAGCCAGCATATCATTTAGAGACTACTTGTACTTATTCCTGAATCTTGCTCCATTTCTTTCCTCTGTTTTACGACATTACCTTCCGTGTCCTCTATAGTCATAGCCTACTGTGAGAGTGGTAGCAGAAACACTACTAGATTCAAAACCCCTATTCCCTTCCCTAGCTTTTGCTACTCCAGATTATTCAGCAACTTATGATACAGCAGTCCAGAAAATACTCTTCCGCAGCCGCCTCTTCTCCCCTTACCATCTCAATGTATTTTATTTATATGAAGCAGTTGTTACGAACTACCAAGCACTGGCATTTGACTGCCTATCCAGGACCATCAAAATAAATTAAACTTCCATACAGAGAGTTAAGTATAATTCACAATATAAGCACAGCTGCATCTTGATGCAACATATAGAGGAAAACATTGCTGCTATAATCTTCTCCTAGGTGCTACAGTCTTCTAGGTTACTAGCTCAAACTTTAAGTATGTAACAACTACAAAAACCCAAACAAAAAAAACCCAAACAAACAAAAAAAACCAAACACAAAACAAACAGTTGTGTCATAAGAATATAATTTGTTTCAAAGTCCCAACTTGTGTGCCAGGATGTGTTGCGGAGCCAGTGGTTTGTTGCACACCACCTTTCAAGTGCTGACATGTTTTGACAAGACTGCCACCAATTCTGATTTTTAAAACCGAAGAGAGAGTGGATGTTCACCTCAGCCATCTGCCAATGCAGCACATGAACACATTGCACACAGCTTCCATAACTGTTGTCCCTCAAATCACCAGGAATCCTGTAATTTGAGGCACACTTTCTCATTGGAGATAATGACGGTATAAATTACACTTACAACAGGGTTTGTCTCTATAGTGACATGCGCCAAAATGATATAAATTAATTCTGTCAGTATAAAGTGTATTAAACTATAAACTCTTTGTGTATGCATTCACTTGCTGATTTTTACACTCAGAAACATATACTCTCAGTTTGTGGAAAAAAAAGTTAGGAGCCATTTTCTGAAAGAAGCTTTCTTTTTGACAATCTAAACTCCCTTTGGGACATCAAGAGAAAGTAGATTCCTAGAAAACTCCTTTCACAGTCTCTAGGAGACACTTCTGTTTCTTATCCACACAAAAGATCATCTGCAAAAAATGACAGAATAAGAGAACTTGTAAATGTCCAGACTGTTTTTCAAGGTAATCTCTACAAGTTCAACTTCCAATTAGCAGCAGTATGGAAACTTACTAAATGAAATCAGAGACAGATTTCACTGTCTGGCGAATTCACAGCAATTGCTACACACAGTTTTCACTTCTGATTTCAGAACCTGTGGAGCTTCACTCCTTATACCCCTTTTCATACATTTGTATACTTTCAATGTCATCTGTGATTTTGCTAAAAATCATGTTTGGATAAATATCATTACTGTACTGCAGAAGAAAGCATTAGTAATTTACAGACTGAAAATGTCAAAACACAAGAGTAAGTCCTGCTTGTTGGAGTAGCCCAACTGAAGCTGGTATAACTACCTGAGTGAGAAAGTCTGCACGAACAGCCTGTCCTTCAGTACCTGGTATGCATCTAGAAAGCACTTTCTGGCTCTAGGTATATGATTCCTAAATATGCATCTCGATCTCTTATGCTTTTGTACATCTAAGTCTTCAGAAGATCATCTAGTCCATTCCTTTGTCCCCAAGTAGAATCACCCCTCTGGCCAATTCCTCTGTCTACCGCTGAAAAAGGAAAGGTCCCCAGTGACAAGGACTACATCATCTTCTCAAACAACATATTCCAGCACTTCTGCCTGCTACCTATATTTTTCTCCCCTTAATATCTAACTTCAGTCTTCTTTGCTGCAGTTGAAATTAATTTCTTATCCAACTGTAACAGAACCAGTGCATATTTCTAAGGTTTGTTATGTATGCTCTTGGGGAAGCTGTGAATGGGACAATTCTTCTATGCAGATAACCTTCACAGCTGACAGTCTCTTCCGCTGAATAGAACAGTAGGTTTCCTTGCCACATTCTCCTCTTTCAACAGGCTCCTCCACTCAAGAAAAGTAACAAAACTCCTTTTACCCACTGCTGTAATCATAAGACGTGTATTTTCCATATGTATTTGTCATTGGGGGAAAAGAAGAAAAAAGGGAAGATTAAACAGCAAAGGATCAGACTACAAAACTAAGTTTATAAACTCTCACAAAACATTACTAGCTCTTCCTCTGTATTCCTAAATTTAGATTTCCTCTCTGCTGTTCTAATTTACATTATTTGGGCTGTATAACTGCATTATTTTAGAGTTCATTTCCTTTGTTAGTACTCTGAAGCCTTACATTTATTCAGTTCCAACTCTGTTCTCAAAAGAAACTGGCTATTTATTTCAGCAAATGTATTCAGCAAATGTAAATCTGGGTGAGAAACAGAATAGCTGGGCATAATGTTGTATAAGTTCAGCATAACTATTAGCTCTGCTGTCTAAACTCAAGCCTTTTCTTCCTCCTTGTGGGATTCACAATTATAATATTTATAGATAAATAAGGATAGAATCTATGGCAATAATTTTAAAGCTTTTGATAGCTCACAGTAACCAGCAGTAAATTCAGCATGCTATGTAGTATAGTCTTACTGCACTAAGTTCTTCTTGCTGCCTAGGAACCATAACCAAGTGCTACAGGGGGCTTTGGGGGGTTTGTTTCGTGGTTTGTTTTTGGTTTTTTTGTTTTGGTTTTTTTTAACATACAACTTACTCAAAACTTAAGGAGGAAGTACAGTTCTCAATTTCTGAACCACATTGCAAGAGCTCTGAAATCCACTCCCAGTTCTCAAAGACCTCCTTTGCAACCTGAGATAGTGTCTCCATGCCGCAGTACCCCAGGACATACCAGTCCCTTTCTTTTCCCATAAGTCTGTCCTGACAAGTTAAATAACAGGGAAAAGAAGTCTCTCCTTTGGTGGACTAAATGTTTCAGATTTATAGATTCAGAGGTCAGAAAGGATTGCTGTGACTGGAATTCATTCTGTGTCAAGTGAAGTATGACTTGCAACTGATTTACACTGATAAAAGAAATCACCTTTCTCTAGGTACAATGTTCAAATGGTTGGTTATTCTTCTACATGCTAAAAATCTGTACCTAATTCAAGTATGAATTTGTTTGGGTCCAATGTCCAACCTCTGGGTCTTGTTATGCCTTTGCCTGACAAAACATAGCCACAGCAATATCAATGCAAATAATAAATTACACTATGTGTTATCTAAACTGCATTCCTCCTTAGCTGCACCCCTGGGACAGCTCTAACAGTACCTTATCGGAGCTAGCTGACGCTTAAAGCTTTTGGCAACAAGTATGCTACCAAACATCTGTTGTAACACCCCTTTTAAGTGCCCCCTCTCCCACACCATATGGCTATCTCCACTGAGTGGTACCGCAAGGCCACGACCCAGCTCTCATCACTCCCTGTCCTCTCTGGGGAAGACAGACACTGACTGATAATTTCACACAGACTTCACACTCCATCAGCACAAAAAAACAGCTCGCTGCAGTGAAAGGAGACATGCAGAGCATGTCCATGTTGCAACACACTCTGCCCATGTCCCTACCAGAAAACCCTCCTCCTGGAGGTGTAGCACACTCTAAAAGAAGGGATTTTTTTTCCCCTAGCATTGCTGTTGCTCCTCCCAAGTGAGAAGTGCTGTGCTCTCTGTGTAATCCATCTTATGCTTGGGGCTTTGTCAATACAACTATGGCAGCTGTGGGTGTGAGGGGGAAAAAAAAACAAAACAAAACCAAAAACGGTCATAGAAGACAAAGCAAAACATTACATAGTAGATCCAGTTTCCTACTGACTTAAAGAGGTTTTGCTGGCACAAAAATTTAACTTATGGCCTTATGACAGGGTAACAGACCAAGAAGGAAGAAGAAATTCTTTCACAGGCTCAAATGACAGAACTCCTTACTATGAATCAGGTTAATACAGCAGCAGCATTACTACTGACCAACACATAACAGTAGTCTAAATAGAGACAAAGGGAACTAGGAAACTGAGTTCCCAAGAAAGAACTTTATAACAAGTCAGTTCAAGGAGGAACACCTGATTTCAGTGATTTTATTTCCTACAGTTACAAAATGACCATTTAAATTCTCTGTTCACAGTTACCAAAGTCATTAGAAAGGCTCAAAGCCTGTGCATACAGTACTAAATGTCATTCCCACAGTGAATTCTGGGCAAAGAAAGAACAGCGAATAGGAAGGTGCTCTCAGAAACAGCAGGAATATGCCAGCACCCTAGAAATATAGGATTGCAGGTAACATCCTTCATTCTACTTTGAACCCAGTGGAAGTTATTATACCTGTTCGAAGCAAAGTCTTGCAGGAGTGACCTTTCAAGACCACTGCCATCAAAAGTCCAGAAAGCCAAACACTAAGTTGCCCTTAACAAAAGTTTCCTCAATATTACCTTTTCCTTAAAAAAATAAAAAAAAATTAAAAATAAATAAATTAAAAAAATAAAAAAAATAAAAAAATAAATAAAAAAATCGAGCTCTTCTTTAGGGAACTTGAATGGTAAATTTCCCATTTGTAGCAGGAAGTGGCAATATGGAGAGACACTTTCATTAGAGCTTAATCATCTCCAGCATTCCCAGGTCAACTCGTTATAAAATGAGGTGGTCACACGCTGCTCAAGAGCTATTCTTTGCATCTGCAGCAGCTAAGCCATGGCACCACTTCCTTTGGCAGTCCAAGTGTCTAAGCTGCAGATCTTTAGCTGCTTGATTCTCCAGCTGCCCTCCTTAACATCTTTTCTCTTTTGGATTCACAGTATGGCAAAATACTGCTTAGATGGTTATTAAATGTAACTGTAATCTGGGCAGGGAAACTGCTCCATATGGGGACACAGACTACATTCACAAAGCTGTGCTTTACCCTGAACAGCTTGCAGAGCACTCACTTCCAGAAGTGAAAGTGTTGCCTGTGTTAAAGTATGTGCATTAGAGGCTTTCGGTTACGTTTAAAGCAGACAAAGATCTTGGTAAGTTGTAAGCATTACTGATATGCAGGTCATCCTCCACAACACAAAGCCCACCTCAGCCTTCAGGATTTCCTCCATACATAAAACTCTCATCAAGAGTGCAAAGTCTCAAAATGGAGCACCTGGAGATCGACTCGGTATTTGCACAGCTGCTCTGTGACACAAGCCAACCTCAAGAAAGTTTCAAATGATTTAAGTCACACCATCTGCTGAACAACTGCCTAGGTGTGGTTTCAACCCAGCATCCTTTTAACTCACTCTGAGCAACTGGAGCTTTGGCTTATGCTTAGGTCTGGCCTATACATCAACGCTTTGCTCGCCACAGCTAAATCAGCTGCAAGTATAAAAGCAAATAAATCTCACATATACCTACACAGAGATTTTATTGACATACCAGTGCCCTTCTGCTATGGAAGCAGAATGGTACTCTTCTTTCTTATATGCTTATGTAGCGTACATAATTATGAATTAAGTTTGTGGGAAGGAAAAAAAAACCCAAAACAAACACTCCACCCCCACCCCGAAAAAAAAAAAAAAGCCTCTCCTGACAGCCTTTGGTGTGTCTCCACCAAGCAGGTCCACAGACACCCTTATTGACACCATCACAGAAGTCAAAGCTTTTCTAGATGACCAACTCTTGAGGCCCCAGTAGTTTGTAGCATCAATGCATTCTCCTTCTGCAGCAAAACTAACTTCTTTGCATCAGACAGTCAGCTTTTACCACCAAAGCCAATGAACAATGTGGTCAAAATCTGTATGTATAGATATTTCCAAACTACTCTCTTATTGCTGTGTTGCCCAGGAACAACATTGACCAGATAATTTTGGGAGAAGAAGAGAAGGAAAAAGAGGAGCTACAGTAAAACAAACAAACAGAAATAAAGCAAAACAAACCCCATACCAACTACAAAATAAATTAATTGTGAGGGGACAGGTTCCGCTCCTGCTGAATTCACTGGTCAGCTTCCCATTTATTTCAATCAGCCTGATAAACACGTGGGTCCCTCCAGCTTCTGTCCTGTCAGAGAGGAAGGCTGGCAGACAATCCATCAACACAAGCTACAAAGACTCAGCGCTAGTGCTGAGAAAATTCAACTGCCATTCAAAATACAATTCAAAGTTATGAAATGACAGGAAAAGCCTTCCCCAGCTTCAACTGCAACTGGATGTACAGCAATAGCTTTAATTTAAAAACAATCCAAAACCTACTATGTGTACTCTCTGTGTAAACTGAATGGTCCTGTAATAATTTTAAATTCTCAATTCTCTTTTTAATTATGCAAAAGCAGTACTACACAAACATTGTTAATCATATTCCTCATGTTTAAGGTCAGAGTTGGATGGAAAGAAGAACCTGTTTCCATAAATTACTTACATGTAATCCAGCACAGGTATAATTTACAGAAAAATGTAAGCCAAAAATCTTAAGAACTGGTTATCCTTCACTGTTATCAGCTTTAGTCACTTTGGTGAAAGGGACAACTGACAGTCAGTTCTTTCCAGTCTTTAAATTGGCAATAGATCAGATTAGCTAATCTTGCTGGACACACTGTAAACTCCCCTGTCCCCACAGAGCTCAGAGATGGGGAATGTTCTATCATGTACCAACAAGCAGGTGTGTATGTTGATTTACTATATTTAGTACTGGGTAAGATCTACTACTGGCTTGTTGGGTTTTCTGACTGTGGGTTGTTTTTTGGGGGTTTGGTGGTTTGTTTGGGTTTTTTTTGGGGGGGGGGAAGTGTCCCCCCTTCTGTCTGTTTATCCACAGTTTCCAACAACAGTACTTTGAGACCAGCATAGACTATTTTTATTACGTCACACAAAAACCAAATTTGTTAAATTTCTAGCTAGTAACTTCCTTGGACAAAGCACTAGCTAACAGCACTGCTCCTAAAGGTCCTCATCCCTTAGGTTACATTCAAACCTAAAACTCACTAGAAGCAAAAGCATCTGATAACTGACAAACGAAGAGAAGCTGCTAGCCCTTTTACTTGTTTTCGTGTGGTTTGTTTGATTGGGGTTTTTTTAGGTTATTTGTTATTTTCCTTTTTAAGACTTCAATTTCTTAGCTTCATATTCAATTTCTCCATAAATCAGACTTGGATGAGCTTTGCAAACAGAAAAAAAGTCTCTTCTGTTTTCCACTTCCAGAAAGTAAAACTAGCTTTTATATATGTGTATACACACAGATTGAAATATAACGAAATATGAAAGTTGCTGTGAAACTGCTAAAATATCTTAAAAGCTGACCAGAGATATGCAAGCGAAACGTAGTAAAGAATAAAACACAATCTGAAAGTCCACTATTTTCCTTGACTTCTTGTACCTTCTTAAGATTAATATTTTGCTCTTTAAACACTAACAAGTTTAAATAGCTTTCAACAGTCCTGCACACATTTAATTGGATACAAACAACATGAACATTTTTATGTCTGGAACAAGTATATTTCCCACCTCCTTATCTGATGTTAAATCACAGGAGGAAAAAAAAAATATAAAGGAAAAAAAGAGACTACAGGATACATTAAGAGGCTAGCTAGCGTATTTCCCAGCTTTAAGGCTCAACCCGCGACACCTAAATGACTCCTCACAGAACCTGGTGTAAACTGCTCTTGAAAGCCTCAACTGATGGAAAATAACAAGAGCTTCCAAAAGGAATTTATCCGAGTGCTTTACTATCTGTGCAAGCAGTAATGAATGTTTTTGTCTCAGAAGCTCCCGTGGCATCATTACTGCTCTTATCCTCTGGTGGGGTTTTTTGTTTGTTTGCTCTTTGAGATCCCCTCGGTCCCCTCCACAGAAAGCAAGCTACGCTGTATTGGTGACCGCAAGATAGGGAACCATCAGTGCACTGACGCTGCACAAGATGAGAATCTATCATCCACACAAATAGCAACCAGCTTTGATGTCAAGTATTTCAAAAGGGGCCTCTGTGTGCGTGCACAAAAATAAGTAAATGTATATTCATCTTCCTGTTAGCTTAAATGGTTAAAGATGGCTTGCTGCCCCATTCCAAATAACACATCTGCATATAAAGCATTAAAAAAAAATAAAAAAATAAAGAACTCCAAAAGCTATCAGTGCGTCAAAGCAAAGATCTAACAGCAGTGAGGTTAACAATGATTTTGTCTGCTAAGTGCCATCTGTAATACTTCACTTGCAAGTGCACCTGTAAGTAATCTATACAATAATACTTACAGAACAACTGCTGACCCAGCACAGCAGATTAGCAAGCAGCAGGGTCCAAGGCTAAATATTTACAGCTTCCTCAAAACAAGCTAAGGCACCCCAGGTAACTGGACTACATAAATGGTGTTACAACTTCTATAAAATGGGGAGCAGGTCAGCAGCATTCATGTAAAACAAAGCATTTTAAATGTGTTTCAATTAAAGACAGAAGAGTGTAACAGCCATATGGAACTGCTCTCTAATTTCATTGAGGAACTCCTGAAACAGTCTTAAAGGACTGATACCTTTGCTAACATTTTTCAAGTTTGGTGAACTAAATCACAGCTTTTGAATGATCTGATCCACCTGAAAACTCCACTATTCCGATCCAACAGCAGTGGCACAAAACCTGTAAAATTACAGAGCTACCC
Organism: Aramus guarauna; assembly: GCA_013400195.1. Classification (NCBI taxonomy): domain Eukaryota; kingdom Metazoa; phylum Chordata; class Aves; order Gruiformes; family Aramidae; genus Aramus; species Aramus guarauna. Next base: position 46,983 of record VXBL01002476.1, on the reverse strand, counting down.
AATAGCTTGCGGCTCCACCACCTTCCATATGCCTTTAACATTCAACAGCTAACAATCAGGTTGATTTCCTAACCCCATGACCATCTTGATTTCTACCACAGAATTTTGTATATTAGACTGCAAGACAATGCGTTAGAGACCACGCAGAGCTCTAGTGAAGGGGCATTTAGATGCTTATACTGGGCTGGAGGTCATTCAGTGAATGGCAAACATGTCACTGTTTTACAAATAACTTTCAGTCCTTAGTGTCAGAGAAAGGGAATGTTAAGAAAGGAGTTCAAGCCCTAGGCATTTAAAAAGGAATACGGTGATATAATCCTCTCAGAGGTAACTTGTTTACAGTCAGTAACGTTTCCAGGAGAAGACATATAGTAAAGCAAGAGACAATCAAGCTTGCAGAATGATGGAAGAGCATTCACAGTGTATTGTTGCTTCCCCTTGTTCTCTTTGCTTTAAATTCAATGCAGAATTTTATCGTCCCTTTGCACAAAGGGACAACTATATATTTCCACATAATTCTGAAGCAGTCTTTGTCCTATTTGTTGTGGCTCTGTCTCTCATGACATAGATGACCTTGCTTCAGTGAGATGAAGCTAGCACACCCTCTTCTCAGAGGACCAAGTCTTAACCACTAGCTCTCAGCGCAGCACGGTTCACAAGCACTTTTGGTCACAGGACTTGGGCCAGGGAGGAGTGGGAACCGGGGGGAACCAACCCCCATTGGCAGCACAGGCTCCCTGTCAGTCATAGGAAGCTCAGCTCCAACAGACGCTCTGCCAGGCACAGAACAGGGCAGAAGGACGAGATTTGCTTCTGCTTCACAGTTCCTCCGCCTCAACAAGACATGACACTCATATTGGGAGCTGTTGGATTATAAACTGAGGAAAATATCCTCCTCCCGCATCACTCCACTTGATAAAACTAATAATGAGCTGCATTTTTAAGGACTGTGCAAGGCAAAAAAAAAAATCATTAATCATATCTGGAGATGAGTGAGAATCCAGGCCAGAGTATGGCATGCAATGTAAAACATTCCCTGAGAAAACACAGCTTAGTAAACTGGCACTCTGCCTTTCTAAAAGTCTCAAGTGGTATTCAGAGGCAACCTTATTAGAGGATGCTACAGTACTTCCACTGTTAAGGAGCACACTCAGCTCCAAAAGTTCATGGTATTAAAAAAATAAATTAGAAACACTTGTCTCTCTGCAGAAGCGCCTGCAGCACAGTCTGGGACAAGCAGCAGGAGGCAATGATAGTGCAAGAAAAGGGTATAAACAGCAGGAGGTAAATGTCTAGTTTATCAAAGGATGCTCCAGAAGAAACAAAGCTACTCTTTTCGTGATTCACAGGCCGTAGTGTGACATCATTACAAGCTTTCTACAACAGCTACGTCACGGCTTCACCCTGTGAAGCTTCTGCCTGACTCTTTCACAGCACCATACAGGACTTGAGGGTGGACTTCTGTGAGCCTTTTTAATGGTTCCACTTCAGAAGGAAATAAAAATGTATTTGTTTCAGTATGTAATACTCAAATTTGGAGTTCAATCTCACTTTTAAGTTCTACCTCGTTACCCATTCTAAACTACATTAAGCAAATCAACGCAGTTCTGAAGGCCATAGCACAGCGTTCTGACTGTAGCACAGTGATTTTCAACTGTGCTCCAGCTGTTTGACTGAATAATGTTCAAAGTCCCTGGGCATGTTAGTTAGCACAGCAGTTCTCAAATATCTACTACTTGGACCTCAATCAGCTGCTATATAGGGAGACATACAATCTAAATAAGAACTCATACTAACTAAAATTACTAAGGCGCATATGGCCTTGAAATTCCAAATCGGGTACCTAATATTAGGTTCCAAAATCTGCAAGTGTTTTATTCTATTCCATACAAATATCAGCAAAATTTCTGAACACCTTCAAAAAGAAAAATAAAATAACTAATAACCTCCAAACATAGCTGACAAATCTTTCACATTGTCCCCACCATAATGTGCCACTGTGTTTGCACAGGGTTTTAGGAAGCAACCAGAAACATTACAAACATTGCCATACATTTATATTATTGAAGAAAAGGGGACGAGGTCCATAGTACTTCAATGTCCTTGCAAAAGTTTATTTTGTAACATCATGTCTGGCCTCCAAGAAGTCTCATGTTCTACACATATTCGCTTTATATTACTTGAACAGTTAAACATATATACCATTGATACACACAGATGGAGGAACTACGGGTACTTCTTCAAGCAGAATTCAGGAGCCCCATTTCACCTACCCAATTTTGGAAACCTTATTTCTGAGTTCCCTAAGTGGAATACCAGATTTTAAACTGTGGACTTGCCAAATTGATCTGCTCAGCCTTGCATACTTTGAGCAGGCTAAACCAATATGAAATGCTGGCAATGAATGTTTGTAATGATGAAGACAAGCATCCAGATGTGGTACCACTGTGCATTTTTCATAGGCACATCCTGTATAAGCCAAGTTGAGTCGCATAATTGTAGCGGCCATTTCTTTAGAAGAGGCAGGCTTCTTGATGCCCAGCTGAAGCCTCTGGTCTGATAAGGCTATGGGTCATCTGAAAACCGTGAATAAATATCCCAAATCTTCAACTCCAACCAGACATAACCAAAGGAAGAAAAGAAGAAAAAAAATCTCATAGAAACTGGGAACAAACAGTAGCTCTAACATCATACAAATGCCTATCAAAAGCAACTATCTTAGACTATAAATAGGGATGCCTGTTCTTCCCCAGGGATAAATTCTTAAGATACTTTTTTGTCTCACCTTACTATATGCTTTTAGTAAGTGGCTATTCCTCATTTCATACAAGAGGACACACACCACACTGCAATGAATTGAAGTTGACCCATTAGACTCTCACCTCCATGTACCCATTCCCTCTTTCTACCCAAAGCAATGATGCATCTCAAAATACAGACACAAATGTGTGCATAGAGTCAGATATATACTTCTGGCAGGAATACTTTGATTACAGCATTACATGTTACTAGCTTTGAGCAGGTCCTGCAGAAGTTTTTAAAAATTAGGGCAAAGCTCAATTTTTAAAAAAAATGCTTGAAAGAGTTTAAACATGCTCTCTGTTAAACTGCTACCTGTAAAAAATGTACTGAATTGTTAAAAGTGCACATTCTGTTAAACTCTTCCCTTCCTCCAGATCTTACTAGTAAATAAGTAACAACTTACACCTCACCATGGCAGCTTAAACTTCTGTGCCAGGACAAAGCAGTAAAGAGCAGTGTAAGTTAGAATTCAGCTGTTACGCCAAAATGATTTTTATGCAGATGAAAATCATGTTATAGAAATATAAAAATATTTACTGTTTATAATGGTATCATTGAATAGCAAATTGGGCCCAACTGAATTAGACACTGCAAACACATAGCGAAGAAGTGGCGCCTTTTCCAAACAACGTACAAGTTACTTCAATGAGCCCGTGCTTATTACAGGTGCCCTATCCTTTATAGGGATGATGATGTTAATGATATATATTAATAACACTCACCTCTCGGGTCTCAAGAATGACAAACTAAAATGAAACACTCAAGAACAGCNCGGAGCGGGCGGGAAGGAGGGAGCGGTGGCGCTGCCGGGTGCGGGCCGAGCCCCGCCCTCGCTGAGTGGACGCGCGGCGCTGGGCGTTAGGGCCTGTGCGGGTGGGGGGGGGCGGCGGGCTGACGGAGAGCGGCACCACCGCCCGTGCGGACCCTGAGGAGGGCGGGAAGGGGGGAGGCCAACCCTGTGCCCCGTCGCCCGCTGTACGAGGTTTTATCTCTGCCCCNAGGGGGCACGGGAAGAGCCCAAAGGCAGGAGAGGCTCAGCGCCAGGCCTCAGGACCGCTGACGCCAAAGCCACATGGAGGACGTCAACCCCCCGGCCCCCTTGCCAAGAGATACACCTCCAGGGAGCGCTCGGCCATGCCAACCCAGGAAAACCGTGGCAAGTTACCTGGAGATACCTGTTAAAGCCAAAGGGGTTAAAATTTTAAAACCAAAGGGGTTAAAATGGCAGTAATTTGGTGTATTTAAAAAGAAACCAGCTTAAGCGCGGCACGCTGGTGCCCGGCCGGCCTAGAGGCCGCTTATCCCTACGAACGGACGCGGGCAGAGGCAGCAGCCGCGCAGACAGAGGCTTACGCCGTCTATACCGGCGTGCTTCACAACCAAACACGCGCGGGGCGGGGGCGGCTGCGGAACTCGGCGGCGTTACCGGGTGCCCGCCGGGGCAGGCGGCGCCCCCTCGCCCGGCCGGGGAGCTGCCTCGGGGTAGCGCCGCCGGGACTCCCGCGCCCCGTGGCCCGTGTCCCCCCCCCAACTCGCGGCGGGCCGGTGGCGGTTGGCGGCGCACGCCGCCCGGGGGCGGGAGGTACCGTACCGGCGGGCAGGAGGCAGTCCAGCGGCGTGAACGCGCGCTCCATGGCCCCGGGCCGCCCTGCTCGTGTGGCGGGCACACAGAAAAAGCACGGAGAACTCCGAGCCCCGCGGCTCACCCCAGCGCGGTGGGACCGGGGCGGGAGGGCACGCAGGGATTTGCAGTGCCCCTTCCTTCCCCCTAAGGAACGACCTCCGCCGCACAGCAGGGGCGGCTGAGCCCGCCCTCAGCCGACGAGCAGGCGGGAGGTGGCAGCGGCACCACCCGGGTACCTGCAGCCACGCGTCCTCCTGCA
>VXBL01002476.1:2210-41320 GCA_013400195.1 Aramus guarauna | reverse complement strand
AAAAGAAAAAAAAAAAGGGCTCTCGTGTTTCCACCTTCCGGACCGGCCTCTGGTTCTGCAGGTACCCCAGCCCGACCTCCTCATCGGGGACGGGGGCGGCCATCTCCTCCTACCAAACGCGCTCAGTGCTGTTCCCCGCGCCGCCGTGCACGGAGCTCACGTTGCTCCGCCGCCGGGAGCCGTTCCCCGAGCACGGCACGGCCCGGCCCGGCCCGGCGGCGGGAGCTCGGCGTCGGCTCCGGGGAGCTGCGCGGGGCCCCGCAGCAGAGGGCAGCAGAGGAGCACGGCCACCGGGCCCGTCCCAGCCCGGGCCTGACGGCAGCCGTGAGGCCGAGGGGGTCCAATGAGTCCCTAACGCAGCCGGCTGGGTCGCCTTCCCCGGCGTGCCCCCGCTCTGGGAGGAGACAGGAGGATGAGGTCTCGCTTTAGAGGTGTTTGTAAAAAAAGGCGGTGCGTTAGCGAGGTGAGGTTTCCAGTCAAATGGGAGGGAAGTGGGACCAACGTGTCGCTACTCAGTCCAAACTGTTCAAGTCTCAGATTCGCACTCAGATCAACAGGATTTAAGTGACTTCAGCGTTTGGGTGAGGCCGGGCCGCGTTTATCCCGCATGATGACACAAGCCTGCAATGGCTGTAGATGCACCTTCAGTCTGAATGGTGCAAGCACCAAGCCTTTGCTTTGGACCACCTACAAGTGATTACACTCTAACAAGTAATTTTAGTCTACAAAGATCGATAGAAATTCAGAAACATTGGAAGAGTTCATGTCTTGACAGTGAGAGAAATGAGAGGGCACGGGGGAGGAAGGAAAAGGTATTAAGGACATCAAGAGATTGCTGTCATTTACACCATCAAAATAAAAAATTTTGTTTCATTTTTGTGTCATTTGAAGATTTTATTCCCTGAGAACTTGAATTTCAAAGGCATTGTTCTTTAAGCAGGTTAAGAACAACCAGCATTAGGACGAAGCAGCTTGCCCTCCCTCACAAGAAGGCAGACGTGGGCACCGCCATGCAGTTGGCCTGTGCTCTCATCTTCTTAATTGTCTCCTCTTCCAGTCTGTCTTTTTTTTTTTCTTCCCCCCTTTTCAGTTGTGCCAGGCACTTTCCTACTGCTAAGTAAAATTATTAAACCTTCTCCAGGACAGCTTATTTTTCTTCAGTATCTGTCAGTGTCTCTAAGGGTTTTTTATTATTATTTTTTCCTTGTGGGGGGTACTTATCTGCTACAAGTAGTTGCTGATAAGCAGCAGTGGCTTCTTACACGTGAGAACAGCCATACTTGCTGAGAGGGAAGGTCCATCTCAGTCAGGGTCCTGTTCCTGATGGTGTTCACTTACAAGCTTTCTTCCTCCTGTTCTCCTTTGCTCCTTTTCACCTTTGTTTTTTCCTCTTGCCCCCCCCCCCCAAAAAAAAATGCAACAATTTCCATGTCTCCACTCTCTTCATATCTGACAAGATGTTTTTTCCCTCTTTGTCAGGCCTGAGGTTCCAGGCAATCCTTTACCACCCACCGCTGCAAAAAAGTAATTGTATGTCTCCCTGCTAATTTTAGTAATGCATGATTCATCACAACCATAGCATTGCAAAGATAAATCAGTCTTGCCAGAACAGGCTGGCGCTGATATCCTTTAAATCCTTTCAAGTTGTGCAAGAGTCTTCAAGGTAAGCCAAACTGCCAGCCCACCCCACAACTAGGTAAGGGGCAAACAAGTCAGATGCGCTTTCTCTGCCTGAACTCTGGCATTCTTTCATCACCTTTTCTTTCAGGTATGAACCTCTTATCCACAGTATAAAGCTCTTAAAAAGAGTCAGCTCCACAGGAATAGCTTCAGTCAGTGCTGAAATGCACTGATCTCTAAGTCAGGACCTGACAACTGTTTAATACTGTTTAGCAGAGCCTAGCAAAGATATCTAGTAGAGGAAGTTTCAGAGATGCAAAATGAGTAAGTGCACCCAGGTTGGCACATTCTCTTATGGATAGTCCCTTAAGGACAACAAGCAGTCAGGCGGCTGATTTACTGTCTTGAAAAATAAGCACTTCCACCCACCTTTTGCACTTTACCTCTGTGCTAGGACATCAGTTGAATTTTGCAATTAAGGGCTACCATTAATGAACTAGCAACAGTTTTTCCTGTCACGCATGGAAAATTCCTCAGTAATTAAAACACCTGATTTTCCAGGTGTAATATTTCCATATAAGATTCAGCAATATTTCTTTCCTCTAGTTGGATCTCAAACCAAACAAAAGCCTTCTCCCCTGTTCTTTTCCTCTGGTTGTATACGCCTACCTTACTTTGCAAGGTTTGCAGAAGAACATACAGAGAGGCTATTCAAGAAAGACATCCCAGAAGCACTGATCTTGCGCTTTGATTACCGCTGTCTCCTCTGATTAGCTAAAAGGAGGGCAGGTGACCTCAACCCTAAGTCAGAAAATAAACAGGCAAACAGCTGTAGTTCCTGAGTGACAGATGAGGCTGTCTGACGGAGGAAGTTTCTGAATGATTGGCAGGAAAGGTTGAGGGAGTGTTCAGACCTTTGAAACCTCCTCTGGTAGCTAGCCAGCCAGTCAGGCCTCTCACCTGATGTATTTTGCGTTAATTTTGTACAGACTTGATGACTGGTCTGTGTATGGAGAAACCACAATTTTCATATATTATTATTATATAATATTTATATATGTAAAAATTATACTTATCAGACTCCCGATAGCTTCTTCTTCTTTAGGAAAACTATTCGGAGAAGCAGACAGTTGGGCAGCTTCTATAGGGCACAGTTATGACATGACTAGAGCTGCACTTCAGCACAACTAAAACTCACCAAATGGGAAGAGTTGAAGGGTGATTAGGAGGGCAGCAGCTTGGTTTTTTTTACTCAGAACTCAGTTTTTTACTCAGGTTTTTTTACTTCTTGCCTGGCATTTAGCAAGGCAAGAAGAGGAAAGTCAACATGAATTGCAAGGGAATCTAAATGGGATTTACACAACAGGGCTAAAGCCTGCAGGGTTTGCTGTGCTTCCTTAGGATGATCAGTCTCTGCATACCCCGGTACAGATACATGGTCGAGGCTAACTTGTAGTAGCTTTAGTTGCTTTCAGAATTTTTTTCCCTCTTTCAAATAGCCCAATCTAGTTGAGACTGAAAGTTCTAGAGGTATTTAAGGGCTTTGTTCAACAAAATGATAGGACCTGTCTCTAACATTCACAGTATAATGCCCCTTCTCCAGACCAAAGTCAAATTGGTCTGGTAATACCAGACGTCATCATTTAATGCCTTATTTTTTGCCCCTTCACTTCTGGCATCCTTCACCAGAATAGGAATCATATCTCTGTGCTTGACTGAAAAATACTTTGGTTACTGTTCAAAAATGATGGCAAATAAATTAGTAATTGGCAACGTGTGTATCTGAAACCTTTTGATTAGAAAATTTGTAGAATCAAAACTACCCGAGTACCTTCAGAGGTCCCTCTTGGTGATGTCTGAAACAAGCTGCTTGTATAGTAGGGGGCATTTGTTCTTCCTGCTATTCCAATTTTATTGCTAAACCAGACCAGTCTGTACAAGGCTGGCAATCCGGATTTATACAACGTGTAAACCTGAAGAGTATTTTCTCCTTCTCTCCACAGCTTAACTTTACATTAAAATGAGCCCAGAGTTAAAACTAGCAGGCTGGGATGGTTCATTCTGGTTCCTATTCCAGTATTTATGCAGAATAATAAGGTTGGGAATGTTTAGCTAGCTCAGCTGTCTGATTGTCTGAACATCCCTAAGTGCTTTATAATTCAAAAAATGCAGGCATCAGTAGATAAATGGGATGCTTTATTATAGACATTATATCCTTGCAATTCTCCTGTGCCAACAATTTAAGTCCCCACAACCTCCTTAAAACTCAAACACCAATTTGAAAGGTACAATCATTCAGGGGGAAAAAAAAAACAAAACCAAAAACCAACCTGCAAATAGTCACCAGCGTACACAGGCAGACAGAATCTAACACACGTGCAGTCTTCAAGTCCAGGTCCTGGAACTGTTAATAGAGCCAACTTCACATTTGTTTCAAATTCTGAAGAAATTGTAATACAGTTAAAAAAAAAAAATTAAGTGCAATCTGTTTCTGTAGTGGTGTAGAGCAGGCTGGAGATAAACCTTATGAATTATATTAGGTCACACAGTAAAGCAGAAGAAAACAGCAGTGTAATAATCCTGTGGCTCACCACGCAGGACACTGCATTCAGAAGACCTGAGTTTCAATCCACGTTCTACTTACTAACATGCGTAGACAGAATCAAACCACACAGATCCATATCCTCTAAGTATATATATATATATATATATATATATATGAACTAACACACCTTTGAGAGATCTGGTTTGTAGCATTCTATGCCTTTGTTTCCTCACCATACATGCCAGGTATAATGGCATCAATGAGGTATATCCACACTTTTAAATCAGCCTGAGATCAACAGCCAAATACAAATAAATCTGTATCACTAATGAATAGGCAGATGGCATTTGTTTATCAATCAATTCTATACAAATTGAAAAGAAGATTTATTACAATCATCAACAATATTCTGTCATAAAGATGGATGAAAGGTAAACTTTAGAAAGAGGATTGCGTATTGAAGTGATAACTTTTAGAAATAAGGAATTTTCATCAAATCACCTGCTACTAAGTCACTACGGGCAATGGTAAACAGAGATTGTGCAGTCTAATAGCTATGACTATATTCTTGACTTTGTGGAGTGAGGAGACTATGCAGATTGCCAAGATGTTAGGCAAGCTGTTTGACCAACCTGGCTAGGAGTTTCCAAGAGGCCTTTGCTGTGGTCTCCTGGCAGCACAAGAAGAGTTAAGAAGTAGGAACAATCCAGTGAGATGATGCACTCTATTCTGCCTGGAAGGATTGTCTTATTCTGTCTGGCATGTACAGAAACTCTCATTGTCTTCTCAGTGTGGGGCAGCCAATGTGGAGAATCACTTTGCATTTTCCTCTCAGGACCTTGTCTCCAACATAGTCTAATTTCTTATATAAGTACATTCCACAGCACCAGAAAAAATGCATGTGTTTTTAGTTGTGGATGTCTTTACCCTGAGTCTTGCTAACTGCACTACTGCTGCAAGCAGAGTGCTCTCACTAGGTGGCACAAGGAGGCAGCATTTGGGAAATGAATATCATGCATTTGGACTGGATGTGAGAGCAAATGGGACGGCATGGGATGCTGAGGTGTGATGGATACTTTCCTGCATCTCTGGCCATGTCCATGCACCACTGCATTCAGACTGAGAGAAAGTAAGTTGCAGTTGGTGGTCTATCGGGTTCTCATCCTTGTCCCATGGGAATGAAGTGGTCTTGTAAAACTGCGGAGGGCAATCTTTACCTCCAGTCATTTTAGCGTGCAGTGCAGTCAACGTGAACCTAAGGCTGTGGAGATCAGAAGATGAATAGTGTCACAGGATAAGAACAGGGCTAGCTCCTGCTCACAAACATTTAGGGTCACTTCCGTCTTGGCTGGGCTAAGTTTGGCCAAGGCCCGCACGTCGTTCTCTGTGGTGAGGACTGCCAGGGTGATGAAAAGTGTGGCCATTGATAGCTGACTGACCTCTCCAAGCCACTGCTCTAACTCATCAAAGTAAGGGAAGGTCCTGCAAGGACCTAAATCTGTCAGGGATAGTGTCATTGTGAGGAGGAGCCACTCCAAGGGATCTCTGGGATGGAAATGATGGGAGGCACCCAGCTGCTTCACTGTCTGTGTTAGGTTCCATAAAAGTGGCAGCAGCACTGTCTGATGAGCAGTTTAAAAGGCAGCAACAGAGAAAAAATAATGGCTGCTATTCTATCCCATTAGTCTGAACAAAGCTGCCTGAGCCTGCCCTCAACTCAAATGCTAAATCTGTTATGACTTGCTTGCTAATTCTGTCTTTGGGTCCCAGGTGGAGAGAAAAGGACAGAGGGCAGACCTCAGATATATCTGGAGTTGTTACGTGAGGAAAACAAGCTTCTCTCACTTGCACAACCTTTTTCAGCTAGTGCATGCAAAGACACTCGCTAGCTGGAGATGACTGCCATTAATGCTTCTTTAATTGAGAGAAAGAAAAATTCCTGAGACACCCTATGGAACAATGAAACACAGCGAAGAGCGTCATGCAGGGCACAGTACATCATTTCTTCATGTGCATTAGATGCTACTACTTGTGGACATACATACAAATATGCACATAGATAAATATATTGTATCTTCATTTAGTTGCTTAAGTTAGCTGCAGGCTGACATATGATAGAGTTCACGTTTAAATCTTCAGAGTAAAACACTTTGAAAGCAAACCTATTAAGGTTAATAGAATGAGCTTACAATGCCCATGGTTAAGAAGGAGGGGGGAGTGAGACACTCAGTAAATTGTTCACCAAATAGCCTGTCACCTCTAGGTCTGCAGCCGAAGGCCTGCCAATGGATCATTCTATTATCTTTAATGAGCTTAATTTTAAAGTGGTATGCACATCAAATGTAAAATATGGACATCAGTTTTGTTATCTGTGATCCTGCATCTACCTTAAATATGTTAATAAAGAATATGTGCAGTCTAAGAAAGTGCAAAGGCATTATACATATAGCGTTCACTTAAAAATGTCTAAAATTTAAACCAAATATTATTTCTACTCATTAAGCTATTTAATGCACAAAACCCACTGATGTACAAATGTACAAAGTAATTTCTAGAAAATGCATTCAGAATTGAACAATCTTACCAAGGTAGTTGTTTGAGGGTTTTGGGTTTTGTTTTTTGGTGTTTTTTTTCATCTACCTACGTCATGAGAAAACAGCCATTTACTTAAGACTTAAGATCAGACTTTCAAAGTGCCTAAAACGCAGATGAGCACTCTATGAGATTTTTTGCTGTAGTTGATTGCATTCATCCTTTCGCACCTCATCACCTTGGAAAATCCACCTCATTTTAAGATAGACTACCACATCCAGCTGGGCTGCTCACACATGCTGAAACATGCAGCAAATTTCTGCTCCTGCAGAACCTTTGCTTTTCCTTGCCTTCCCTTTAAGAAATTGTGCTAAGTATGCCAGAATACCCATCACATTTGTTTGGTGCCATTTCAGATGTTTTAATTCCCTCAGCCATTGCTGAAGTTACTCCCTCCCCAACAGTGCCAGGAATATTCTGAGTCTGTCAGGGACACTGCTAAGAGGTTTCTTCTCACCATGATATCTAAATACCAATGCGGAAGATGTTTCAAATTGAATATGTATCAGCCTAGTCATGGGGGGATAATCACTAAAGATCACTAAAGCAACATTATTATTCACATTCCAAGGTTCTGCCTATGAACCGTAAAGGACAGACAGCAGGCTGACAGCACATCTGGAAAAAGGAAGAGCTGGGTAAAGTCACTAGCATAGAGCTCAAGGGTGTTCTCTCCCTCTGCATAGCAAAAGTGGCAAGTGGGACAGAAGCCAGAAGGGGAAAGCAACCCTAATAGCAAGCTTTGGCAGCCTTGCAACGGCAGAAGTACCAAAGGATAGTGTAATTCTGATGAACTTAGTTGTAGGTTGATGCTAGCATGTGTTCATTTGTAAACCGAAGTTTATCACATATCCAAAGCACCCCTTGTGGAACCATGGCATGTGCTTTTGCCTGCTTATACTGACTTATCAATTTTACCTGTGAAATCTGTTCTGTAGACAGGGATACATTCACAAACATAACCAAGGTCTTAAATCAGTATACTTTGGAACACTAGATTGTACTGGTTTAATCAGCATTGGGCCACGCTACCTGACAAGTTTTATTTAAACTAATGCTACTTTGGTTTTAGGCAATTCCTTTAGCTCAATGGTCCAAAGTATTTAAGCCTTAAAAGGCTTCATACTAATACTTTACCTGAACATCACTACTGATCAGGATCTCTATACTTTGTGTGTTTCCTTTGTTCTTGTTTTCTCTTGTTTTAATATTTGTTTCTTCATTCCTTTCTTTTCCTCCTTGCTGCTCCCTAAGTTTTTCTTCCCTTCTGTTGAGTTCTAACCTTGTCTTCCCATGGGCCCTCCTACCTGAAATAATGGAGCAGAGTGACTTTAGCAAAGCTGATTAATATTATTTCCTGCCTTGGCAAGAAGTGGAGAAGGGAATACTCCTGCAAATATCACCTATTTAAGATGCTAAGCCAAAGAAATCTGTGTTACACTTGAGGCTATACACTGCAAATGGTGTATCCCAAAAAAAGCTGAAGTTCTTTGTGGGGAGGAAGAAACTGCTGACTCTTGATGAAACTCTTTCCTAAAGATTTTTAATCTGGGATATGACTCCTGGCCCAGTTCAATATCATTTTAATGCAGGTCACAATTATAAAAAGGTGTGGTTCTTTCTTTCTGTTCCCTTGCTCCCCCTTTTTTCCCCTCATGTAGTTATACTCAGGCTTTTACTCCAAGTTTGTTATTTTAGGGCAAATCTATCAATGGACCAATGACCTTAAAACTGCTTTAAAGAGTAAGTTGAGGGGCTGTTAAAACATTCTCAAATTGTTGCAGGCTCTGAATTATGTTTTTGTTTTTGCCAGCTGCATCATTAGAGAAACTGATTTCATAATGTAGTAGATTTGTATGCCCCAAATAGAAGACTTGGTTACACAAGAATATTTTATAAGGAAAGAGAGAAGGCTTGCAGGCCAATTTTAATTAGAGGTGAATTTTACTTCAACAGCGATGCTGTGAAATTTAAGACCAAAACAAAACAAAACCCCTCAGTTCTCTAGAAATGAGAGAGTAAAGATCTAGCATTGGGTTATTTACTTCATTCTCACTATGGAATATGTTTTACCACTCATACTGTAATGTAAAATATTTGCTCTGACCATTAAAGCGATGAAAGCATGGCAGATATGAGGAAGAAGTAAATATCATGAGTACAGTAAATAACACATACACTACTAAAAGGTGGACAACAGACCATAACAAGTCATTACATTCTTTAGTGCCTCTGATAATTTAAAAGCATCCTGTATTCTGGAATACAAGCTTGCCATCAGATCATAATATGTTGACTCAATAGCAAATCAAATCAAGAGAATATGAAAACACTTCAGAAAGTGTCTGTCATTATTCAGAAACCTTATTTGTAGAATACACAGACGTGAAACAAGCTCAGTGCTATTTCTTGATAGGTTAAAATGATGTTTTAATCTGGTTTGCAAAGGAAAAGATGCTTTTCAAGAGTCTGTGAAGTAAATCATGAGGTTCTGTACACGTGAAAATATGCAGAAAGCTGAGAAAGAAAGGGAAATTGGGTAGCCCTAGTAATTTCTGAATCTACAGCTCAGTTTCCACTAATATTGACAGAGAAACAATTAAGTTTCTTCCAGTTTCATGATAAAAGTTATGATGAAGGAAGGAAAATCTGGATTCACATGTTACAAGACACTGAAGAATCCACCTGGGACAGCTCACTTTCTAAATTTCACAATATGGGAGAAAAGATTTATTAAGAATTTACAATCAGTCTCATCATACAAGTTGCCTATACATGAGGATTTTAGCACTCCACTCAAGTAAGGGGGAATGGAGTTTGGCTTTGAAAGGCAGAGGCCTAGTAAACTAAAGCTTTGACAAGGAATATCAAGGAATAGGGAAAGACCAATTTACCCGTGACATGGACAATGTCTCGCTTCCACTAATTGGAGATCAAGGCACTAAGCTTTGTGATGCATCAGCTTGTTAGGATCAGAACATGTTTTAACTAACTAAAAGGAATTCAAATTACTTCAGCACTTAGACAAGGTATGTTGCAAGACTGGTCTCTAGAGTATATTTGATGTGTTTGTACAGTCAAAGTAACTTGCAGTTTTGGTACCGTAAATGCAAATGCAACTAAGTTAATTCAGCAGAATATAGTGCACCAAATTTACTGTTGGGTTATTTTGTTGGCATCAAAATCCTGTTATCTATCTATTGAGCTAAGAATTTGTTGTTACTCCAGTTACTGTTTTAGCAGTCCAATAGTCCAGAATGATCTCATTAATACAGAAAAGCTTCATTGGTGGTGCAGTTACACTCTTTATACAAAACAGCTTAATACCAATCCTGTTCTCTGGTGTGAGGTTCACTGTTTAGGTGTACCTCCGGGTCCTAAGGTTGACCATTTCAGTCTTCCTCATCTCATGGTGGTGGTGGTGAGTTACAACACGTCATTACCATTCTGAGGTCCTTGCTGGGAGGACCTTAATGGTGGGATTTTCTTCCTCTTCAGTCTTGCGTCTGCTTGGCACTAATTTTGTTCATTTTCTCATCCCAATCCCATTCCTTTTCATCAGATTCCAGCCAAAGTTTGAAAGTTGCACAACAGCCTCACTTAAACAAAGGTCTGCTGTTTTGTACACACGGACAATGGGGTCTGTAAGTCCTTTGCTGTCTGTGAGATCCACCGAGCTGAAGCCTGTCCAGGTTACCCACCAGTCAGGTGGCTGCTGGCAAGCATTAACCAAGGTGCAGCCAGGTCAGGCCAAGGCAAACCCGGTCAAGTCCTGAGACTCCGTACTGTCACGTCGACAAAGCTGTAGCCTTTTATTAGTGATTGCGAAAAAATCATATTCCCTGTCCTAAAGTGGCCTAAATAATTTTTACTGGGCCACAATTTATGCCATATATAATTAATTAATGTATAAATCAGCCAATATGAAGATAAGACGGCTGTTAAAGAATGGCTGGTTAGAGCTGTTCCCCAAGGTGATATCACAATGGCTGTCACTCACATTATCTCTGCAATGCAGTGGGTGTGATGCTCAGGAAGCTTGTCCCTTGTTACAGCTGACTTTGATTTTAAAAACAAAGAAAGTAGCTCATAATTTGCTTTTTTTCTTTTCTGTGGCAAACAGGTCCCTTCAGTAACTTCATCTGCAACTCTGTTAGATTTGTTATGTCCATCCCTCTACAAACTAACTTAAAAAATGAACAGTAGTAATGAGAACTTCACTAAACTGTAAGTTTAATGAAGTAGGAAATCTGGCTTCATTAGTTCCAGGGTTCACAAGACTGTTTAATGTGTAGTGCCTCAGGCTGGATAAAAGTTGCTCAGAGCCTTTCCTAGAATGGTTACACAAATTAAGATCCTCAGTAGAGCTCTGATGATGGAAGGGAGCTCATAGAGGGCTGCAATGTGTAAAATCCACGGTTATTCAGAAATCCACTGGATTTGGGGAGCTGAAACTCTTTCCTTACAATGCCAATTAAAACAGAGGGAAGAACACTCCTAGTGGAAGATTTTCCTGTCCTCACGAAGTAAAGAAGTCTGTCAGAATAGGGCATCAACAACTCTTGTACTGGATTACTATATAATAAATGTGACACTTATTTTGCTAAGCTATTTTGGTAGTTAAAAAGAAATCAAACTTCTGAATGAGTCAACCTCAACTGACAAAACCAGGTGCAATAGCTGTCAATCCAGTGGGACTGCAGTTCTTCCCAAAGAGCTCAGATTTCAGTGTGTTCACTTCCAGTCTTCCATCTCAGAGCACCTGGGCAGTAATACTTTTCCTTTTGGGTGCCTGATGGTGATAAGAAAATTCAGAATGTATGTAGAACAGCTATTAACAGTACCATGTAGCAGGAACTCTACTAGTGTTGCAGGATCAGAAAACAATTCTTTGTCTATCCAGTGGGAGCTTCAAGACAACTTCCAAGTATCAATCCCTTTAGATAAGGTGAACAGTTAGGTTAGAAGGAGAGAAAGGCAACTAACCACTAAAAAACTGGATTAAAGCATTTCATATTCTCGCACAATCTTTCATGCTTTAATCACTACCTTAGAAATGAGATAAGAGCAGGACATGATCAGTGGACACATCTCCCATTAAGTCCAGGAACAAGGGTGTTTAATTCATATGGAGAAAAAGCTGGAAAGTAATCCTCCCAACTATAGAAAAAGTGGGTACAAGAGACAGAATATTATTGTTTGTGTTTTAAAGATACATGCACCAGGAAGTCTGATCTCACAGCTATTTGTCTTCTCATATGACAGTATTAGAGCATCTTTTCCCCCTCCGCTTTCCATCTCATCCATTCACTTCAGATTTTTCTGTAGTCAGAAGCTATACAACTATCTAAATCCGTAAAACACCATGTGTTGCTCTTTGCTTTGCTTTGGCATATAGCCAGCACTCTGATTATTTTGGACAGAGCCATTCATACCACCATTGCTCCTGACAGAATAAATGATAATCACTGCTCGTTTGTCTCCCACTACTGAAGCTGTGTAAATTGTACCATGGCACCATTCAAGTGAAGACAAATTTTGGCAGTTCCTGCTTATTATTCATTTCCACAGTGACTTCTCATCAGCAAGTGGTGTCCACACCGTGATGAAAAGTGGGTTTAAATTTGGAATTTTATTAGTGTTTACTTACAAATGCTAATGCCAGTGCCAAAGACTATTGGGAAGGTATTAATCCTCTTCTCAATATCTTTTAAAACCTGTTTCTATAGTGATCAGATCATGAACCATATTCTCATCTCAGTGATTATTTAAAACAAGCTCAGTGTAGTCAACTCTAATTTTCCAACAGTAACCAAACAGAATTTGACCCCTTAATTAAGACTGCACTCAAAGTTTCATTCAGAAGAGGGTCTGGGTAGCACAATAACACTGAAGCATCCTGCTAGGATACTCAGGTGGGGACCCAGCTTCTTCTCTGTATTCCAGTGAATTGATGAATTGTTAAGTGCTTTAGACAAAATGCTAGCAGCTTAAAAAAACAAACAAACAACAACAAAAAAACCCACACCCACATCTGTTAAGGGATTTTCTATAACTCAGTAAGTTTCTTGAAAAATAGAAGGAACCAAGGTTAAGATCCCTGCTCATAGTCCAGAAGAGGGAATCTTAATAGTCCTACACACTTATAATTTGAAATTACTTCATACCTTCTGCAAAGAGTAACTTCTGGTATAACACTTTATTTGGTATAAGTAAAGAGCTTATCTCAGTCCTCTCCTTTGCATCTGTTAATCTTTTGTGTCTGATCTCCATGCTTAACTTTATTACATCACCTTTTCTGTCAGCAACCACCATAGCTCCCTTCTCCTCACCAAGGAGGAGGACAAACAAATAGTTTCAAGACTAACTTTGTGTATGTATTTCCATGATCCAATGACTTTTTTTTTTCCCCTCATAAAAACTTTGAAGTTACTTATCCTGTGTTTTCAAACCCAGGTTTCCTAGGAGAGAACCTAGGGAGATTCGATGCAGGAAGAGATGGGACAAATGGCATTTCTGGAACAGTGGTTGCTTTTCAGAGAAATTAAGGTGAATGCTTCAAAGGGAGGGAAGTCAAGAAAGTGTTGTGTAAATGAACATAGAGAAAAAATCTGCAACATTCACAGGAAAAAAAAAAGAATGACAAAGTAGTAGACCTAGTCCTTTGGTTTGCATTTAAAATAATTGGCAGGCCCTCAGATCAGCATCACAAGCCTGAGTTCTCTGTTACCATGAGAATAGCAGGAGCAAGAAAACATAAGGCAATTTGGTATTTGTTAAAACTGGCAAACCTCCTCCTCATCCAAATCAATGTAAATAGGTTCCACTAAGTCCCCAGTCAACTACCTCTCTTCAAAATGCAGCTCCCTTGTTGCAGAAGTCAAGAACAGTGAGTATTGAAAGTTTTGCTAAGCACCAGCTGAACTTCAGCGAATAATGATCTCTCATACTTAATAAATGTTCTAGATGCAAAGATTCCAATACCTTTTAAAAACCAATAAATCACCTATGCATTATTGTATTTACCACTAAAATAAAGCCACATCTGGAACAGTATGCAGAGTTACTTTGCTACTTGATATTCGATGCAAAGAAACAAAAGCATTAGACCAAAGCATTAGATAAAAAAATAGGTAAAAATTAGTATAACTGCATCCAGAATACAGATATTAGATTTGAAGTCCATGATCACAAGGAATAACAATCCTGCATTTTTCAAAAGTGAAAGTAGAAGTGCCTAACAGCAGTCAGAATCCCCCACATATATCTTATGAAAGAGCTGGTGCCTACAACAATGTATTTTCTTTACTATTTTCTGTAGTTCTCATCCCTGACTCAGAATGACGAGTGCCCTTTTAGTCCTGAACCACTATCATCACCTAAATTTCAAGTACACATCAAGGCAGAGTGTTAATTCTGTTGCAGAGCGTAAATGGAGATAGATGCAAATGGCAAATTATGGATTGCTAAATAAGCAATGCCTAAATGGTCTCTAAAATGAAGAGTCTCCCATACTTCAAAAAATATTCTATATTTACCACTTTTACTGCTACAGTAAACTAAAAAGCAAATTAATGCAATGCTACCACTTCAGAAAAAGGAAATGCACTCTGATGGATTTAGGTGGATATTAACAATCACAACACCAGAGCTCTTTTATCCATAGTTCTCACCTAAAGCCATGCAACAATTCTTACCTCTGCGTACAAAAAACCCAAACCAAACCATAACCAAACAACAGCTCCCCCCTAAAAAAACTCCACCCCAAACCAAAACAAGGACATCCCAAGAGTTTAAGGAAGCTTAATTAACACTTTGGAGAATCAAATTGGAAGGTGTTGCATTCTGTAAGGATTTGTTACATTCTGATTAGTCTATCGAGAAATAAGACCTCTAATTATGTTAGTCATGAGGTACAATGCTGTGTATATATATGATCATAATTTCCTTCAACTCTACCTTTTAAACCTACCTGAGATTTTAAATGTGGGATACTTGCCTAACAGATCTTTGTTATAAGGTGCTATCAAAAGATTTATACTTTAATACACTTCCAGGCATTTTTCTTCTAAACTGCTCTCAATAAAATTATTGCAATATGCTTTCTGAGAGAAGTTACTTTATTCCAAGGTGGGAGCAGGCACAGAGCACCATCTGACATCGCAAGCAGAAACTTTCAGTCCAGCCAGCAATCTGAAACAATGCACTCTGACACTACACAGAATTTGTAGAGGAAAGGATCCGAAATTGCCTCATGAGAGCTCTCCACTGCCTTTTTTATCCAAATAAAGGTGGATACATAGAAAAGCATGTGCTAGAAAAGCACATTTTTGCTAATGTCATGCATCAGTAAAGAGATTTTTAAAAACCAAACAAACCATAAACCCAGAATACGTTACGAGTGAGAGACACCGTTATAGTGAGTGAGTAGCAGCTATACTCGTTAGTGTTGTCTTCCTGCCTTTGAAATTTGTTCTTTGTTCTTCAGAGCACAGGCAGAGAGTTCATGAAATCTTCGCCAAGCTACAGAAGCTTGCCAATTAAAGCCCGCATGGAAATATTACGAAGAAAGGAACAGTTATCATAATGACAGATGTACTGTACATAACAGATAGCAATTTACTTCTTCAAGGGTAATTACAAAAGTTGTTGGAAAATAATCAGGCCCTTATTCAGCCAACCAGGAAGATAGAAGGCAGCTGTACAAATACCAGTGTTCATTATGAAGTGCAGCCAAAAATGAAAGCTGAGGCTGAAGTGGGCGTCCTGGAAGAAGTTGTGCAAGATGCATCATTGCTTCCTGATGGAACTAGTCGAAGGTGGGCACACAAGTATTTGGAAGACGATAGTCAGAGAGTAATTACAGTGGCTGGCTATTGACGTAGATGTATCAAGGGGTGCTACAGGCATTTGTCCTGGGTCCAGTCAGTGTTTGCAGAGGTACCGAGAATGATCAAATAGAAAATATTCTTATTACATTTTCTGATGGGCTCAAGGTGGATGTAACTGCAAGCACACTAGAGATTGGGACCAGAATTAGAAAAAACTAAGGCAATTACACAACAAGAAGTACAAGATACAGTTTGCCAGCAACAGTCAGTTTCACTCATAAGACAGGAAATTATATGCTTAACCATGGAAAAAAATCTGGATATTAAAGTAGATGTTAAAGAGGTGAATCAATAGTGGTCTCCTATCACAAATAAGGTAGGCATCACCCTGGGACATGCAAATGCCTGTCAGCATAAGAACGTATTTACACATCACTCAGAAACTGAGATAGTTGGTCTCCAGTGGAGTTTTCTGGGTGGTTTTGAGCACATTTGTTAATAAAGATGGAAAACAGCTGGGCATAACAGCGTCCTAGGCACAATAACTATTCAAATATGCAGCAGGCTGTTGCAAAGAGGAGACACATGTCCTACTTCTTCTCCACAATGAGTAAGACAAGAAGGAATAGATTTAAACTGCAGCAAGTAAGATTTATATTAGCTATTAGGAAAACAAATAATGATGGTTAAACAGTGTAATACACTGCCAGGCAAGAATGGGGGTCCTTCATCAATGGCAGTTTTCAAGAACAGGTTATCTTGCTAAAAAAGTTTTATGTGCAACTAATACAGCCTTGGGAGGTGACAGATTTTTTCCTTGATTTTATCCTACTTATGTGGATACACATATCATGCATTCTGTGCATTTTATCCTACTTATGTGATCACATATGGCACACATCCTATACATATTCATGTTTGAAAAGCTAATTAACTTGATCAAACTTGATCAAATTAATTTGATCACTTGACAATTCTCCTCTGCTCTTTCAACTCTTCCTCTACTGCTCCTTTCTTTCCTTATCTTTTGGAGCCTACAGTATTTTTGGCTTCATCTTCTTTATTCCCCACTTCCCTTTTCATTCCTTACAAACCAGCAATTTCTCCTGTGAAAATGTCAGCTACCGGGACAATGCACAAAAATTAGAGACCAATAATTTGTGACCTGGAGGAATGAAGAGTAGAAACATACGATGTATTCGTCCTATTCTATCCTTCAAGTCACATTTTTTAATGTTCAGTAAAGATTAAAAAAAATATTAAAAAAATTCCAGCTGTGAATTTCTCTCCTTTCCTGTCCTTTAACACTCAGAACAACTCGACTGCCCGTCACTTCATGACAAATCTGATCAGAGGCTGCTGCCCCTCTGCTCTCCCCCTGCCTCCTTGCATCTCTCCTGCCAAACTAAACCCTTTTGGTTGCTCCACTTCTCTGCTCCTCTGCTGTAACTTTGATCATCTTAGGCTCCTACTACAGTCAGTAGAAACATAGAGGCATTTCCAGAGGACAAATAAGCCTAGCTGTAGCTCAGATCCGCCCTCTGGAAATCCCTCTCTTGGCTGACTAGAGAGCAAGCCTAGGGCTTAGACTGTGAACTTGCCTCTGGGAAGTACCATACCCTGAAGGAAAATACATTGAATTGCCCTCACAAATCTCCCTTTTTTTCAAGAAAAAAGCTTTCCCCTGGGGTAGGGACATCCTCATGCTGTCAGTTAGTTGGCAAACACCAAGTACTACAGGGAGAAAGAGGACATTGAGATATTTAGAAAATGTCTATCCTGACGCACAGAGGTCCTACAATTAACTTATATGCTGAAAAGAGTATAATTTCCTAATGAAGGTCTCCTAATCAGAGATTGGTCCTCACAGGTGACAATGGCCTGATGTGGTAAAAGGAGGGCTGGTGACAGACGGCATTGCCTGGAGGACAGCAGAAACTAAATGGGGCTACTAGTCTATGGAGCATGGAGCACTGAAAAAAAGCCCACAGCGATGCAAAATGTTAAGTACCTTCTCAGTAGAGAGCAAGCACTTAATGAAATGGGAACATTTGATAGTCCAATAAACAGATAAATAAAAGACAGGCAGCTATAGATTACATGGGTTTCTGGTGACATGATTAATCATGAGAGCACAGCTCATCTGGATAAGGACATTACCAGAATCTTTTTGTTTATTTCCTTGTAATTTATAGTGTCTGCATTATAAAACAGGATTCTCAACAACACATACTAACAAGATTTGCTTTTGGTTTTGTTTTTTTTAGCAGAGCTATATCAAACAAAAAATTGCAAGTGTCAATTACTTTTTCTCTGCAAGATGATCCTTTAATCATTCAGATTCTGTCTCCTCAATGGCTGACTTGAATAGTTTACCTTTCTGGATGAAAAAAATATATATAAATTTTGAATCCATCATTGTGATGCCATGTCTGAATGACACTTTTCATACCCAAGCAATAAATAATTCTTGGGGCTTTTCTTACCCTCTATTAAAAGAATAACTGAAAGCACATTCAGCAGGGTATTTCCATTTCTCATGAAGCAGCACACATTCAAGCTACACTTGTATGAAAACTTCCCAAAAATTTCCCATCTGCGATTGCACTACCATTTGTGGTGATTGTAAAAGTAGACACGGTAGTCATTTTTTATGATTGCATCACATCTACTACTCTTCAGAGTAACTGTGGGCAATATACCGATAAGCAATGACAGCAGCCAGAATTATCTGATTGTGTTAAAACTGGTTGCAGTATCTACATAAACATGCTAGTTAAAATTAAGGCAGGAATTATTCAGTTTAACAGGAACTTTGAAGTTTTATTTTAAAAATTCTCTTTAAAATCACCTATAAAAATAAAATGTAATTTTTTATTCATAAAATTTTCATGTCATCGATGAAAATTAGGTTGGCACAAAAAGAATTACAAATTAAACCATCAATAATTTTGACAGCTAGAAAAATGTAACTAGATCGCTCTTCAAAAGAAATCTAAACCACTCTAGTCTCCACACCTTGTTTCAACTATTGTTTCTCATCTGGTCATCAGTTTTCTTTTGAAGATGTTTGCCTCAATTTGTCATTTTTTTCATGACAAATAACATAAATAAATAAATCAAAGAACCAAGCCCAAGTTCCTACCTCTGGCAATGATTACATTTTATGTCCAGAAAAGAAAGCTCTCTTGCCACCGAGTGTGACAGATGACACACTGTCTTTTCAAATATACCTGGTCTGCCTGGCAGAGGAGACTCTGCCCTGCTTTCCTACAAGGTTACATGCTTGCTGGACAGAAGTGGCTCCATGAACTGACAGCCTAGCAGCAGAGTTAACTTCTTATTTTGTGTATTTTCCTGTTTATTTACAGCAGCTGTGTTCCACCTCTATATGCCCACAAAAATGGGCATTCATGAGAACACACTCCAGCATCCCAGAGTGGATTTAAAAAAAAAAAAAACAAAAAAAAACAACAGAAGAAAAGTCTCTTGCTACTGACACGGCTGGCCCAAAAAAGGTATCAAGAACTGTTACATACTTCAGACTCAGTTTTATGAAGTGTTAACGACCTGCTTCCCTCATTCTCCTAGTTACCAGCCATCACATCTGAATACCTCACTTCAGCCGGTGAAGTCTTATTGCCCCAAAACTGCTGCAAGTCCTTGGAAGGTTTTGCAGTGGACTACATATCACATGGCATTTTGACATACGTTGCTTTGGAAACTCAAACTATTGAAGAGATAGCTGAGTATTTTATGCACTCAACATATATACACACACATGTGTGCATATTACAAATATTACATATTATTATTTGTGTTTTTTTGACAAAAAACAAAGAAAAGTGAGCTGCTGATTTCATTTGAATGGAGCTGGGTTTGTGCTACAGGAAAACATATCTGCAGAGTCAAGAGCTAAAAATTCAGTGTTTGCACATAGTTTTCAACACCCAGGTTGAAATTTTTTTCTTATTTTATGACCTGCGTTCATTCATGTATTTTGCAGCAGTTTTAATGTCAAGAATTACCTGGATCTTTGCATTTTGTAGCTGTCCTGTTCTTCTAGGAAACTCAAAAGAACATGGAAGTGATTAGAAATACTCATCTCTTACATTTTCAGTAGTTCCTCTTCAGCTGTAGCATTCTCCAAATGTGCAAACACAGAATTCATGAATTGTGTATTGATATAAATTATTGAAATCGCAAATGATTACAGTTGTACCTTCCTCTGCTGCAATATTAATAAATGGTATTTGTGTGCTATAGCAAGTGTAATAAAAGTCTGTGTTTCTCTGGCAAGTTCTCTGCTACCTCTGAATTTTAGGCAAGGCCAATAAACCATTCTTCCCTTATCCACATTTTTGTTTGTACTCTTTCCAAATTCTGATTAAAAGTGCATCATACCTGAGCACAAGAACTCTAAAGGAAATTCATGGTTTGGAAACATCCAATTCAGGTCACTCCTGCTTCAAGCACTGCCTTGGTGGTATTTCATTGTCTTTCAGACGCTCTCAGTGGTCACCATTCAGTGCCTGCTGTTCGCATTAAAAAGCGCACAAATATGCACCTCATCACTCTTTTGTGAATCTCAGGAGAGGGGCAAATGCCTGAATGGAATTTGCTGATGATTATTCCTCCAAAGCTCGATCTCCAGGGGATAGCAATGGTAGGCCAGCAGGGGAAAGCTGCTGTTGTACTTGTGCCACAGATAAGGTTGGCAGGGCTTTAATTATCTGCACTTGAAAACCTGGCCAAGTTCTTGTGGAGTTTCTGGAGTTAGTGCCTTCATATATTATACTGTCAGGAACATAGGGCAGTATTTGTTTTCTGCTATGCAAAAAGCTAATGGGAAGTTTGAAGTGCATCTGTGTCATTAGGCTATAGTGTACATACATGATGAGAGTCAGTACATACACACTTTTAGCTTCATAGTATTTGTTTCATGATTCTTACTAGCTAGGGACATTGGACATTTCAAGACACAATTGTTCAGCTGGCCAGTGGGTAGTGGAGTCAGTGTGGCTACATTAGTTTTTCTCTGAAGACCTACTAAGCTCTTAAGAATGATAAAAATAACTCAAAGTAAGGAAAAAAGAAATAAAATGAGAGAAAAAATATAAAGGCAAAAGGGACAAAAATATGTTATAAAAAAAAATCACAAAAGTAGAAAATAGATTCTCTACTACTTTGTGTAGACTGCCTGTTTGCATCCCTTCAAGGTAACTAATGCATGCACAAATTGGGATTTTAGTTCAGAGTTCATGAAATACCTCATCACAGACTGAAGCTTTGCAGCCCTTATCAGAACAGTAACACTCTTATGTTTGCCAGTGGTACAAGCCACAATATAGCAAGTTTGATCCTTTATTAAAAATAGCTGTCACCTTTCTTCCTTTTCTTACTTTGTGAAAGATATGTGTGTGTCACTCAAATGTCTCCTAGATCTGGGTACTTTCTTATTTCTGTTCAATGGAAATACAAAATATTGCTAAATCAGAGGGGTAACATCTCTCCCCTGTGGTCCACAGTAGCAACCAACCAATGGAATGTAAAGTGGTCGGGTACCAGGCTCTGATGTTCCCAAGGACTGGCAAAGGAGTTTACTGAATTAGAGGAGTTTTGGAGAGGAAAACAAGGAAAGCAGTGTTCTGAAGGAAATTAACTTTCTTCAATTTAACAAAGTTGATTAAAAAAAAAAATTTGAAGCAACTCTGCTCAGCCGTACAAAGAACATTCAGGAAGCTTAAAAGAAATATCTGTCCCTTTAAAATGTCTTTGGGTAGACCTACATTAGTAATTTGATTTGGATTAGGAAAGCACTTCTGAGGCGCATCTCCCAGTCATCACCACATACTGGCCTGCAGTGCACCTCATGGAGTTAGTGCGCGTCACATGGATTCCTCTGGGACAAAACTAAATCAGAACAGTACCAAACGCACCCAGCCACTCAAGTGGTCTTCTCCACAGGATGAGACTAAAGCTAGTCCACAGAAAAACCCTCCTCGTCCCTCACAACCTCACATCCTGAACCGAGCACAGTGGATGCAAGATGATCAACACCAATTCTTTCATCCCACATATCTACTTATTTTATACTGCATTACCTAGTGGCATAGACATGACTATTGTTGAACTGTCATTTTATTGGAAACACCATTCTATGGCTTTGTGCTCAATGCAAATAAAGTTAGAGTTTCCTTTCTGATAGAAATTGGGATATAAAATACCTATCTACAATGTGGCTTGTGTTTTTTCCCCACCTTTCTACCCTATGTAGCTACTGAAGATCAACCCCGCATTCCTGTTGTAACCCCTGTGACCATATCCTCTTTGTAGTCCATTACCAAATGGTTAATAGAGATTCAACTTTTGGATCCCATGTCTTTTAAATCCATCGGGTCTAAGCATCCAGGCCCTTCAAGTCTGGCCTCTCAAATGCATTCTTTTGAGCATTTGAGTGCTGACAGCCCTCAAGAAGAAACATCACATGGTCCCTTTACTCTGGGACTTTTAAATCAGAGCTGAACCACTAAGGAAGATGGGGAAAAGAGAAGGAAGTATTCACATCATCTATCTTTAAGCCCAAATTTAGATGCCCTCTATAGTCAGTGGAGAGGGGTAGGGATTCTCCAGAGACCAATTCTACACAACTAAATTACGCTCCTTTCCTGAACTGCCATCCAGAGAAGTATTTGCTTTCCATTGACAACAGAGGGAGTCCAGGGAAAGCAGCTGGCAATGTAAAATGACCACAGTCAGGTTGTGGGAATTTCCCTCTGTGCCAGGGTTAGAGCCAGAATCATGCTTAACATATACACAGTCGCTGAAAAGTGACAAATACATGGATGCCATCCTCTCCCTTTATTGCCTGCCTATTATAGGTGCCTCCGTCCCGAAGCAGCTCAAACCATCATCCCTCCTCTCATTTCAGTTGAGAATCCCCCTCTTCCTCCCGCCCTCCCCTTCTTTGTGTGATTGCTGGGGGAGAAGAGTCACTGAAAGTCACTGTCTGACCACTTCTTTCACGTTAAGAGTTTCAGCATGAAACTCTTAAGTCCTAAGCACTGGCTCTTTTACTAAAAATTAAGGATGCAACGCAGCACAATGGCAACACTTCCAGTTGGAAAAAGATGCCCAGCATAATGTTTTTTTCTGAGAAATACACACCTTGAACTGAATCTACCAGCAAATCTGTAGTGAATTTTCTCAATTGTTTTCATTGAAAAAAACAGTGGGAAAAAAAGGTCTAAACGTTTCAACAAGGACAGCACAAAAGCCTTTGCAATTTTTTCTACTAAAGTGATCCTCTGACAACTTTTTTNTTTTTTTTTTTTTTTTGAGGGCCGGGGGGGGAAGCTTTTTTCTCTTTGCTGGAAACCCATAAAAGTTTGGCTTCATAGCCAGCCTGAAACAATTCTGACTGATGTATTTCACAGGTCTAGCAAGCCACCAGTAAAAGTCATTAATCAAGGTTCCATTCAAAACTGAGGCAGATGTATAACAGGTCTTTCAAAAATTCTGATTTGTAATACAGGCAAATATACGCAAAACATCATAAGCACCCACTTGATGAGTAACAATCACAGGGAAAATAGACTTATGTCTTGATTTTATTAGAACTGCGATCTGTTGGATTGTAGTTTCAATGCGAAAAGACAACTTTGCAGAGAAGTCAAAACAGTGGTTTAATACTAGTATTTAATGAAAAAATGATACCAGGAATCATTTTGAAATTATTTCACTTGTTCTTATTCTTTGCTGTTAGTAGAAAGGGCTGTCAAATATTAGAGCAAAGATAGAGGTGACCCAAGTACTATTAGTTTAAATTATTGCAGGAGTTGAACACTGTGCTTTGCACTGAGGACTTTCAACCATTCCAGTAAATTGACAAGGCTGGTTGAGCTTTTTGCTTTCATCTCGAAAAATAAATAAATAGCAGACTTAAACTGACCTATGGCAAAGTTCGTTTAATTGTTTATATAGCACTTCCGCATCCCCAGGTGAAGGATAATGTACAATTTAAGATACTGTTGACCCTTTCACCCAGTAGCCACATGTGCCCACACTTATGTGTGGCTCTGTAGGAATATACCGTATTGTTAATTCAGTACAAAAAGCCCAGCACTAAGCACAGAAGTCTTACAGAAATCAGCACCTAAGAAATGCTACTTTCCTTTTGAGTTCCTCTGGATATAGGTTATTACACAATTTACTAAAATCTATTTCTAATAGGAATGTGTAACTGTAGATTCTGAATAGTAAAATTTAGGTAAAGTCTGCATATTGTTCTATGTTCCTTGCAAAGTTTTTTAAAGTTAGTTCAGTACCAGATCTGGTAAAACTTCAGTGATGTTCAATAAACTCCTCTAATTTTATCCTTCCTTCCACAAAGTGGAATTTAAGACTAAATTCATTCTACATTTCTGCAGGGTTATAGCAGAGATAAATTTGGCCAATATGTATTCATTGCTCTGCTAAACACATTACTGTAGCTTTTCTGTGATATTGCATGGAAGAGCCAAAAATAACTTGTTTTTCCAGTGTCCTCATCCACTTTTATAACAAATATAGTTGGTGAATGTAAATTAATGGTTATTACAGCATCTGCTCTGCATTTCACTTATTTTTATAGTGAAAGGCTGACTAGACTTTTTATTTTGATATTGCAATAGTAACACACCTGCTGGAGCCTGCTATATTACTACTCCAGGGAAAGATGGTTAATTGCATTTTCTGCCTATTAGAAACAGAGGGATTTAGATTTAGTATTGTCTTCCATGAGGTTCTTTAAACATCTTATCAAAGCTTTCCAAAAACATAAAAAATCCTCAGTCCTCCTTACTGCCCACCAAGAAAATCTCTGCCAAAATAAACTTCTTGGGGAGTGAATCCAGTTTCAATAATGTATTTTATATCTAGAATAACAAACATTCCAGCAACTACAGTAATAACAATAACATTAATAAAGACTTCCTTACACACACTAAAATGATAGTTGAGAGGAGGACTAATGCATTGTGAGCTGTAAGGCTTAAATCTAGCTCACAAACTAGAATGCAGTAAAAAGAGATAAAACTGCAGGCTGTAATTGTTGGCAAAATCAGAGGAAGGGTCAGTTTCTCTTTATTTCAGCAAGGAAGGAAAAAAAATATAATTAAGGGCCAAAAAGTTAAACTTACATTCAGTTTAGGAGCACAAACCTTTTGCACGTACTTGATAAAGAAGCAGATACTAAGCATGCTGTGAAGGTGCTGACGGGGAGCTGCTAATGGGTTAGCAAGGGAGGACGCTATTAGTAACAACTGACAGGTGATCTGAAAAAAAGGCCAGGAATTCTGCCCTCCTGTGATGGTGGGGCAGAAAAAAAGAAAAAGAGGAAAGAGAGACAAAGAGGAAGATAACAGAGTCAGAAGATAACAGTTTTTTTGGTTTGCCTTGGCAATAGGCAATTTTTGACACGGAAGGATCTGGTTAATGTGCCTTTTAGTCACCACTCAAAAGAATAAGAAACAGGTGTTGATGACATGAGAATCCTGGAGGGACTATGGCAAATGAGAAGTAGCAGTGATCAGGCGCCCACACTAGGAACAGCTGCTTGATGAGGACCATAAAAAAAAAAAAAAAAAGAAGAAAACAAAACAAAAAAATCCCCAACCCAGAGTAGGGGAAAGAATAATAAAAGAGCAAGTGCAAAATAAAGTCAAGATCTGGAAATTAGGAGGCAAAGCCAAAGCCAGCATTTATTGGCCAATGTTACATTTATCAGTGGAGCCGTTAACAAAACCCGCAGTACTAACCGTAAAAGCTCTGCACCATTTTCCCAGGTTCCTGGGACTCCCCCCTCTCACCGAGCCAGAGTGCTACTGCGCAGGCTGCAGCAGCAGGTCCCTGTTCC
This sequence comes from Aramus guarauna, assembly GCA_013400195.1. Taxonomy (NCBI): domain Eukaryota; kingdom Metazoa; phylum Chordata; class Aves; order Gruiformes; family Aramidae; genus Aramus; species Aramus guarauna. Next base: position 15,837 of record VXBL01002476.1, on the reverse strand, counting down.
AGCACACCTCCTACCACCCGGAGTGAATTAGGAGCCTCATTTAACTGCCTCCACCTAGACGAGAGGGAGGATGCTTATGTTGTGCGTGTAGGAGACTGGTTTTGAAATCCAAATTCAATTGCATAAAATTGACTTCCATATTGTTTCAGGCAAGTGTTTCCCTCTGCTAAAGTAATTGTGTTGCATAATCTATCTTAGAGTAACAGACCCACCGAGCATCTTGGGTACTTTGGACTAAATTGAGGGGAATAAAAAAAACCCACAACCCAAACACCTTACAATCTTTTCCAGCATCTGAAGCATACAATTTGCATTCTAGTGTATCCTCTAATGGCCATATCCTGCAGTGTTTACCTGTATAATGTGTTGTTTGCATTTATTTCTCTTATTGTTAATGCTAGCATGAGACATAATTCATTTTCTCAAAGTATATGGAATTACATAGCTATAAAGAGAAAGTAAATAAAAGAGATGTAGGATTCAGTATGAAAGTTTGTTTTTGCAGTGAAACTAATATAAAACTAGCCTAGCTCTACTGTCTTCAATTCATATTCAGGCACAATTCCCTCTTTAAATAAACCCACCCAGAAGCAAGCCTGTATCTTAAACTGTAAGTACTTCAGGTTGGGACTGTGATATTTGTACAGAGCCAGAATAACATAACTGCTGTTTTCACACACTACCACAGTAGGGATGAATCCTATGAGTAAAAATAGCTAAATAGAAGAATAAACTGCATATGGATGAGAGGGAAAAAAGAAGAAGTAATGAGCATAGGAGTCACGCAACTAACAAGAAGGTTGAAGGCTCTTCAGGGATAGGAATGGTAAATGGCATCTTACTGTTTGTCTATAATATCTATGTGTAGTATGAAGGCCAGTACAAGATCTCTTAAGAGACCTGAGGGTGCTACAGTAATGCAAATAAGAACAGCTACTAGTTAGAGGCTCTAACCATTAATGACAATTTTTTTTTTCTGGGTAAATAAACCTCTAACAATCGTTGTGATGTTAAAATAGCTGCACTGCAAAATTACAAAGAATAGTTTTATCAGCTGAAGGAAAGGCTTTTTCAGATGTGTGTAGTGGAATTGGTTTGTGAAGTACAGGGTAAAGAAATAAGAAGAAAAAAATCCATGTTGATTCTTCTTGAAAGGCAGCATACTGCATTATAAAATATCTGAGCCATGACCAAAATAAGATACAACAAATGCCTAGCAACAAGCACTTTGGAACAGTTACTTGCCACCAGGAACAGTATTTTTCAAAGGCTTCCTCTTCACCAGTCCAGAGTGGATGACTTGTTTTATCAGTGCAGCAATGCTAAACATTTTGTTCTCTTGTGGACCATGAGTAAGGCATTCTGCCACAGACTGTCACCAGGAGGTCACTGTCCAAGGGAAAAATAGCAATTTCAGAGACACAGTTTCCAAGGACATAGAGGTTAATCTAGCATTTTCTTGTTAGATGATTAATTAAAACAATGGCTCAAATACTGTAGTTTAAAGAAAGTTGAGCTAATGAGGAATAATCGTAAAAATTGCAGTCGGAAGAGAATATGCTGTGTTATGAAAGAGACTAAGATACAGCAGTCACAAATTAATCCAGTCTTCTGGCTCCCCAGGGCACTACTGGCTACTGCTTTGCTTTGTTTCCATTCAAACATCTGTTAAATGGGTATAATTATTCTTACGTACTTCACAGTAATGCTTAATTACTTGCTTAAAAGTGACCACAGATTGTAAGGTACATTGTGCTAGAAAAGCGCATCCTCTAACTGAAAACTTAGTCTATGGCTCTCCTGAGTTCTCATCTATCCAGGCCTTGCATTTCACCTACAGAAAGCTATATTGTTATGAGCAGTACCTGGAAGATGGAAAACATATGGTTGTTTCAAGAAAATGAAGATTTCTGCTCTGTTAAGCTACATGGGAGTTGTAGCTCTAGCATCCTTTTTCAGCTGCAGGCTAGATATTCTACCTGGGCTATTCCATCCATGAAGCACTGTGGTGAGTCACCAAGAGGTGATACAGTGGCCCTTCATAGGAGATCCACTTTAGATGGGGAGCCTGTTTCAAAGAGAAGGCAGACCTTGGGAAGCATCCACTTGAATTTTCAGACAAAATATTTAGGGCAGTGGAAGGTTGCTTTTGTTCCTTCAAGGAAAAAAGCAAAATTTCCCACCTGTATCACACAAATACCATAAAACAAATGAGTTTTTGTGTATGCATGCTACATGTTAAATTTATATATATATATCTGTATGTATACACATATATAAATATGGACAGTTTTGACAAAGAAAGCAGTTCAGATAGTCATTACATTAGACACAGCAATGAGTAACACATCATATAAGCAGTAACTATGTCAGACAGCAGATTGCTGCTGCTGAACTCCAGTCTGGCAGACTTGCACCTTAGAGTGATATCTCTGAATTAGGTACCTCTGTGAGCTCCAGCGGGAGCCGTCCTTCTGGAGACATAATCCTTAGCTCAGGAAGTAAGAGGTCACTTATCAATTATGTAGGAAAAGTCTAATCAGTCCAACTGGGGAAGCAATTAAGGCCTTTTGCCTTCTCTGGTACTCCAGGAACACAATAAAAATCAAAACTGTGCTAAAGCCAAGTCCTGCTTGGGGTTCAGTACAGATCAGTTTGCTGTAGCTGAGCTGTAGTAACTGCTGGCAGTACTTTCTCAGTCTACCTCGACTGAGGCAATGAAGTGGTCTAAGGGGTGTGATTTCTGTAGGTGGGATGGGCTAAATGTATGCCCATGGACTTATCTCAGCTGATGGGTCACAACTTCCTTGACTATTATAAACCAGTCCAGTTACAATGTCTCTGAACCCAGATTTTTACAGCTGCATGGTGTAACATACAGTAAATGCACAGGAACAGATTTGCTATGTTCTTATCTTTATCGAGATTGTCTTTTCTCACTGCCTCAGCTAGGACATGCAGCTGAACAATTTACCTTTTCCTAAATCCCACTTGCTGACAATATCAACGCTTAAGTCTTGAGCTTTATATGACCAAAAAATGATGTGATGCTCAGACTTCTCAAGCGCTCAGGAATCCTACTGATTTTAAACAAACTGAGGGAAAACAAAATTCAAATAAAAGTCAGTCTACTTGGTTAGTGCTTGGTTAGTGCTTTAAATATCTAACTGCGGACAACCAGATTGGGCCATTTGGGCTAAATAGCCTAAGACACACTAAGAAGAGCAGTTAAAACTGCAAAGGAGGTAGCTAAACTGCAGCAAGCGCTAAAACAAACCAACCATATGCTCTAGACACTTCACTGGGGAAGGAGAGAGGCTCTGTTGTGCAGGCTGGGGCTGTGATCCAACATAGCACACCTGAAGTGTTAAACCGTACCAAAGCTTAATCAAGGGATCCCAATACAGCCTGAGCCCGTTAACTCCAGACAAGCATGAAGTGTGAAGCTACTGCTGCAAAAAGTGGTGATTGCTGTTTTGAAATGCATAAACAGTAGCATTACCAAGTGAGGAATCCAGGGAGCAATAACTGCGCTGCTTTATATCAGCTCCGCGAGGCCAGGTCTGCAGCTGTACACACCACTCTGGTGCCGCCGTTACCTTCGTTTCTGTTACGCCAAGATTTATTTTGTAAGTCAAGTTGGTGCTGGTGGAAAAGCACTGGCTTCAGCCCAAAAAATAAAATAAATCAGTAAGAATCCAATGAGAGCAACTAAAGCGATAAAAGACTGAAGAAATATGTTCAGTGCAGACTGCTAGGAGAACTGAGTGTGCATTGCATAGAGACAAGAAGCCAGTTTGATAATATGTATGTACCTGGAAAAGATTAACTGTGAGGGCAGATTATTCTCAGTGTTAACATGGACATGAGAAAAGAAAACCCCTAACTCGTTTCTGAACATCAGAAACAGTAAATGCCTATTTTCTATGGGCTCATGGATAAGCTTCTATGTGGATTCACTGTCAGTACAAAATCACACAATTATCTCATTTGTCCTCCTCAGTCTCCTCTCACTACAAAGTCTGCAGGGACCTGGCATTTCTAAGGGTATACCCAACTAAAAAAGTGCAGCTGAAATTGGCAAATAGTTTCAAAAATATTAGGGTAGAAGTGGAAGATGACAGAAAAACAGCCTACTAACCACAAGATTAACAATAAAAGTATTTGACTAAATATCACGAAGCTTTTTTCAGAAGTAAACTAGTCCTATATTAACTACCTAAAATATGTCAAGACAGGAAATGGATAATGGATTCTGGCATCTCCTCATGCCAGCCTTGTATTATTACAGGAGGATCACATAAGAAAAAAAGTTAAATGGTCCTGTCAACTCTGTTTACTTCTAACTCTAGATCTCTTTGACACTTGACAAGACAATTGTTGAGGAGGTCAAATTTTGAGGGCTGCCAGATTGAAGCTGCAAGACCTGAACTGTTCACAGCATCTAACATTGAAACGAAAATCCAAAAGATAAAAGCATACTGCCTGAATTTTGAAAAAAGATATTGGTGGCTTAAAGTGCAGGTTCTTAATGTGATCATGCATCAAAAGCCACCAAGCAACACTTAAGGGAGTCAAAGTGCAGCAGGTTTGGTTTTTTTTTTTAATCTTTAACAAAGCAGTTTTGTAGCACAAGCATGCGTTATTGAAGTACATTGCAGGAATCCATCGTCATTGACTTTTTCCATGGGAAATAGTAATAAATGGATAGTTTCAACTTCAGTAGGGAAACCTTTTATTTCGACACATATTATAAAACTAACTGAAAGATATTTAACATTATTAGATAATGTCCAGTGTAATAGGCTCACCGCTTGTTGAAACCAAAGAAGTTGTCTATGCCTTGACTTAAGCAACACCTTGACATGCAGTGTCTTTATAGCCAAACTGAAATGCGTACCAGTTTCCATGTAGAGAAACCATTGCCTTCAGCAGGTTACTCCTGATGCCTGTACACTTACTGCTTGGCCTTACATGCAGTTTCTGATGGGATGCAGCCAACACCAGTTTCCCGGGGTGCTACCTCTGCCTCAGTCCACATGAGCCAAGCTGCAGGTCTGGCCAGAGGTCTTGTTGTTTCCTTGCTCTTTGTGCTTTACTGTAGAAGCAGGCCCAGATATAAGCAAAGAAAAAAAAAATAAAATCAAATCACATAAACATTAAGTAAGCAGCATGTAGTGCAGAGCACTATGTAAATGTGCGTTTGGTTAAAACAGCTTTAAGAAGGTGTGTTCAGAAGGAGTGTTATTTCCCAATTACTTTTCATCCCTTGTGAGTTTATTTTGAGCTTCTCTTTTCCCTTGTAAAGAAGAGAAATGGAAGAAAGCACTCACCTGGAACTTCACAGGCATTCGCTCACAAGGTAGACCCTGAACAAAAGCAACGCTGATGAACTGCAAGCTGGCCAACTCTTTAAATGCAGACAGATGAACAGCAGGTGTTGTTATCTGCCAAATGAATGTAAGAATTTGACCCACTCCATCCAATTCTTTTTGCCAGTTGCTTTTGCCAGCAGAGCACGTAGAGGTCTCAGTCAGGCTTTCTGATTTCAAGAGCACATGCTCCATCAGATTAACATGGTGGAGCTCCTTGATCTAAGCCAAGTGTCAGAGAGCTCGTGGTCATGTATACTGTTCACTGGCACTTACTGATTCAACAGTGTTGTGCTCACTATAAATGCAGTCGTTCAAATCATAATTTATTATATTACTTGCATTGAGTCTTTTAAATTCTGCTGCTAGTCTCCCTGGTGCAAAACCAGTACACCACAAATGTGATGACATATTTAAAAAGTTTGAAAGCACAGTCTGGCTCCTTTCCTGCTTAGATTGTGCAGTCTTGAAGGACTTTAATCTGAAGTTCTGAGTACCTATTATATATATATCCATTGTATGTGTTTGTATATATATGTACACACATATATGAAAGTATATACATATATGAAAGTATATACATATGTGAATGTATATTCATAAATAGATATGAAAGAATAATTGTGTGATGAGTGCATAATTCAGTGGTCCAAACCCTAAGACACAAAGGTGAATTGTGAATACTGACACACTGTTTTCTCGGTAACTGGGTTGGTCCTTCATCCTCCTGGCAAACATGACAGCGGCTCACTCCAGCACACAGATTTCTCTAGCCGTACTCCAGTAACTCAGGGTGCTACTGTAGAAAAACAACTTTTTCAAAGATTATTTTTGTTTATGGGGAAAAAGCAACACTTTTTTTTTTGTGTGTGTATGTGTGTTGGGATGAAGGATAGTTAATGCACAAAGAGGATGAATTATTATTATTTTTAATAAACACAACCATAGCATGAAAGAAGTTTTAGCAACTGATCACTGTTTTCAAACACTGTCAACATTTACCACACCCATCATGGCATCATAGCAGAGATGCTGAAGAGTAGTTTCTCTATGATCAAGCGCAGGGATTTGCAAACCTTTGCAAGGAAGAACTACTATCCTACAACATTTCTTGTGGGCTCCTATGCACTTTTCTTATCAAGCTTTTCATTAAAGATGCAGCAAAGCCAATGCAAATGATAGACCACTATTTAATAACCACTGGGTTTATTACTTGTGATAAAACAATTTCACTTGGTTACATTGACCTTGCATTTGGGAGTAAGGAGGCATAGAAAAAGAAGCAGAGAGCTTCATAACTAACATAAATCATCAACAAAACCTTTTTGCTTGAATCAAAATATACAAAGTGTTAAACACTGAGTGTTAAAGAGTAATTAGGGATTTTCTGATAAACTGAGAAGAATTTTTTTAAAAATTTGAAGCAGCTGGGAAAGGAATTGCAAAACCATAACAAGGTTCTGATTTAGCTAAGTGTAGTTGGGACCTTCTTGTTTTTCTAGCCAATGAGCCACTTTCTTAAATTCAGAGAAAGACTTTGGAGACGCAGGAATATCAGAGGGAAAAACATATGGCCAATAGTGAATTAGATGAAGCCAAAAAAGTGATGATTTTATGCAAAAGAATGGTAAATAATGTAAACCAGAGGCCCTGCAAGGGCAACTTTATTTTTTCAAATCAGTCTTAAATTACTGTCTTCTTTTGACAGTAGTAGTATTGAAGTAGCTGTGATAATGCTAATATGGAATAAAACCAAGGCTGGAAGAAAAAGGTTAGAGATTTGGACAAACAACAGGAAGACAGAGACAAACTTTCAGACACAAATCCCCTTTCTCCAGAGCTGAAATAGAAGCAGCAAACTTCAAAGTCAAATTCAAACTGAGAACAGCACCTCTGAGTTTTACTCAGATTACAGCTTTCAGATTAGGACACTGTGCCTATGGAGCAGAGAAAGACAGGCCTAAGACTGTCTCGGTGGGACAGAGGCAGAAAGTTATTTTTGTGGAATACAGGTGAGACCTCAGAAGTAGGGAAAATTATAAAATGCCATTAAAACTAGTATTGCTAATGAATCCATGTTTTTAATGCCTAATAGTGTCAGGAGCTTTTGATTTGTGCTGATCTTTAGGAGGGATTTTGCACGACATGTTTTTGAACATTTATTGTAGCAAATGATAAAAAGATGTGCAATAAAAGAAATATATTCTGGATCTGATCGCAGGTTCATTTCTCCAGGAAAAAAACCTATCTTCAAGTCTGTAATATTTGCCTTTATAGAGGCAAAGAAAGGACATGCTCTAGGTAGCTGAACAATGGTGTTACTGGTGAAAATGTGCAGATTACAGCCAGGCATCTGTTAGCAAATTTAAGAAGTGGCTTCAGCTCCTCGTAAAAGTTGAAGCAGCTACATTCCCCACATTGCTGTGCAACTGAACAACAAGGAGCCAAGAAGAGAATTTGGGAATCAGTTTCAGACCCCACATCTATATTACTAGCCAGTCCTGCCTCCTTTTGTGCTTGGTAAGAGGTTAATTTCACGCAATCCAAATATTTTCAAGGAGGATTTTAGTACAATTTATTATAAATAATCCTAATAAATAGTGATTAGAGTTTACTAATCCAGTTTTTAAAGAACTTTACAGGAAGGTATTAGGCATATTCAGGTAATTATTTTACCCTGTTTAGCCTCATGAACTTCTAACCGTCTGTGACCATAAATTAAAAGAGGAAAAAAAGAGCTAGTTAAATTTATTAAGTGGATAACCTCCTTCTCATAATGATAAATACAAATTATTATTTAATTGACAGTCACCTCAGGACAATATACTTATGACAGGTGTCATGGAAGAATACAACAAATTTAGCATAAACTCAAGGTATTTGATTTAGTGTCCAAGGAAAACTGATTGAATACCTGCAAAGCTGACACAGAGAACTATAGATTTATCTGAGATATTTGAAACTTTTTGATCAAATGAAGATTCAAAGCCCCCCATCTCTGCTGTACTTATGGAATTACTACATGAAAGGATTTACTGCTTTGGAGGTTGAGATCAATAAGAGTTTGTGAAAAGCCCAAGTTAGAAACATCTTGAACTAAGACAAGCATTCAATATAGATTTCATCATTATAGACTTTAAATTGTCCAAAATAAAAAAAGGGACTGATGTTTGACCTTCACCAATTCCTGTGTGAGGAAGAAAAAAAAAAAAAAAAAGGTGTATTTGCAGCAAAAAAAGGATGAAAAAAGGCCCTAGAATTGAAGTGGGAGATTAGGCACACCAGTTAAAGGCGATTGATGGGCATTTCCAAGCAGGCCTTGGCAAGGCAACACAAGGGCTGACACTCCTTTATAAATAATTCGTTAATGTTTGACTGCATTAGATTTTCTCCAGACTCCATGATCCTTTAGTCAGGTAGCAAATATATGTTGCACGTGTTAGGTACTAGCTAAATTACTAATCTATGTATAGGTTTAGATTTTGAATGAAATTATGGATTTGGGACTTCATCTGGCAAATGAAAAGGCTGCTAAGGGCTGTCAACCTTTGTCTGTTCTAATGGCATGAGATCTAAGCCTGACTTGTCCTTCCTCATGGGAATTTTATGCATTAATTTCACTGAGGCCAGGATTTCACCCACAGTCTTTGGTGAAACTTATGTAAGCTTAACTAGGGATCACCAACTGGCACCTCAGCCTTAAGAGTTGTTTTTCATTAGTGAAGAGCCTCCACATCTGAAAGCAAATTAAAAAACTAAAATTCAAAGAAAATCTCTGCGACATGTCAATTCAGCCTCAGCTGGATTGGGGTGGATGGCCAGGAGCTTGTCATAGGAGTGAGTTTCAAGGACAGTTTAAGTTACACCCAACACCCCTCCAGTGGGCAGTCATGTTCAGGTGTGCTGGTTTTGTCTGGGATAGAGTTAATTTTCTTCCTAGCAGCTGGTACAGTTGTTGTGGTTTGGGTTTAGGATGAGAATAATGTTGAGAATATACTGATGTTTTGGTTGTTGCTAGCCAGTGTTTACACCAAGTCAAGGACTGTTCAGCTTCTTGTACTGCCCTGCCAGCAAGGAGGCTGGGGTGCACAAGAAGCTGGGAGGGGACAAGGCCAGGACAGCTGACCCAAACTGGTCAATGGGATATTCCATACCCTATGACGTTGTGCTCAGTATATAACTTGGGGGAAGCTGGCCGAGGGCATGACTGCGGCTCAGGAACTAGCTGGGCATCAGCGGTCTGCAGGTGGTGAGCAACTGTACTGTGCATAATTTGTTTTGTATATTCTATTATTATTATAATTATTATTACTATTATTATTATTCACTTCCTTTTCTGCCCTATTAAACTGTCTTTATTTCAACCTATGAGCTTTACCTTTTTTTCCAAATTCTCTCCCTCATCCCACTGGGGGGGTGAACGAATGGCGGTGTGGTTGTTTTAGCTGCCTACTGGGTTAAACTACAACATCAGGGAACCTCTGGGAGCAGTTCCTCAGCATTCTCCAAATCCCATCTCTGTCCATCAGGGAGCAGATTCATTACTGCACACACAGCAATATTCTGGAGTCACAGTTCACCAGTGTTTCCTCCTTCATTCTCTTTTTCTGGGAGGAAAAGAGCAACTCACATAATACCACAATATGTTACTGACACAACTCCAACGAGGGCATGGGCCCCCCCCACACAAATAAAAAAGGCAAAACTTCCAGTATTGCAGAGGTTACAGAACTTCCCAGCCTTGCTGTGGACACTGTAGTGTCACTGTATTGGATGTTTCCTTAATATGGAGACGAAAGTGACCACAAAGGAGAGGAAGACCAGCTTGCAATTATGGCAGCAGGGACTCTGGTGACAGGAGCTTGGTCTGGCATCTCTTACCCACTTCAAGCATGGGCATGGACAAACCAGTCAGTCTTTGAGTTAACAAAGGGAGAAGGCCAGGCAAAGATGGAAGTTAGCGTTTAGTGATGCACTTAGACATGTGTGAAAGCTTCTCCTTTAATGTCTTTGGCTTTCCTTCATGAAATAAGGTTTACATCAATTATTTTGCTATCTTGTCTGATTTTACACTATTAGCTTTTGGAAGTAGGGCTGTAACCCCTAAAGAGAAAAAACTAGAGGAGTTTTCAGAACACCTAAATGATTCAGGAATCTGAGGCTTACTGGGCTTCAATGAGACTTAAGAGGTTCAAAAAAGCAATTTAGCACTTTGGGAAAATCTTGTGTACAGCACTTGATCCACTGAATTCTCATTCTTATAAAAAATTCAAAGTACAGTATGACAAAAAAAATATTAAACCAAGAACTAGGTAATGAGTTATCTAAGGCAAAATCTGAAAACATTAAAATAGCCTCTTACCTAAAATTATACTTATTGTGGGTTTTCTCATTTATTCATTTTCTTCCTTACAGCACATAAACCAATCTGTAACACAGCCTAAAACTGTCCTGTCATACAGAATACTTAGTCTCAGGAAGTAAACTCTTCCTTTCTTAGACACGTATTTTAGAGTTGTTTTCATACTCCTTTGGAGTAGTCATAAAGGAGCTGCATGAATAGGAAGTTACCTTTCTCCTTTTATCTGCAATAAACTTGCATCTAAAATCACCATTAAATCATGGGAGATGTTGGAAAACTGACACAAAATGAAAGAAGATGAAAACCACTGTCATAAGAGTACAAACTTCCCTGAATAAAATCTAAATTTTGGATGGTTTGTTGATGGGCTGCCCCTCCACCACTAAGAGGGTCACTGCTTTTCTCAGAGGGATGTGAGAGCAGGTCTGGAGAGAAAAGAGAAAGCAGGGAGAGGAGAAAACAGTGGAAGGTAGAAGCAGACAGTGAAGGTAAAGTGCTAACTTCGAGACAAAAGTTTTCTAAAAACATCAAAGTATATTACTTCTTTTTACTAACACTTTTTTCCTTCTTCTTCTTGAAAATAACACAGATGAGATATTTCCAAGTAGTCCAAAGTGCAAAGTGTCTCACTAATCTTTCATAACTAGCATGCTCTTGTGATCTTCGGATCCATAGTGTAACAACAGTATTTGGGTTATAATTCAGAGGAGCCTAAAATAAAATAAAAATACAGTAAATAAAATGCCAGCAAGCCTCAGAATCCACCACTAGTTGGTGCAACTTACCTTGTCATGGTGTGGTGGCTTGCGTGCCTTGTCAGGCCAGACTAAAATGTTGCACTCTGGCCCTCCAGATTGGGGGTTTTGTTTTGGGCCAACAACCCAATCATGTAAAAAACAAAATCTGTTACAGAAATTGCAACAACACTATCCCACCGGGTTCGGTGGCATAGTGTTGTTGCAGCCCTATGCTCCTCGAGGAGTAACAAGGACCAAACAACAACAACAAGCCTCAGAATACTAGGCGTAGAGCACCATGCAGTTAATGGCTGGAAGGGTGGTTGGCTTTTAGGAATATGCTCTACCAGCTGTTAGACTGTATGGCTCAACACTGTGAAAGCAAGTACTGTATCTCTTCCCCTTCTGCTTTATTTGTAGTTGTGTTGTGATTCAGTATCAGCTGAACGCTTGGTTGGCAGTGTCACAAAGCAGAGAAGGGGAGGACAAGGGGCAGAATAGCCGGGGCGGGCTGTCACACAAGTTTCTGAACCACCATCAGGTTGTCTCACTTGAAGTGCATCCTTCAGAATGAAATGGGAGTAACTGCAGACCACTGAAGAGAGACAGAAGGAACCAGGTGGCTTTCAGAGCGGGGAGAGCACTCAGTCAGCAAGCTGGAGGCAGAACTCACTGAGAAGGAAGTGCAGCCTGTTGTCTTCTCTTGTTAGGAAATGCCAGCCTGCAGAGGTTTCTTGGGCACACGGCTGGCAGGGCCACTGGCTCCTGCCTCATCTTGCGACAGCTAATGGGAAGACTTACAGGCCAGACAGGTGCTCTGGGGAAGGAGATCTATAGCCAGTGGGGTTTGACTTATTGATGGTCACAGTTATGCTGAGTGATATTCTGTCAGTTTTTCCTCCTTGGCTTTTTGTCTTTAATCTATCTTGCTACTTGAACAAGACAGTTCAAGCAGACCACTTCAGATGTCTGATAGGTGATACAGATTCTGCTATCCTTCTTGAAAGGCTAATCCAATCTACAATCTTATCATTCTACCTGCAGGCTTACCTCTGTTTTCACTCTGAAGGGTGTAAAATTGGCTTGCTAACTCTGGCTGATAGAGCAGTACAAGCAAATAATAGCAAATCACTCCTTCTGTTTATTTGTATCACACTGTTGGCTAGAAATTATGACATCCATTGTTAGGTGCCACCAAAATGTAGCATGAGAAATAGCACCTCTCCCTGCAGTTTGTAAAAAAATATGTGATCAGGGAAGGAGAATTTCATAGAGAAATGCTGAAGCATGGAGGACCTGTTTACAAATACAGTGCAGCACTGAAAAGAGATACTCAAGCCTGGAAGATACCCTGCTTCTCAGTTAGGTGTTAAGTAGCCTAAGTAGAGCACTGTGTGAATAGCAGCCCCCTTCTTGATACCTAACTAGCTTGAGAACATTTCCATAGTGTTGCAAGATCTCTGGTAGACATAGCTAAAGCCAGTTTCAAAAGATCATAACACATTTTATAGCATACCCAGGACTTGAAACTAAATCTCTGGCCTCTCAGCTTTGCACTGACCACTGGTCATCTTCTCCAGCTCTTCCTTCCCACCCTCACCAAGCTCACATTTAGAAAGCAGTAAAGAATAACATTTTGTATCTAGCAAATGCCAGATCCTCCCTGAGAGTTACCTCTGGTGCAAGAGAGTTCTGAGTCTATGCCTAGATGGAGACAAAGCGGCCAAGGGCGATTAACAGAATGTAAACTAGGACTGCTAATATCATGCAAGAGACTCAGACAACATCAATATTAAGACCTGATTCACATAAAAAAAAAACCATCAGAAATGACAGCTTGATCTTAGGCTAAAAATAAAACTGCATGAATTAAAGTTTAAAATGTATAGGACTTCAGATAATAAGGTGACAGCCTTTATTATTAAATGCAGCTTCAACTGTAAAAGAAAAAAAATAAAAGCTCCTGGCTAGATATGAAATTACTTGCTTGTACATATACCTGTAATGTTTAATATATTTTGATAGTAAAGTCAGTGGTATGGAGAATGTTGGTTTTTACTCAGAAATGTAAATGGAGCTTGCAAGCTGCTAGATAAGATCACTGGACAATGTAACAACTGAACTTCAAACAGCAACTTCCCCTTAAAAAAAAAAAA
>VXBL01002474.1:441487-456880 GCA_013400195.1 Aramus guarauna | reverse complement strand
GTTTGTCCAGGAACTCCTTGTTCCTCCATGCATTCCTCCTGGTGTTTTTACCTGACTTCCTCTTTGTTGGGATGCATCACTCCTGACCTTGGAGGAGGCAATCCTTGAATACTAACCAGCTTTCTTGGGTCCCTCTTACCTCCAGGGCTTTGTCCCATGGTACTCTACCAAGCAGATCCCTGAAGAGGTCAAAGTCTATTCTCCTGAAGTCCAGGGTAGAGAGCTTGCTGTGTGCCCTCCTCGCTGTCCTGAGGATCTTGAACTCCACCATTTCATGGTCACTGCAGCCAAGGATGTCCTTGAGCTCCACATGTCCTACCAGGCCCTCCTTGTTGGTGAGAACAAGGTTCAGCATGGCACTTCTCCTCCTCCTTTAGCACTTGAGGAAGGAAGTTATCATCACTGCATTCCAGGAACTTCCTGGATTGTTTATGCCCTGCTGTGTTGTCCCTCCAACAGATATCAGGGTGGTTGAAGTCCTCCATGAGGACCAGGGNCCGATGAAGCTGACTGACTGGCTGGAGTGGCTGGTGTTCCTTTGTGCTGCACTTCAGGTGCTCTCCTGCTGACCTGTGATCCTTCTTCTGGCTCTGGGTATCTATTGCTGACACTGGCATCAAACTGGCAGGGGGGGCTGGATTGAGGTTCCCCTCCCCCAGAGACTTTAGTTTAAAGCCTTCTTCACCAGCTTGACAAGCCTATAACTGAAGATGCTCTTCCTCTTCTCTGACAGATGGACCCCATCAGCCCCCAGCAGACCAGGTTTCTCAAAGTGAGTCCCACGGTTTAAGTAGCTGAACCCCTGGCTGTGGCACCAGTCCTGTAACTGTTCGTTGATTCACTGGATTCGACTGGCCTTTTCAATATCCTTCCCTTTGACCAGGAGGACTGATGAAAAACTACCTGCTCTCCGGAGTCCCTTATAGCCTCTCCCAGGGCTCAGTAATCCTTCCTGATGCTCCTACATTACACTCCTGTCATTTCCCATGTTGTGTAGTTGCTGAACCAGAACACAGCAGGGTGAGGGGATCTGGTGACTAATCAAAGAGAGAAGTTAAGTCTGTTGTAAACAGGAATGTGTTGCAACTCTGCACACTGAGCAGCAGAACTTTAAATGTTTTCCCTTTAGGAATGATGGAGATGGACTCTTCTGGGCTCTGTCCTGGGCTTTAGCCCATATTGTCATGTTTGGTAGTCAGTCTTGCCTGTAGCAAAGTTACCCCAAAGGGCCATCTCTTCAGAAGGGTACTATGTGACAAATGGAGAGTGTGGATCTGGGACCAGATCCTATGACAGGAAATAGGTAAGAGGGGATGGTGAAGGAAGGAAATGACAAAATCCCAGTCTTGCATAGGAAGGCCAGTTTCTAGTTCCTGTTGAATGAAATAGTAGCAAAATGCTGTTACGGGTGTAGTTGTAGTGCTTGACAAAAAGCACGAAAAAGAGATGGGGTAACAATTTTGAAGTTTGTCTTGTGGATTCAGGCACTGTGTTTTCCAAAGTGACTTGCACAGCTGCCCGAGGTCTACTATGGACTTTCATGAAGATGCTGACATGCAACTGTGAAAGTCACTTCTGGAAATGGTAGTAGAGCTCATGTGGAGTTTTGCACAGATGGATTTTGAAGTAGATGAGCCCAGTCCGCCCAGTCTGCCTCACCCAGCTCCAGTACAGAAAATCTGTTGCTGCATGAGGTTGGTTCTGAGGCCACGCTAGTATAGCTGCCTCCGGGTAGGGTATATCTGATGCAGTCTGGGCTTATGTGTGTCTGGATCCCCAAACACAAGCCTGCACAAAACCACCCAAGTGCTTACAAAAATGCGACCCAAAATAGTAGGAATCAGAACTCGAAAATTGTTAAGTGTCAATGGCTACATTTAGTGCTGGCATATGTCAACAAAAGAGGAGGAAGACAGCTCAAGATGTGTTTCTCGCTGTGCTCATCATGACGTGACCGTGATTAACAGTACAGCTGCCAGATACAACATGCCAACTCCACAAAAGCTAACTTTTCACTCACAGCTCAAATTTATTTGTGGTTCCATGAGAAGCACCATTAAGTTGCTATGCATGCAAATATATGCATGAAATGCTCTTTTTGATTTGCTGCCCAGTGAGCTTTCAGACTCAGTCCTGACCCCAAGCCATTTCATGGGGGTAAGGGATCTTGCCATTAACTCCAGTGAGCTGGATCAAGCCTTCAACATGCTACCTTCATGGAGAATTTGTGGTAGAATTAAAAGAGCAAATGTCAACCTTTAACCTTTGGCTTCAGATGGTTATTGGACATGATTCCTCCCAGTTGCTGGGCATGGTGGTACCTTGAAGGCTCAGTTCTGCGCAACCCTGCCCTCCCGTTGCTCTGGCACTCTGCGCATTTGCAGCAGCTTCCACAAGGAGTTCAGGCCCAGCTTTCTTCCTCCCTCTCCCTCCCATGTGCCAAAAATGTGCCAGTTACAGAACAAAGGAAATATCACAGAGTCAGTTTGGCGGGAGAGCTACAGAGCCCAGCAATTACCTGCTGTTATCACCGTGGCTGTGCTTTCTGTCATGTTATATTTCACATTTGCATAGCTGTGTGTATTTGCTCTTTCATCACTGTTGTACGCAAGCTGTAATCAGTTCATTTTATGGCTGTCTTCAGCTAAATTCTTTGTTGATTTTAACATGACAGAAGTTGAAAAGATTACATATTATAAATAGATAATTAATATATCAGCACAGCTTGTTGCTCTCTGTCTCTCCATCTCTTTATGAGAATCAGTTTTAATGTTTCCTCTCCCTTTCTCTCCTCCATGTAGACTGCCTGAGAATTAGAATGAAGGCTGACAGCTTGATTAAAATTTCACCTGATACATTTCTGTTTCAATAGAGGATTCCTCTGTCTTGAATAAATGGGTCACGTAAAAGATGAAATCACCATTCATTTCCAAGCAGAGTAATTTTTTCCTAATAATATTTTTTATTATTATTATTATTATTTTAGTTTTGACCATAGCTTGGGGATATGTTTATATTCTAGGATTTTCATTAAGAGAATACATAAGCATTTCATAAAATCGGTGAAATTAACTTCCAAACATCATTTTTGGGAAGAGATGTACAATTTTCATCTTTTGAATGGTAAACTGAGGCACGAGGATGCCTCATTTGCAGATGAGGTTAGCATTAAACTCATGCATCCTGAGACCCCAGTTATCTCTTGAACATCCTTTTTCTCCCAAATCAGAAGTAATAGCCATAGCGAGCAAACTAGAGAACACCAGCTTTGCTTCAGTTTGTGGAAGTCTTAATCATTGTTCAATAGATACATGGATTTCTGCAAAGTAAATTTAAGTCTGCTTTTCTTCGCTACCTTCCATAAATCTCTTAAAAATATTTGATGGATCCTGAGATCTTGTGGCCCTACTATAGAAAACTAATGCAGCACAAGCCAATTTCTGGGATTCACAAAGTCCTTTCTGCAGCTTTAAATAGAGGTAAAGCATAATGCATAAATCTGAGAAGAGAAGTAGAGAATAAGATAGAGATATCTCTACAGCCTCTTTATAATTCACAAGTCAGTCACTTTGCAAATGCTGTGCTTGTCAACATGAAATTTTATTTCTTTTTCATACACTGGTTTGGGAGCGCATATTTGTGTGTGACAGGAATAATTCCAAGGTGTTTGAGACAGCCACGGGGGAGCAGAGGGACTTTAAGCGGTTGGGGCAAGGGATGTCAGAAGGTACCCTCTGGGGCAGATTTATCAGGACCTATGAATATCAGGGACCCTGCTCCAAGCCATGTATTAAAACCTTTATAATGGCCAGGATCTCTAAACCAAACACCTCTTGGCTGAGGAAGCTGAAGTGGAGCAGTTGCTGGGGATTGACAGTAAGAGCTGTGGGGATGGGGAGCAATGACTGAACTTCCCTGTGGTCTGACTAGTGCTCTGAAGGCACTAGCTTGGGAAGTTTGGAAAGTTTGGGAAATGGTCCCAGCACCACCCGTGATGCCCTCCTCAGCCTTCCCTGCTGGACATCCTCCTCTGTAGCACAGGGTTCAGGAGAAAACTGTCAGAGACCCAAAAGGCTGTGCCTGATTTTGATCCTTGGACAAATTTTCCTCCTAGTGAAATCGCAGTGCATTCAGCTGAGGGGTAAGTGAAAGAGGAGTGTTTCTGTCAGTGTGTGCGGGTATTTGCTTGCAGAGCACAGCATGCCAGCACCCAAAGGTACAACAAATATGTATGACAAGGACCTCAGCTGAAGGGCACTATGCAGACTAACAGAAAAGGGATTTAAATATGGGGAGGATTTAATATCTGAGGAAGCGTTCCAGGGAAGCTGAGCAGCGTGTATTTTCCTTCAGACATAAAGGATCCCAAAGTGAAAGCTCTCACCATCTTAAGCAGAGTTTTCAGAGAGGAACACCATTTAAACAGTCAGAATATAGTTTCAATTGACTACTCTTTTCCTTCTGGGAACCAAATTCTGTCCAATATTACAACCTGTCTAAATCTTTTTCATTTCAACAGTGCAGTAGCTAAATAATAGTGAAGATGCATTGACCTAACACACTGACACTGCAGCATGTTTTGAATATAATGCCGCTAGTGTTAACACTCAACATGACTTCAAAATTTCTAAAAATCCAGGCAGAGCATTCACATTTATAACACCTGAAACAAGTACAAATGTAATTTACCTCTGCTGGTAGCTCCCCTGTATACTGCTAAAGCAATATAAAATGCCCAGAGCATAAATTGTGATCACCCTTGGTAGGTTTTAATGATATTTTGTGGCGGTTTTTCAAGGATTCTTCTTTAACAAGAAATGTTTTAGAACCCAAATGCAAGATTTAGCTGCATGAAAGCACACCATAGGAATTTCTGTTTTTAAAATAATACCCAAATGCTGCTGCATAAAATCACTCAGAAGACACTTTGGAAACTGTCTTTTTTCTGTAATGAATAAAGCCTTTCAAAAAGAATCTCCTGAAAGGAGCTTGCATTTGTTGCTAATCCTTTTGGCCTCTGTTAACTATTCTGCAAATCTCCAATGCGCTGTAGTTCAATAAATGCGCAACCTTCTCTGTTTTGTGTTTTGATTTTTTTTGCCTTTAATGTAAGATAAAACAGCCTGCTTGGTAGGAAGGGGATTTCTGAAAATTCCTGGGAAAATAGAGAAAATGATAACATATCATTTTCAGTAGTCATATTAAATTATGGACATGAAGGCCTTTTGTTGGTTCCCAAGCACTTGTAATATATCCTGAAAAAAATGTGTTTGAAACAAAAAAAACCCCAAGCAAACAAGCAAGCAAGCAAACAAACAAACAAAAAAACCCCAAACCCCAGAACAGTTTTTTCTGGATGGGTTTCAAAAATTTGACATTACACCTTGAGTAGGGATGATGATGCAAGCAAAATGTTGCAAAGTTTTCCTTAAAAGCGCACCTCAAATTCTCAGTGCCATTTACCTATTGTGCATTTAAAATGGAGTTGAGGGCTAGTCTAGTTTATACAGTCTGACAAAATTTGGAATAGCTTTTACAAGAGAAGTGGCAATATTTTGACATGTCTTTTGTCATAAATCCAAGAATGGAAATTGCAAAATTTTGCACAAAAAGTGACATTTCTTATAAATTTCAGTTTGGATATATCAAAATGCTTCATAGACATAGTTTGTTCTGAGAAGATTGAAACACTTTGTTTAGACTTCACCATTTTATTTGGATAAAAGAGACCGATATAGCTGGAATGGAGAAGCACAATAATCATTAAAATGAAGGACTATGATCTGGTTACTCAGAAAGTGAACAAAACATTGGTAAATTCCAATCAAGTTTGTTTTACTGGGGGAGGGATCAGTTCTAGCACTATGGAAATGCATTTTATACAAATCTTGTGAACATTACAGGTTGTTAGTAGCTTATGATTGGGATGTGACAAAGACAAAAGAAAAACATTGAAAATGGTAGATGAAACACTTATCTCAGTTGAAGTCTTCTTTTGAGCTAGCTGATATCCTCATAACAGGTGAGATGTTTCTTCAGGTATTAATTAATTTTAGAGGTAAAAGAGTGAAGTAAAGTTTAAATGAATTGAATTTGTTTTTTTGGTCTGCCATTGGTTTTCAATGTGATTGTGGCAAAACATGTAATCTTGCAATATTTCATTTCCCCATTCAGAAAAGGAGGAGAAACTCTTGTGTTTCTGTTCAGCCCTGTGTGTTTCTATAGGGTCTCACATGATCGGTCCTGGTGTCTAGAGCACGGTGTCTCATGCCAGCTCACACCTTGGTCCTGGATGAGATTTGTCGGGAGCATTACTGGCTGCAATGTCTCTGGCATTTTGCAGAGAGAGCTTGCTTGTCCTGTAGTCCTGCTGTGAAGCAGCTGCAGCTTGGGACTATCAAGGGACATGTAGATCACAGTGGCCTTAAAGAGAAGGATCTAGAGCTGAAATACGTCTTCCTGCTGAAAGGACACTTGTAACACCACCCAAAGATACTGGTAGATGGAGCTGGGCAGAATTCCACAGCATGGTACCGTAATAAGACTGGTAGCTGATTAAGAAAGTAGTAATTGTGCGTGAAGTTTAAGTTTGTGACACAGGACCGTTTGTCACTGTAGAGAATTCCAACTACACCAGGAGCCCAGCACAGCCGAGAGAGCGCTTGGTGCTCGCTGCTGACATTTTGGTGAGGTAACAGGCAACCATCAAGCTGACAGCATGGTATGTAAAAGATAATTTAGCCTTGTAATTAAGGAGATATTAAGTGCATAATCACATTGACTCATTTAATTACGTTTGGCAAGTTTGTCCTATGATGTTAGATATCAATTGCTAAAGATACACATTTACATTTAATAAGTGTAATTTCTGACTTCCCTTATTTTGTTATTTACTAAGTGAACACCTAGAGAGCCCTTTTAAATGGATTAAGCAGGAGTATAAGCTTAATGTATTACAAGAGCATAATTGTACTTTTATTGCTCATTAAATTTTGAGTTAATTATGTAGCAACCAGTTTTATGTTTTATTATATCAATCCTCAATCCGTTGGCTCTTAGAAGTAGTCTGGGGGAAGGAAAACAATTTCCAAATGTACTGTACAAGTCCTATTTAAAATACATTTATTTAAGAAAACCCACAATTCTGTATTTAAGACGAGACAGGCATCCACCACCGGGGTCCTCCATCCTGAGCTGAGCAGCGGAGCTCAACCTGACAGCTCCTGCTGACTGCACAATGCTTTGAACCTGCCTTTGAGGAACTTCCTTGAGAGATGCTGGGCTGTCTTACTGCGGGAGATTTTCCTTTCTCAGGGAGATGGCCATGTTCTCTTCCCTTTCCACTCAAGTTCTGTTACATTTTGATTCTATTTTTTTGCTCTCCTCAGAAGAGCTAAAATAATCAATTTTCCTTCCTGTAGGGAGGAATCTGACTTGGGTGAACTCCTTGTATCTAAATAGCTATTGGAAAGTTCAGGGGCTAGTCTAAACAAATTATCAAAAGTCACTGCAAAGAGACACAAATATCCAGAAAGATTTTTTTCTCTTTATGATCTCAGGCATCTCTTTTAGCATAGGATCTCCTGTCTTTTTATACAGAAGAAACTCCTAGGTAGCCAAGTTGGGTTAGATGAGTCAAAGGTAATGGACAGCAATCTTCTTTGCAGACTACTGTCACTGAAATATGGGGGTGGAAGAGAGAAAGAAAGAGAGAAATTCTGATCAGGGCTGTCTCAAGGAAAAGAGAGTGAGATCCTAACATGCACCCAGGAGCTCCCTCGTTAATGAATTCTTTTCCATTGATTTCATTAGGTTTTAGATCGGGCCATTATGTGTTTCACTTGCTCCAGATTTCTTAAAACCATGTTTACTAGAAATGGAACATGGACTTTGTAACCATATTTCACCATTTTGCACTCCTGGTGACACTGGGCTTGGAAATACTATAAGGTGTATGAGAGAATCAAGCAACTCTAGAAGTTTGCAGTAGTAAAGATGCAGTGAAATTTAAAGAATATCCTCAATGAAAAAGTAGGTTTCTAATTTCCGTGCAAAAACATTTGTGGTTTCCTTTGTATAGCTGGAAAAGAAAGCACTCATTTTTTAGAAATAAGCATCTTCCCATGTGACTCATTAAAGAAATTATTCAGGTGTGTGCAATTTGGTGACATTCCATGGGGATGCATTTTATGGGACAAGTATCTGGAAAGATTTATTTCCAGTTTAGCAGTCTCTAAATATGCAAGATTAGACTAAATCCCACTTTTGTGGCATCTATCAAATCTTTGATTTCTGTATCTATTTACTGCCCTTTTGAAACCTCTTCTACTCATTTTAGACATGCATCTTTTTGGTTGATCACATAATAAACTCAGTGGCCTGAATTGCACTAGTTCAAAACCCACTTTGCCAGATGCTGTACATAGCTGGCATTACTGAGGGACATTTTTTAAAAGAAAAGTAAAATTGTAAAATCTCTTCTAACTATAAAATGGCATGTGACTGCTCAAAAAACCTTAATGATGCAAAGCACACAGAGTCCCCCACATGTAAGCTTTTGTTGGATGAACCTCCAATCCAGAAATTAATGTTATCTGATTAGGTGTGAACAGAGTTGTCAATGAAGCAGAAAACAGGACACAGCTGATAAAACAGTGAAGTTAAATAAAGATAAGACAACTTTGTTGCAAAGCCAAAAAATTCCATTTGAATGATTCTGGTGTAGTAATTTTAATCCTGCTAAACTTAATCTCTTGGAAATGTAACCAGAATGATTTTTCCTGCCTCCAACTAACCTGGGGTTTGTTTTGTAAACTACGTAGGATTTTATTAGGTTCCATGGAAATAATCTCTTCAAAGTTATTCAAACCACATATTTATTATTGTGCCGGGGATTCAAAGACTTTAACATTTCAAAATGTTGGTTTAAAATCACCATAAAAAGGCAGTTGCTTTGACCTCCATTCTGGCAAGAACTTCCACCAAAGCCTGTGCTCACCTTTGCCATAGATTCCAGGATCACAGCTAAGTACAATTCCACAAATGCATCTCAAATAATCTTTTTTTTATGGATTAATTTGAAGGAGCTACAAATTCATTTGCAACCTGCACCATTAAAGAGTATGCCTGTAGAATCAAAAAACCCTGGAGCAAGGTCATGGTTGATATAAATTTCTGTAATAGCATGTATTTATGTCAATTTATATCAAGTGAGAACATGACCATCTCTGTCCTTAGGAAGACAAGGTTATGCTTGTCAGTGGAGAAAAGTGACTGCATCAGTAGGGTTTTTGATGTTGCCTTCATCTTGCACCTCAGGTATCCCAGGAGTGAAAACTAGGTGGCAGTGGCTTGACCATCGACTTCTTATCTAAGGAAGTTCACAAAGTCTCCTGCAAGTCTGCAATGGGACAGCATGCTTTTACTATTGCCAGAGATGACTTCACTCAGTAACTTCCCATTTCTTTTGATGCCCAGAGCCCTGAATATTTTCTGGCAGAGGCAGCAAAATGAGTGAGTTTTCCTTCATCTTCCTTTGTGAAACCCCCAGAAATAGTACAATAGTCATTACAGCTATATGCTGCTTTATTTTAGTTACTTGAAATTAAATGAGGGGAAAAACAGTGACCCAAAAAAGCTGTGGTGATTCCAATCTTAATACCAGTACTGTAATAAGCAATATAAAATTGACAGAGAGGGAACAGACAAATGGAAAAGAGAAGTATCTTAAGTAGATCATACAGTTGTCACGCAGATGAACTTTGCTGGTGGCTTGCAGACCACTTCTGTGTTCATGTTTACTGAAGACCTGGATTTAAATCTCCAGTAAATCCCTGTGGATGTAAGATAGGTAGAATGGATGAGATACTGGCAATAATCTGCATCACATTACTTGTACACCCTGCTCTCTGCAATTGCACCAAGGCAATGTTAAAATCATTAGATTTTCACCTAAATCTTACTGTTGATTTTAGTATACTGCAGGGTCTGGGATTCTGAGTTGTTTATTCAAGCTCTTCCCCAGACATACTCTTTCAGCTTAGGTCTTAACTGGTACACAATGATAAACAGAGGTCAGCTGGCAGACAGATTAATGTCAACATTATTATCTCTTGACAAAATAGTGACTCCTTTGGCCAGCTGAAGTTTGCATGACGTGATTGGGCCCTTCTTAAATAAATTATCTGTGACTGGGAATAAGACACTCCCTATAAACACCAACATTGTGCGGCCACAGCTCAAGACTTTTTGGGTGAGAAAAAGAAATTAATTTATTGAAAAGTGATAGGAAAATTATATTTAAAATTCAACACATAAATATTCAGCTTAAATGGAAAGAGCGACCTGTCTGGCTGCTGCTGTTGCTAGATCGGGAACATTATTTGCATTCTTTATTTTGCTGATGGTGTTAAGCTCAGAAAGAATGTACAATATTATTGAACTGATGAAAATGCTTGGTATAAAATTGCCAAATTTTATGGTGACTGGTCAGCTGCTGACAAAAAATTACTTAGAGAAGAATATCAAATGCTCTAATAGCTTAGAGTAGGTGACGGGAGCGGTTCAGTACCTCACTATGTGTACACACAATTGACAAACTGTTGCTTACTTCCATCTTATTTTCTCTGTTTCCTCCTCCTCCCAATTTGTTGTGTGTCCGTGTGTGTGTGTGTGTGTGTGTGTGTGTCCCCTCTTTTTCCCCTTTTACTAAGTGGTTTTCTATCTGTGATGACCATTGGTAAAATAACATATTTACCAAGATATGTAATTTTCCTTTGCCAAATTTTTCCATATCCTCATTAGCGATGTGGTGCAATCTGCGTGCTTCTCTCTAGGTTTTCTATTAATATTGCTACCTCTCTTACTACCAAGGACCTGCTTTGCAGAGAAAGGAACTAAACCGTCAGTCTGTACCGAACTATAGGAATATGATATATTCAGATCTGATATATGATCAAAGAAAAGAGCTGAAAAAGTGAAGGATGTTTTCTTAGTCCCTGATCTGCCTAAGCACCCAATATTTTTCATTATTTAGTCATTAGTGTGCTGCCTGGCATGGATTTAGTCTGTACATACCAGTCCTGGGCATGGATAGAGCATGGACCAGACTGGCTTTTGGATAATGTCATCCTTTTTTGGGAGGGTTTGCTCTGTGAGCTGTGCTGTGCCACTTACCTGCAGCCATTTGTGCTATGCCTGGATTTTCAGAGGAGGTTTTGTATGTGGAAGGACAGAAAGAGACCAAGAACAGTGAGGATAAGACAGCTGGGGTGAAAGTGCCATTTGGAGCAAGGCTGGGGCGATGGAATCTGGTGGCAATGCTCGGTGGAGGTTGGGGCAAGCAGTGAGTCACTGCAAGGTGGAACATATCCTGTATTGATAGCATAGCCTGCATTTTTCTGCAACAACTTGGTAATTTAACAGAAAAGCTTGCATATTGTATGCGATATTAGGTATAAGCAGAAGGAGTTGGATGGTTAAAAAGGTGTTGCTTTCATGCAGTGGACCGCTCCATTGTGAGTAAATCCAGAATTACAGAAAACTGAAACAATGATGTAACCAAATTGAATCCCGCTCCTTTTCCTCATCTTACCAACATGAGGCTTGAAGGCAAAAATCATACAACATCCTGAAATGAAAATGAATAACTGAAAATTACTGTGCAATGGGGAACAAGAGCTGAAAGGCATTCTGGTTTATTAGATTTTAAATCAAGTTGTCCATACAGTAGGGAAATCAGTATGGCAAGTGAGTTTGGTTTTTTTGTTAACAGATTAGAATGGTTTATCTAGCAAAACAAAGTGTGTTTTTTTAAAAAAAAAAGAAAACATCGCTGTGACAAAACTTCATGGAGAAAGAAGTAGGCATATGTATGCAAACAAGGACAGTTTCACCGAGCCCTGTGCACAGTGCAGAGGCAGCAGGAATTCAGGAGACAACTTTGGCTGGTGCAGTTCTTGCAAGGAAAGTGTTAGGGCAGTGGGTAGATGATCCGGTGCTGACTGAGCTGGGGTTTAGCTACCTGAATGGCAGTGGAAAACTGCTGGACATGACATGAAAAATTGCTGGATATGACAAAAAGCAATGTGAGAAGCCAACAAAAGTTACAGACAGCTGCATGGAGGATGGCTGTATCATACAGGTGGTTAAGGGGAAGCTGTGCAAGAAACAGCTGAAAGTCACAAAAATAGTGGAGTACTGGAGGCTTTGGAGTGAGACAAATCTTGTAAGTCCAGCAGTACCTGGATAACCGCATCAGTAAAGGCATAAGAGGTACTAAAATTGGGTATGGATGTAGCAAAACTGGGTCCAATGCAGAATAAGTATTTATTTATGGGTGGGTTGTTTATTTGGGATGTGACTAGAGTGGAGAAAGGGAGACATGTTTCAGATATTCCAAGCCTTGTCATTAGTTGCTAAAAGAAAACAGACACACAAACTCCAAACCACCAAAGATTTAATGTGGGATTTAACATTAATACTAGAGTGATGTCACAGCACTTAATCAGACTTTACCCTCTGAAAGCAGTTTAAAAGTTTCCGGTGTGCTTCAGGAACTGAATTACAGGTTGGGTAAGCACACTGCAACTTTTTATGAAACAAGGCTCCTGAAAGGAAAAAGAATGGTGAGGAAGAGAACGAAGGGAAGTGTGCACAGGCAAGATTGTAGAAGTAAACTCTGTGGGAGGAAATGAGGCTAAGCTAGAGAGATTTTAATTTAGGCATATGCTTAAATACCTTGTTTAATTGTACAGGACAAAGTCCAGGAAAATATTCAAACATTTCAGTAACATAAACTCATGCTTTCATTTATCTCATAACTATCTGGCTTCTCCTGTCTTATGTGACCCAAAAGTCGCATGTCCCCTCCCAAGTGTATTAATTCTCTAAACAGATTCTGAAGTTGGAGGCTTCATGTGGCCAAACATGCCTTTTCAAAATGCAGATTACTAGAGAAAGAGTTATGTTAAAGGACAGGAAGTAAAGTGTTGAAATGTTGACACATAGCTTATGATGGATTTTTTTTTTCTAGGAAACTAAAGGAACTTAATTGTAGAGTTAGAGTGTCACAACATAACATAGCGTTTGATGAAAATGAAAAATGTCTGAGTTTGTGTGTTCAGGCAGCTCATGAACACATCTATATGGAATATATATGAAATGCATATTTTTATTAAAAGAAGCAGTAAATATAGCTGGACATTTTAGATTAATGATCGGATTCCATCTGATTATGAGAAGCAGCTGCCTCACTTGAAGCTGTTATCATGTCACATCTCATAACTAAAAACTCTGGGTCCATAAGACTTCCAAATTGCTAGAAAAAGTGATATAGCTAATTCAGTAAGCATTACTCTTTTTTCCTCTAAAATAAAATTAAGCATCCTCTCCATCATGGAGTTAACAGGTTTGACTTTCTGGGATTGCAATCAGCAAAGATGTAGAACTGAAGCCACAGTAACTGGTGTTCACAAAGCACTCAAATGCACTTTTCATAAGAACGTAAGGATAGAAATCCTCTTCACTTTCCATATGGAAAGATTACTGCCTGTTTCACTGCCTTACACTTCCAATGAGGTGGGCTGGTTGTCATTTTTTCTGATCCAAAGCTCTCCAGCAGAGTGGCCATGTGCTGTTAAGCAATCACATTCCTTTAAGCGATGCATGAAACAGTCCCTGCTTTTGCTTTATTAAGTGCTTTAGGGAGGAAAAATGTTACACACAGTTGAGGTACCATTGCGGTTAGTATCTTTGGGTGTGTGCTCATCTTGCTTACAAACTGTGTTGATTCAAAGCTGGTAATTATATTAGCCAGGCAGCATAGCCAAGCAGTTCTGCTACTATTGCACTGCTGCCCAAGAAGCAAAAGCACATGAAGCAAAGCTCATCTTGAGTGCAACATCATGTGTCTGGTGTCTCCCCACTGACACACTGACACATCAAAAACTGTCTGTCTGTGCTCTATCACTGCATGGACTCTACAAGTGAAATATTTGATTTGATCTAACAGGCAATTGTATGAATCGACAGGTGAAACACATACACCCTCCTGAGACATCCCTGTGCTTCGCTTTGAACTCTTTCAAGTCACCGTTTATTCAGATAGTTTGATCTAAACCTTTGTCTTTTGTGTATTGTCTTGAATCACTTACCTATTTGTAATTCTTCATTAAAACACACATCTGTTTGGATTGATCATTCCCTCTTCTATTTGTCTTTTATCTGTTTATATATCTGAACATACTGGTGCATTTGCTCTACAAAAAGCAATGCAGAGATTGGTAAGTTATCAATCAATGTCTTATTAAATAAGTGGCATATAAATATCTAAGGCAAGCCCATTTCATTGCCACGCATAGAGATCTTTTGTCTGCAGCATTTCATCAACAGGATCTAGCTATGGTGAAATTCTTTCTTGGCAATTCTGTGGTGCGAGAGCTGGATATTGAAAAGTCACATCGGTTATTAAGTAACCCAGCCTTCTCCAAAACTATCACATGTAGACAGCTGTCTGGAAGCCCACATACAGTAGTGGGGATAAAATATTGGCACTAGGAGATAAGTGGGAAAAAATAATGTTGTCCAGACATGATTAAACATCCATGACAGGTGACATAACAGTACCTCATTTAGGATGCAGTTCTTTTCTATTGTTGTAGGGGTCTGAAGAGCTAATATTTAACAAGCGGGTCTTGCCATTCATTTTGCCTTATCCCACTGATTATTTTGTCTGAGATGAGCATTTCCCCCCCCCCAGTTGTCTTTCATTCAAAATGTTGATTGGTCTTCTGTAGCACATTCATTGCAAATAATTGTGTAGATTCAACTCTTTCTGTGCGAGGGTGGGTGATGTAGCATTAGCTGCAATAGTTATAGTTGCTGTCTTATTCATTTCGCTGTTTAATATATTCACCATGCTTCTGTATTTCAAACTGAAGGGCACCTTGCCTTGGAAACAGCCTTCGAACTCTTAAATGCAAACTAGAATACATGCAAGTAAACATAAAGCTGAAGAGACAGTTTCATAATTTGCAGCTCCAAGAGATTTTAAATTGAAGAAAGGACAGGCACACCCATGTTACAGAAAACCACACATCAGATGCTAATTGCAGGCTACACTTATTCCTTGGACTTCCACATGCCCATCAAGTGGACTTCCTCAATCAAGCCTTGTCATATTTGGTCACTCAATATTTCTTTTCATCTTGCTGAAGGACCACTTATAGAAACAATAGATTTATCTGTGATTCAGTAGAGTTCAGCAAAACATTAGGAATTAATCAAAGTCCTCCCATGACAAAACTCTTGAGGGACTCTGCACTAGCAGTACAGCTGATGTCAGTGTTTACTTTATCATCAGAAATATTGCTCATTTTCCCCTTAAAATGAGCA
>VXBL01002474.1:365981-441474 GCA_013400195.1 Aramus guarauna | reverse complement strand
ATCAAAAATATTGCTCATTTTCCCCTTAAAAAAAAAAAAAAAAAAAAAAAAAAAAAAGCTCAGAAAATAGCTTGGTTAATCAAAGAAGTGTTTCTAGATTTCTTCATGGACATTTACAGACATTGAGTAACAATTTGCACAAAAACAGGTTAGAAAAAAAAATCAATTTACATGGTTATCATTCCTTCTACAATAAAAGATGACTTGCATTTTTTTCCCTTCCCNCCTTCCCCCTTCCTCCTCTTTTTCTTTTTAGGATAACATGTAACACCAGCAGGCAGCCAGGAAACCCATTCTGCACACAACTCATTCTGCCTTCTGAGGAGGATGAGGTCCCAGGCTGCCATCCTGGGTACCTCCCCAGCAGACATTGTGACAGTGGATGACAAAGCTTTGGCACCACCATGCAGAAATGGGACCAGCTGATGGGCGCAGACCATCTCACAAAAATGGCAGATAAGTAGCAAGGGATCATTCATCCAGTGAAGCACTTGCATGGATACATCCTCGGTATAAAAACCAGCTGGTGCACAGTTATGAATTTATCTGGACTGAGATATCCAGCTGATCACCCAAGCTGAAGTGATGGTGTAAGTCTGGCACAGATACTTCGAGGGTGACATCCTCCTCCTCACTAGGTGCAGGTTTGGCCACAGGTCTAAGGTGGCTGTAGCCCCTCCTTGTCACTGCCTCTCCCCAATGCTGGAGGAACACCCCATGCCTCCCCTTGCTCTGGCACGGGGGGAACCCACTCCTCCCTCACTTCCCAGTGCTGGGATTCATCCCAGCTCACCACACTCACCATATCTCCTATGGATAACCCATGTAAGAAACAGGTAGGATTTGGCCCTGAACTTCACATCTTACTTTGCAGAGAACAAATCCATGTTGTTCCTCACTACCTGAAATATTCAGCAAGCAACTATATAATGCTTATTTTAAAACCAATCTCCTGACCATCCTTCAGATTAACATCTTCGTATGTTTTGTGTTTTTGTTTTGTTGGTTTTTTTTTTTTTAACTGCAGGATTGTTTGAAGCAAGGTTATTTCCTTTTGTACTCTGGAATCAATTAAGGAAAAAAAAAATCCCACAAAACCCAACCACAAAGCAAAGCAAAACAAAACAAAAAAATCCCCTGATTAATATTCCAGGCCATCCATTTTACGGTTAGAAAAAGCCTCTGTGCACAAATTCATGCTCACAGTGTCCCAGGAAGCATTGTTGTTCAGCTTGCTAGAGGCCTACATATAGATCATATTTCTCTCCAAAAGCAAAGTATGATTTTATTTTTCTCAGGCATTGTTAAGGAGTATTTATTGTTCTCCTGGAGAAAGGGGGGACATAAAGAGAGGATTCTGGAAAAACCCTGGTATCGTTAAACTAATGCTGCTGTGCATTACAATGAAATGCTGTACTTGTGAAAGTATGTGACATTCAATATCCAGCAAATTCATTGTTATTACTGTACATTGAATGTCAAATGAATTCATAATGGTGGTATATTGAAGGTAAAATATTATCCTGGATTCAAACGACGCAGTTCCATTGAAAACTCACACCAGCCATTAGGGCAGTGGATGGCACTTTCAGAGCTCCACTGATGGGATTTTTTAGCGCTCCTGTTAGCTCACTTATAAAAACAAATGGCCCAGGACTGGAAGCGTGATCCGAAGCCGCATGAGGTCAGTGTGGGTTTTTCCTTTGACATCCATGGGCTGAGGATCGAGTCCGCAGGGTGGAGAGGGGAGGAAGGAAGGAAACAATGTTAGAAGAGAAATCAGTGAAGAGAAATTCTCCATCACGCTTCCCTTGGGTATTTTTTCATAACAGCTTTCTGGCTGGATTTAGCACTCTGTAAAAGGGGAAAAAAAACCCCACAACAGCAACTTGCTACTGCAGGAGAAGGGCAGAATGATGTTAAAAGCAATTGCTTAGCACAGCTAGATGTATTTAATGCCATTTCTATTTCCTTTTATTTGCTTATGCCCATTGTGATTGAAATGGTCTCCGGGAGGCCTCTGGAAAGGAAAAACTGCTTTGTGGTATCTGTAGGCAGAGCCCTGTTAGAGAAGCTACACCTCTGTCGGCAGCTCCACCTCCACTGGGAGGAATGCGGTATGTACAGAATACCTAACAAGGACTGTAAAAGGCATTAGCTCTGAGAGTGAAACGGTTTAGAATAAAGTTTATTCCTTTTTTTCTGAAAAGTGAGACTGGTGGGTTATTCCAGACGATTTAGAGCTTTTTGCTCTTAGTGCATTATATCATCAAATGGAGTGAGAAATTATCTAGATTGCAGAATTATTTTCTTTTTTGCTTAAGAATATGGATTGCCTCATATACTTGATGTTGAAAGAAATGTTCAGCAGGCTAAATAGGCCCAAATAGAATTTTCCTTTTTTTGGATTTTCTTTCATCAGCCTCTTTATTTGCTTTTGAGGGCTTTTTCTCTCCTTTTTCTACTGGCTCTATTTTTCCAGTGCCGTTTTCTTTTTTTACATTTTTCCTAGGGCAAGCACAGGTGCGGGCTTCTTGTTTTCTCCTTCCCCTCCACTCAAAGTTTTAAACTACTCTGAATTTGTTCTGTGTCCCTTGTCAATGTCCTCTGTGGTCTCTTGTTGTGGTTGGTGTCTCTCAGCACTTCTTAGTATCAATAATAAATCAAGTCACAAGTGGGAGGGGGCTTAGCTAGCCTTTGCAGTATGAACAGATGACTCTTGATTTAGGAGGGAGCTATCAAGTACCAAGTCATTGATTCACTTTATATAATTCTCATATAGCTTCCCTCTATTTGCTGTTTCAGGAGGAGGCCAAGCATTTAAGACGAATAACTATCAGACTCCAGTTTTCCCTTCAATGATGAACACACTGTCTGTGGCCTCATTTGTCTCAATTATGAAATCAGAGGACCAGAATCTGCTTTTCATGGCATCCTGGTAAATCTGAAATTGCTTCATTGTCTTCACTGGAGTTATGCCAGCTTTATCCTGATGAGATGCAAAACAGAATATATCCTGAAAGTGAAGCAGATTGTGGAAGACACAGTGCTCATTCCTAGGGTGGAAAACTGATGTGTACACTGCCAAGAAGTAACTTTCTCATTGATTTAGTAAGTCCATGCTGGGGGTTAAGGATTTTTTTTCCTTTACAGTATAAGACTAACTTGAGTCTGATGACCTGAGGCTTGATTGTTGAAAGCAGGAAGCCCACTCAGCACTTTCAGAGACTTGTGAACAACTTATAAAGCTTCCTGGAATAGTCTATGGCAAGGAAATTCTTTGTACCTTTGCCCCAGGTGGAAGAATGTGCCTGTAATGATATTTTCATTTCCATCAAAGGCATATGGTCCATGTCCCATGCAAGAAGACTCACAAAATCCTGGCCCTGCTGAAATCAGAGGGTGACATTGAAGGTGGAATTTCATCAATATTGCCCAGAATGAAGAACCCATGTCAACATGTTGCATCTA
Source organism: Aramus guarauna (assembly GCA_013400195.1). Classification (NCBI taxonomy): domain Eukaryota; kingdom Metazoa; phylum Chordata; class Aves; order Gruiformes; family Aramidae; genus Aramus; species Aramus guarauna. The sequence continues at coordinate 438,003 of VXBL01002474.1, read as the reverse complement.
AGCAAACAAGATATGAATGAATATTAGTACAGCACAATACAGTACTTAACTTTGGTTTCTACAGCATGTATTGGAAGTGCCATGACTGGTCAGATCAGGGCTCCCCACAGACTGGAAACTGTCCTCAGGTCTGGCATTTATTCAGTGGCTTCAGTGTAAGCTCACCATTTTCTTTAACATTCTTAGAAATATGTTTATAATAAGGGACATTCAGGCAAAGTGTTATACTTTAAACAAAAGACTTGGACTTTAGAAAAAAAAGACTACAAACTGCAACAATGATGGATGAAAAATTACCTTCAAGAAAATGCATACTAAAACAAATCTGTTGTCATGTGTTCATGGCAGTCTGCTCAAGACAAGAACCTTCTTGTCTGTATATATACCTGCACCCCAGGCATAGACCTTCTGGACTGGCAAGGTATCACATAGCCACTTTACTATTGCAATTGAGTGTGGTAACCCTGCAGAAAGACCAGGTGACAAAATGTCAGGTAGGAGTTTTGACAAAATCATTTCTTTGTTCATGAAAAATACAACAGCTTTCAGGATTCTGGCTATTCATAGAAGGAGTGGAGACCTCTTCCAATTGCTATAATCCAAAAATTAAGAGGGTTAGCAATCCACACAGCCTGAAATGTTGAGTTTATAACAGCATTTCTCAAGATATGTCATAGAAACAAAGCACCACAACCTGTATTTTTGTCAGAGAGTGAGTAAGGTCAGGATGTACTTGGATTCAAAACCCTCAAGGGAAATCCAGTTTCTGTAGGGAAGTCTTGACTCTTTCACTCCAGTGGAAGAACATGTGCTATAAATCTCTGTTCTGACAAAGTGAACAAACACAGGCTTTGGGGTCAGTTCCTACATAACACTGTAAGCTACTGCTAAACAGCAACCCAGTGTGTTGCACTACAGGAAGATTGGAGCTACTGACAATAAAGTTCCCTTTTTTTACTGAGATGCTCTTTTTGATGTTTTCAAGTCAGGCTATTAAGTCATGTATAAAAAGGATATTTGACTAATACAATAAAATGAAAAAACAAAATGTGAAGTGTAGTGACATACAAAACGAGATCTCAAGTGCAGTCCAGATCTTTTGAGTCTCACTTGAATACTCTCACCACAGGATCACACATCTACCCCTCTTCTCCTCACTGCAATGAGGAAATGATCTTTGTATACAGTTCCAAAACATATATAAAATATTGCTGTAGTGACCCAGCTTATGGTCTCACCCTAGGAGCACTTCTATCTGGAAAACTTAAGATTGGGAAGCAGATGAATGGATGTCAACTCTTAACCAAGATCTGTTTCTGAGTAACAATAAACACTAGGTTTTTGTATTTCATAAGAGGAATTCAATTCAAAGTCCAAAAACTTGCTATACTGGCTCACTGATTTCAGGGCCACTTCATCAAAACAATGTATCAGGCTCCAAATCCAAAATTTTGAATACATATGGAGCCAATTTTCAATTAAAATCTGAGTATACCAAGGTTTTGAATTCCCCCATGTAGCACATTTAGGTTAGACTGTCCCCAGTAGACTTTCCAGAGAGTCTGAGCTGATGTAATACTAACTCTCTGGCAAGTAAATTCATGTGAGAATGGCCAACCATTTACTATTATATTCCCTGTCAGCCTTCAAAAATGTCAGTTGCACAAGCTCACATTCCCTGTCAGCACTGTAGGTTGCTGGTGGATATCTCTAGGGCAATCACAGGGGGCCCGAGACAGTCTAAATCGCTGCAAGAGGAAGCCTCACTTAAGCCTACATATACCTTTCACTACTGAGACGGGCTTGCACCGGTTATGACTTGTAACCTAAAGTCACTGGTCTCTTGGGTACCTCTGTCATGTTTCAAAAAGTATGCTGTGGTCACTAGTTATGTTCATTGTATTTGCTGCCAAACAGCAGTGCTGCAGATGGCACGCATATGGGAATGATGTAGAAATGTTAACTACAAATTGGTGACACCAAATCAAGCCTCGTTCTTTTTACCATCTTTGGCTTTGTAAAATTACCTTCCATTTCAATAACAAAACCCATTATTCTGAATGCTGCATATTTTTCCTTTAATGTTGTTTTTTGACTTCTATTTGAGGGTTAATAGCTTTCTTTGTAACTCCTCCCACCCACTTACATGCATACTATATTATCCTCAGGAGAAGAGAGAGGGAGGACAAGGTCTGAGTGTGGAAGACCAGTTGCCTTTAGATAGAGTTCCCTAAAGATTTGAAGCGAGTCAGACTTTCCTTTTGACCGAGGTATTAATGATGCTAGTGGGAAATCAGCCATTCTTAACATACCAGTTTCTCTGATTCGTACATCCCCTCACTTATCAAAAAGAATACAAGAAAGGCTACAGAAGGTCAAGCCGAAGCTCCAATGAGCCCAGTGTCTGGTCAGTGTCCACTAGCTCCCTGGACATGTCCAGGGATGGGGGTAAATATCGGGGTCACTCTGATCTGTGTCTCCTGCTGCTTTCCTGTTTTTATTTTTCAGACATGTGACCCATACTCCTTTTCCCTGTATTTATTTTTTTGTCTCCTGTCGTAATTTGGCTTCTTTGTGTTTCCCCTGCTAGCTCTTCCTTTTCTGGCGAGGGCTGTGAAGGACTGGGTCAGCTCTTTATTTGCATTGAATAGCCCTGATGGATTTTTCCACCAATGATTGACTGTCTCAAAGAGCTGAACATGTTCAGGCACGTTGTTCAAGAAACTCATAATCCATCTGAAACATCAACAATTTGAGGTATTTACATAACTGAAAGCTCTAAGCCTCCTTGTCTACCTCCGGCTGGTGAAAATATGCTTAGATGCAGCAGATCCACAATGCCTTAAAATGACTTTACCACATATGTGAAGTATCCTCTTGTTTCCAGTCATCCTTGACCTTCTGCCTGGAGTTCAGTACAGTGCTGAAGCTGGGAGTAACTCCAACTGATGAGCAAAAAACCAAACAGTCCAATGTGAGTCCACTAATCTTCATGTAAATCCAGTAAGTACACAGGCCTTGCCTTACCTGCACTAACCCAGTTCCCAGGCAGTTTCCAGATCCTAATGCAAAACACTGAAATCTTCCTTGGGTTGTGGTCTAAACATGGTGGGTGATTCTCTTCTTGTTACACTCAGCTGGGATAACAGGAGACACTAAAACAATTTTCTTCTGGTATCAGCATCAGAGTAGGGACCAAATTAACCAATGTTACTTGTGTGCTTTACTGTACTGCTCCAAAACCCAGCATGATGAAGGAAATGCTAAACTGAAGTGTGCAGGATAGCAAGGGAATGCAGTAATCTGCTACATCACCCTTGGTGCTATGAAGAACATAGGATGAATGAGACTATAAATCAACACAAGGGGTTCTGTGTATCCATCTAAACAGTATATTGTCCTAGTTAAAAGCTGTCCCTGATCCCTACTACATTTCATATTTCAGCTGTTCTTGAAACGTGTCACATTTACCAGATAGTCCTTCCTTATCAATACAGCCCTGTTTAAAAAGCTCTACGGCTCGCCATTGGGATGGCAAGATATTACAAATGAGACTGCTGCAGTAGGCCAGGCTGTATTACCAGCCAGCAACACCGACACAACGCATCCTGATTAGAAGAGTGCATCACATTTGCGAGGATAGAAATGTCATCTCTGTTCTGTGATGTAGTGTGCTAAAGGGCACTTAGGAATGAAATACTAATTTGAAAAGACAGCTCTACTGTATGCTTTTATATTAACCTCTGCTGTTAAAAATGGTGTGATCCTGCTAGTGCCCACTCTGTCCAGAATGGGACTTGCATGAGGGTTTGTAGTGCCACTGGGTTCTTCTTTTCCAGATAGATCCTCCAAGGGTGAGCTTGAGGGGGACTTTGTGTGGATTTTGAGACATGGCTTGCACCAATGCTCAGCACAACACAAACATGCATTTTCCATGGGAATGAAGACTGCAGAGAAACTTGCTTTCTGTTGTTCTTTCATGCTTGTGAAATAGAGGTCTCAGTGCTTGTCTTTTTCACAGGGTGAACTGCAGAATTAATGCTGCAGAATCAGTTAGCAGCAGCAAGCTCAACTTTTTGAAATTCAACCTGAAATTCTTAGCTAGGGAAGCGTTCCTGCTTCTTCTGATGGACTTTCTGTTAAGTAAGGAGTGCAAACTCAGATCCCAAGTATTTGCACCTCACATGCCACTTGACAGCATAGTCAAGGAGAAAAACAAGACAGTATAAAGCCTTGCCACTCAGCTCTTAACAGCAAAGTGATTGCAGCCCTAGGTTCTTTGTGTGGTATTGCATAGAGACATTTACGCTGCCCATCACCTCTTTAACCTTCCAAAATATCAAACATCTTCACTTATGAAGAAAAATCCAGCATGTTGACTTCCAGGTAGAAATACTGGTTGTTTCACAAACTTGAAAAGGTGTTTTTCACAAGATAAATATTGGAGCCCAGCTCCTTTGTTCTTTCTGCATCTTAACTGGAACTTGACACTGCAACTATTACAATGATCTTTCAGAGACAGATGTTAGGAATGAGTTATCAGCTGCCAGCAGATAAAAAGAAATGTGTAATTAGTTAAACCTGGATGGACCGTGTGTAGGAAACAGACCACTCTGATCACCACTGATTTAGGGTGATCAATGACTCAGCACTGGCTGATTCTGTTGCTGGACCTTGAAAGCAATTGCACAAATATAACCTTCCACAGCTACAAGTGACTGACTTGCTGTGTACAAACAGAATTGCTCAGAGTTAATCACGCTAGCTGAAATCAGTGCTGGGAGAATGACTGCCACATAGTTCCTTGACCTGCAATTCAACTTCAGTAGGTGTCTGCTTTGCTCTCGCTGGTAGCCTGAGGGCAAAACTTGACCTAAGCCTTTCAGGGGTGGAGGCAAAACTGAGTTTTTCTGCCCCAAGAGGTGCTTTGGCTGCGGGGAAAGCTGAGGTGAAGTTGGGAGGAGAGCTTGTTTTTATGAGCAGAAGGGGGGCATGAAGTGTCCCCTTTTCCTCCCAGAGCAACCTCCACTCCAGGACACCCCAGGTCCATTCTCTCAGCAACAAGAAGCAACCAGCCTGGCATGGACCAAACTGGTTGTCTTGGGGCACAGAGTAATCTGCATGTGCTCTGGAGCTGGCTCTATCTCCCTGAGCCACCTGTCCTTGGCAGTGGTTGGGCTTTGCATCAGGCTAGAAGCCCATCAGTAGCCTACAAAGGGGAAGGTGAGACTTCAGCAAGGTTTAAAACACAAGCGCACAGAGGGAAATGTAGGAAAAACTGAAATGACACGGTTTTTGAGGTAATACTGTCTTGGCTGCCACCCAGGGGACCTGCTCTGTGCTTGACTGGCTGATGATGAAAATCCTAGCTACTGCAAATACTCCATAATAAGACCACAAATTGGCTATAGCCCCCAGAATGTGAGACATCACCTCCTTTGAACCCAGCTGTGGTATATGCACAGGCATGCCAGGGGGAAGATGTGTTCTGAGCTGTCAGAGCATGAGCCATGTATTTTGGGTGGGTGGTTTGTGTGTAGCCTGAATCGTTGCCTGAAAGGCTTGTCATGGAAACCCAATGTACAATGTACACACAGTTGCAGAGGTGCCCCCTTCTACATGCCAAATACATGGCAGAACATTTTTTAATGAAGGTTGCTGCAAGACCCTGTGCCATTTGTAAGTGAACTCTATGGAAAGCTCCTCAAATGGCTGCTTCCAACAGGGACTTATTAAGGGGAAAATTCACTAGAGGCATTTTCATCAGGTCAGACAAAACAAAAAAAAAAATCTTGCTGTGGATCTGCAGTACTTCACAGGTTCATAACCTCTTCGGTCTCCCTCATGAAAGGTGATGATTGTGAGGAGTAAATACAAAGCAACTTTACATGCTCCCAACAACACTGTCCTTAAGTGAAGGGGCTGAGCAAGCTGAATTTTGTAAACTTTATCTTTCCAAACCTTACAAATAATGGTCCCTATCAACATTGATTTCTTTTTTCAAGACATTTTTATTTATAAAGACCAGATTATGAATGCTGGACCAGGATTTTGGGGATTTTAAGATTAGCTTGCTCTGGTTTTGACCTCTGCAGCATATTGAGGTTACACTATGATTTAATCTGAAAAATGCTCTAACACCTTGAGTTTGTCATGGTTTTTCTTTTTTTCAAAAAATGGTAAGTAAATAGTTAAAAAGGTGAGATAACCTTCCTTTCATGTGATCTTGAAACACCAAATTGAAGGTATGTGGCCAAGTGAAGAGGGCCACTGAAGGACATTTACAGCTAAAAGTTTTGAATGGATGAGAGGAGAATGAAGAGGATATTAAAACAAGCAAAAAGAAGATGCTTGAATAATCAAAGTGAGAGAAAAACCCCTGCCTGGGAGTGCTTTATGGGACAGCGATAAAGAAAAATGTAAATGTTTCGTGAGATGAAATCTTAGGTGAGTGACTCCAGCCGAGTCCATAAGAGTTCATATGCTCTGGTTGTCAGTTTCTATAACTTGATGGCACAGTTCTGGCATAGCTGTAATATTAAAAAAATGATATTTTTCCACCAGGTAAAAAGTTAGTGTGCTTGTTGAAAGCAACAGCTCTCACAGACTACTTAGTGTCACATCAGAAATGACCCTGTCTGTTCACTTGCCCCGGGATGTTCTTTTATGGAACTACCAAAGAGAACGCTTTGTCTTCTCCTCCTGTGAAGGAGGCATCCCATCCCTTCCATCCATCAAAAATAAGTGATTAGCAATATCCTGAATCCCAGCTAAAGCATAGCTCTCTAGTTTCTTCCATTAATCAAACTGCAGGCTTTATTTGGAAGGTTTAGCTGAATTTATTGAATGAACGGATATTTCTGATAATAAATCATTTTGGTTCCCACAAGCATTTCATGTGCAGTTTTATTTTAAGGCTGGTTGGCCAGCTCTAACCAATGCTGAATAAACAAGCTGTCTGTCTCTGTAAACACTATCTGGGATTTCCCTCTTCTGCAATAATATGACACATGTACTGCAGGTGGAATTTTCCATGTTCCACGAAAATGATAATTTAATGTGATTTTCCACCAGAAAGTGGAAATCACAGTACAAAACAAGTATTTTTTCTACTATTTTTGAGCATCTGGGAACTTATTAGATGCTAGCGCTGGAACCCTATTATGTGTTCCCCCTATTTCTGGACAGCACAGTTTCTTAGACTAATCAATATTAGATCTCAAACATGTGTGGAGGTGAGAACTCCAGGACATCTGTAGCTCATATTGACCTTTGCATTGGGGCAGAAAAATAAATCTGAATGAGAACTTGTCTGAAATTTAGTAAAGGGTGTGCTCTATGTGATATATCAGAACACTGTGCTGACAGTATTGAACTCCCAGTTGGGGATCAGGGTCACATATCTTTTGTCATCTGCTTTTCAAAAGACAACAACATTAGCACAGGCACATATAGAAGAGCTGCCATGTGGCTCCTTGTTCCTCTGCAGTAATGGGACCCATGTGCTGTTCCCTGCAAGCGCCAAAGGAGAGGCTTTAACTTACCGCTTATCCCCATCTACTCTCACTCCTTTGCTGCAGAGGTGACCCTGATTGTACCTCCATCACTGTGCTGAAACTCTTTGGACAGATGAATTTGGAACACAAATTATGTCAGTAGTAAATGTAGGAGAGGAAGAAGAGTAAAGTCTCTTTCTTTCTTCTGATAAAAAGCATGCTTGTTGTTATTATAATTCAAACTCGTTGTTTTCACTGGGTTTTTAGCTGTGTTTGTGGGAGAGGAGAACTGCAAATTAATCTATGACACATTTCATCATAGAATCATAGAAAGGTTTGGGTTGGAAAGGACCTCAAAGATCATCTAGTTCCAGCCCTCCACTAGACCAGGTTGTCCAAAGCCCTATCCAACCTGGCCTTGAACACTTCCAGAATTGGGGCATCCACAGCCTCTCTGGGCAACTGTTCCAGTGCCTCACCACTCTAACAGTGAAGAATTTCTTCCTAATATCTAATCTAAATCTGCCCTCCTTCAGTTTAAACCCATTACCCCTTGTCCTGTCACTGCAGTCCTTAAGTCTAAGTGACTTAAGTCATTCAAGCCATATCAGGTAATATCAGCTGTATAACCTGATTTCTAGTCTGAATGGTTAAATTTCTTAATCTGCAGGGAAAAACAGTGATGAACATTAATTTTTATTTGACATTGAGTGGCTCTAAGCATTTTCACGGGCAGGCTTGGTATCATCTGCATGTCATCTAGAACTACTGAATATACAATCAGAAACCTCTGCAGCATGAAACACTGGTTACTCCTTTTCTGCCAGAAACATTAGTGAAGCCACTGATGTAGCCACTGGGATATGTTCCAGTGCTTCCTAATAAAAGAGAGAAAACTAAGGTCTCAAGACAACTTGCTGCTGGGCTAACTGGCTGTAGCCACATGATTTTCACATTTTCTGTAGAATGAATTAAATGATCCACATCGAACATCAACAATGGGAGTAACTCAATCTACAATTTAAAGAGCTGGTTGAAACCCACACTTCCTCTAGCTTCAGGCACTGATGACTGATAGCAAGACTTGTAAACAAACCAGGAGAGAGAGCACGGTCCTGTTCATCTTCAGTCCCCTGCTGTCACAACTCCTCCTTTTTCCTGGCCAAGATAATCTTTATGTTAACCCAGGTACCTCACCTCTCTCATAGCCAGAGAAAAACATCCTTGTGTATTTCAAATGAAGCAAATTGCTTTAGGCTATTATGGACAAATTACAGGTGAGACAGAGTCCAAGCACTGGATTTGGCTCTAGACATGAGTTGAAAACACCATTGTGACTTTTTTTGATTTCCAGGTTCTTTTTTAAGAATGGCTTTGTTCAAGAAGAATCACAACATATTCTCATGTCCATTTGCATTCAGGATGGTGAGTAAACATTGTCTGAAGTATTGCCAGCACAGGGACTTTTTTTTGCATCTGGGTCAGGAAGAAGTGGCTGCTCTCTCAACCTCTTCACCAAAGTTCATGGTTAGGGTGGATGGAAAACCAATGTTTCCTCTTTGCATTTTGAATCAGACTGAAGTTAAAGAAATATCAAATAAAAATTACTCGAGAACCCTGAAGCACCAAAGCAAGACTGGTAAGGGCAGCTTCACTGATCCAATTCAGAGAGATCATCCATGTCCCCATTGTGACTGTGATCCAGAAGCAGACAGCATGGAGCAGGTAATCTGAAGCATTTGGTTCTCTGTCCTGCGGTGGATGCAAAACCAACAGGCTGCTCGGCCCCTTGCACTGGACGTGACCAAAATTTGTCAAACCCAGCAGTTTTGTTACTCCATGTTGTCTCAAGAAATGTTTTTCAACAAAACTTGGATTTTATCTGAAAAAATTTGGATCTATTTATAGCTGTCTGTGCTAGTCTCCTGGTTCAGAAGGAGCTTCTGCAATGATTGATTTACTTCTTAACTCAGAGACACATCTCTAAAGAAAGCTTACAATAACAATGCTGTTTTCCGCTGCCCACTTGTGTTACAGAATTTCCAAGGCTAAGGCCATCTGCGTAGGCCACGTGCGAGGCCACGCCATAGTTATCCTACAGGCACTTCTGTAATGTGCATGATTATCATTATCTTCATAATTAATAACATATTTATAAGACTTTGAAGTTTTGCTTTCTTTGCTGGCTTGGGAGAACAATAGTGAGCAATGTGGGCCTGGGGGTTTCTTCAATCTTTTTTTAGCAGAGAACTGCAAATGAAAAGTTCCAAACTAGCAGAGAGATTGTCAGCTGTGAGAGAAGCCAGCCCACATCCACTCAAATCCAGTGATCCTTATCCAGTCTTGTCTCGGTTTCTAACAAAAACATAGGCCAACTGGCCTTTGCATAGTCTGAACTTGATTTTTATTCCTGAAATATAAGAGAAAAAAGATATCTCTGTAGAAAAGTAATTTAACTCTTGCATTGACATTTGGTTGAAAATTAATATTAAGAACACATAAAATGTGATTTGCTCATAGTGAATGGTTTCCTACAGCTGACAAGCAAGTAGAGGAGCTCTTGAATCTGTTCTGTTGTGCTTATCACCTAGAAATCACAACAGAATGGTACTTTAGATTTTTGAAAGCAGCATAAATCCAAAATATGTATAATCGCTCTACAAGTTTAAAAAACCACAATGGAGTATCTTTTTACTTCTAGGGGAAGAAGAGCGACTCTGTATTAATTTGAGCCTTCTAGGAGCCCTTTGATGAAAATACAAACTGTCTGAAGCTTCCTTTCACAGACACATACAAGGTTTGATGAAATTTTCCTTTTGAAACTTTTTCAGGAGCACATAGCTGGTCAAAAGAATTGAGATGCTAAGCTAGATCTTAAACTAAAAACAAAAATGTGAACATGAAAGAGCAAAGCACTCTGCCAGGGTTTATTTTCACTCTTTTGTTTTCCACAGAAAATTCCAAAATATTTCAGTAAAAAAAGAGGAAAAATAATGAAAATCTCAAGAAGTTCTGAATTTCCTGCCTGGCTCCACTTTTAATAGTGAACAAGCCAGGCTGCACAACACTTCAGGACTGGAAGCAGAGAATGCCACAGGGAGAAATTTACCCTGGCACAAACATGCTGTTGCTCATATTTGTCAAGGACACTGGAGTTAACTGTTGCTCCTCCTGGGAATACCTTGGGATTTGATGTGAATGTAAATGTCTGTACAAGTCATCAAATCTCCTCAGTTATAAGTACAGACTCCAAAACTGTTCCACCAACAGCAAAATGCTGCTGCTTTTGTGCTCAGCCTGTGCACCGAGTCAGTGGCAAACACTGCAGGAAGAATAATACTCATCATGGCTTTTTTGTGTCTAGTAACAGGCAACCTGTGAGTTTTGGATGGCTGCAATCTAGTGGTCATGTATGCAGGAATATGAACTCAAGTATGCAGAAAACCTGCCTGACAGCTCTGCTGGGAATATCCTCTGTAACACAACAGATGCTTTTTTTAACCTCTTCATCTTAAAAGATTAAGTGGTGATTTTTTAATCGTTACTTTTGGAAGAAGGTGAATACTGTGAAACAATGTGTGGCAGTGTCAGAAGTGGTGGGACAGCCTATAGTAGCTGGCTGTTCCTTGTTTTTTAGTTGTTGTTTTTGTTTTTGTTTTTTTTTTTCAAGAGAAGGTGTAACATATATGATGCTCTGCAGCTCACTTTTTCGTTTGTAATACCTTATCTGGTGCTTTAGTCATGGAAAAGTCATTTGCAGCACTTTGTTTCCTCTCAAATTGAGGTCAAAATGTGCTAATGTTTGGTGGGAAGGGCTGCAGAGTCTATATAGTGATGGACTAGAAGAGTCATTAAAATTCAGGTAAGGTAGAAATAGCCCTGCAGTGTGTAGGGCTAGATTCCTGTGCTGAACTGCAATGAGTTCCTAAGGCGATGTCATAGCATTTAAACAGTGGTAACTCACCAAAGACTGCTTAAGCAAAGATGAAACTAAACACAACCATGTAAACAAGAAAGACAGTGTGACTGGCACCTGGGTCGATTTCCTAACAGGACTTATTTCTACTTTAAAGGAAAATATTTGAAAGAGTTTGGTAAAATTTTTAGAGGTTATTAAGCAAAAAAAAGTATTTAAACAGAGCAAAAAGCTGCTGTTTGCCATCCACAACCTTTTCTACTTTTGAATACAAGCAGTGTAACTTCACTACCCTTTGAAGACAGTCCTGCTGAAGAGCAAGCCCGTAATGATTACGTAGGTTCTTTAGTAATGCTACCTCTTACTGCACTGTGCCTCTCTTCTCTGCCACAGGGCACGTCAGCACAGAGATCCTGGAAAGCACTGAAAGGAAAACCAGAACAAAGTGGTGTGAAGTGGATGTAGATCATGAGGGCAAAAGGAATCTATCTGGGACTTCCCCAAGCACATAACTTTTTTCTGGTGTTCGCAGTTCTGCAAATGCTCCTACCCCACAAAGCATTCTGGAAGAGGCTGGATTACTCAAGCATTCAGTGTTGTTCCCCACAAAGTCTTACAAAGCAGTAAGTAATCTGAGAGACAAAAATAATTCAAGACCTCAGTCAATCCATTTTGCAGCTGTTGTCAGCTTCGTCTGTGATCACCATCCTGGATGCACAGTCCGGAGGAAAGGAGCACTAGGCAGATTCAGAGCAGTTACAGGCAGATAAGTTTCCGTCATTTAGCCTAATACCATGTTGGGGCAAGATTACTCCTTATTTGTACATTGAACAGCCTATTGTCTAATTTTAAACATCCCACCAAAGGGGTTATTACCACTCTCCCCAGAGACAGTGCCTCAGACAAAACAGGACCTTGCCACAACAATCAGCAGAAAATTTTACTTGTAAAAATGTCAGCCCACTATCAGGGCCAGGCTAAGGAGTACAAAGACCAGATCTGTGGTAGGCAGTGAGAGGAGGAAGGGGACGATAGCATCAGCAGCATCACTGCAGGGGGAGCAGCTTGTGTGAATGGGGCTCCTTTTAGGATCCTCGCAAAATGCTCTGGGGGTTGTAGGGCTGGTGTATCAGGAGGGTCCTCTCCCCTATTTGAAGGATTGAGGGTGTCTGAGCTATTTCAGCAGCTGAAAAGAAAACTCAGGGCTGTTATTTCCCCAATGGTAGGTTGCATTTACAGTGGCAAGGGAAGAGGAGAGTGGAGGCAGCTTGGTAGGGTGTCAGGTAGCCTCTCTTGTTGATTTTGGGACATGTTAAGAAGAGCAACTTCACCTCCTTCTCTGGCCAACTACTGTAGATGCATTGAAGGGTTATGAGAAGAAGAGTCTGTTAATTTAGACTGGCAGTTTTCAAGGATTATCATATGCAACATCTTACAGAGAAATTAGAGTCATAGCTGGCATCATGAGTTTGAAAGGGAAACACTGGCTGAAACTGTCTGGGCAGGTCTTTCTTGCCGTTACATTAACATGCTGGGCTTTTTGTCTGTTTGGTGGGGTTTTTTTTTTCCCCAAGAACTTCACAAGATGCATTAAAACAAAAGTAGGAGCTGAGATCTTGAAAAATTGGCCCTTAATGTGTTTTCCTGATTCTGCCTTCCTCTTTTCAAGGGTGTTGCAGCCTCTTGTTTCTCCATTATTTAAGCTGAGCTCTGAAATGGGCATCCACAACCAGTTAAACATGGAGCTGTTTCCTATCCAGTATCAGATTTGGTATCTAGTTTTTGCAGCAGGGCAGTATGGCATGAGATTGCAGGGGTGAATGAAGAACAAAATGCCATTGCACTGCTTAAGGAAACCCAGCCTACTTCTAGCTTTTAGTTCAAACAAATCATCCTTCTTCTAAGACAATTTTTTCCTCATTTGGGAATGCTTTTTTTCTTATATTTTATTATTATAAAGAATAAGGTCTAGAGCCCTGCATCACTCAAGGTTTTCAAAATAAACCCGTCATTCTGGCATTTGGGATATTTTGAAATACCATACCAAAATTATCCAAACCCAGAAGGAGAGAGGTTCAGTGACATGATGTCCACTTTCACAGCATTATTGTTCCCACTCCCAGCTCATCATATTAGAGTTGTTTCCAGTAGTAACACGAACAGCTTATTACTAGCATCTTTGTCAAGTACAATAGTTTAACCATGCATCCATGGTACAAGCACACTCAGTAATTACACTTTTAGGATATGGGCAATCGATAGGAACCACACTGGCATGGAGAAATATTGACAATATTAATTGTCTTCTGTTACTGTCACTGGTTATTCTGCTCTATTTTGCTCATTCCCTTTATTTTCCCAGAGAATCCAGATTCACATGGGGGAATGCTGGGCAGCTGTACGAGTTGGATGCCAATGTCTGGAGTGTGTTTCCTGGCCCCCTCAGCTCTGGTATGTGAGTGACAGGCTTCCTACTGACAATACCCACTTTTAAGGGCTCAGATACGACTCTGCTTTGGCTAGCTGCAGTAGCTTTGGGGGCCAAGTATAAACCAGCATGGGTTCAGCTTGAAAATGAGTCATGGAGCCACCCCAAGTAATACTTTCCTTCAGTGCGTTCTGAATTGTGAAAGTGTCGAGTTCTCTGGGATTCCATAGGCAATGCAGAAGTGAAATACCTTTTTTTGGCTTAAAATAACATAACCCACAGCATATCCTAAAAGTAAGGAATCTACCCATGTACAGCTTTATTCCTGGGGAACTGTGAAAGTGTGCCCAACTTCTAAGGAAGCTAATAAAGAAAGAGGACAGTTGTACTAAGAGTTATAGGTATATTACAATAAATGTATTTTCTGTCACATTTAACCAATTTCCTACTATTTTTCCTCACTCCTTCATATCTCTTTCTTTTTTGCTTTTTTTAAAAAAACAAGGGAATATGGTGTATTTCAATAAATTAATTCAACATGTCTAATAACCCGGCAAGAAATAGGAGAGGTTTTGGCAGTGCAGGACTAAGGATCATCAAAATGGAGACAAAAAATTCCGCAAATCATTTTAACTTAATATAACAGTAAATAGGAATTATCAGGAGGAGAAGTTTTATTAACTGCATAACGAAGAGCAAGGGAGATAAGAAATCCTTCTTGCATTGCCATTAAAGTGAAAGGCAGTGATGGTAAAGTATGTATGAAGAAAAAAGTGATACTTGAACGCACTTTAGGTCAGATATTAATAGGGTTTGGGAATAAAGGAGGAAGAAGGCTGGAAGAATTTGTAAATGGAATCTGAAGACTGCAAACAAGATTGAGAATATAATAATAGAGACTTCAGAACAGAGGTAGAGTAAAACTCTAGAGGGAATATATACTCAACAGACCAACAAAGCAAGTTGAGTTTAAGTCTTGGAATTTAAGATGCAGCCCATCATGGGCAATGATGAGACCGGCATGGAAAAACAGCCCTTTCCTGGTCTTGGAACTGTTTTCTGGGACAAAAAAAAAAAAAAAAAAAAGGCATCTTTCCTCATGATCTCTTTTTATATGTTGCAAACATCCTCTGCAAATATCATAACAGAGATGTCTGAGGAGAGATAAAAGAAAATCTAGAAAGAATATACACTTGATAGAAGTTCAGCAGTTTGCAAACATAGTTTTTATGTAGGGAATTATTGCCCAAAATGAAGTTCAAAACTAATACATATATTGCTTTCTTTTCTGCTTTGCTCCAGCAGCATGTCTGTATACAAGACATAAACTCCATTCTGTCAAGGAGATGAGATACCCCCAAGTCCTTTTCTCCCAACAGCAGAAATCCAGCTATTGACCTAATTATGGGACTCTCCTTGCTGAAGGCGAGTGAATGACCTTTTCTAAGTAGAAGATTGCACATCTCTGCATACCCCTTCCAGCCGGTTATCCTAGGGTTATCTGTCAGCCTCCCTAACTCCTCATCATGGAGGTAATCTTCTCTGACCAGTACATTGCTGGGTAACTCAGGTACAAGGCTGCACAAGAAAGGACCCGATGGTTTGTGATGAGCAGAAAACTAAGCGTTTAAGGCAAAACTCTGCCTTCAGTTGTAGCCTTGAAACTCTAATGAAGGTGAATAGGAGTACACAAGTACAGAATACAGTCTTCCATTTCAGAGTGTGCTTGACTCTGTCTCAACTCTGAAACTGGCAGTTTCCACTCTGCCCAACACCCTTTCTCACATGAGACTCATATGTCACTGTTTGGGCTCTAGTTGATGGTTCTTTCTCATCTCATTGTTTGTACTCTCGTGACCTTTTCTTGTTCAGGCATCAAAAGCTCTCATTATCATTTTAGACATGAGGTCATGCTTCTAATCAACCCTCCCCCCTTATTCAATTAACATTTCCAATGTTTTTAAATTAAGTATGTTGGTCCACAGACCAGGGAATTTCCTTCCAATTAGTACCAGTAGTGAAAGGCACATATCAAAGTTTATTTGCTTGTATCAGTACTCTCTTTTGATCTGCTGAAAGGATCTGGTGAACATACAATTAAGAAGTTCCTCCTAGGTATCTTTCCCCAAAGAACCAACAATACCTGCCGGGGTCTATTAGCATTTCAATATGTTTCCCACCTCAGGAAATGTCTCTGCTTCCTTGCCTGGCTGGTTAATGTAGCTGCATATTTTGCATGCATACCACTTAAAGTCACTGCCTGCCATTGCTGAGACTCATTATCCTCCATATTGCACAATTAGGGATTAGACTTGCATTCAACCTTCTTCAGCTCTCAGGGGAGGGTCAAATGTGCACAGCAATTTGGGAAGGGTCAAACATTCAATGCTGTCAGAGAGGGACCAGCAGCATCCAGGACAGACAACAAGAGAGTGACAGTGCTCTTGTAGGAAATGCTTGCATTAGACTAGCAATGTGCACTTTTCTTGATGTCTTCACAGGCTTATCTCTGAGATGTGCATGATTACCAGGCCTTGTCTACACAGCTGCTGGGCATGTGGACTGAACAGAAGGGTGCTCAGAAGGCATGAATACTTCCTGATCTCAGCCTCAGATTACATCTCTTGGAAGGAGAGCAGGATAGCTCGTGGGGAGGATATTCCACCATGTTATTACTTTTAAAATACCGAACGCTTAGTGCAAACCAGAACATGTCAGAAGCAAACCATTTTAATGAGACTTAGGAATAGATCAACTCTGCCAGAAGTTATATGGGAGTATAATTGCCTCAACATTTGCCTGTAGCGACACACAGCATGTCTATGTCTTGACCTGGTTTAAGCACGTCTAAAGTATTCTTTACGCAACTGTTGGCTCTCACAATTGCAAGTAAGATGCACTAAGTTCCCATTTGAACCCAAGAAGATTACTTGAATCTTGCCAAGGCCAACCTGTGCAAACACAGCCCATAACTGGGAGTGTGATTATAAACAGAGATAGTTCTAGAGCATTGAAATCCAAGGCCGAGTTCCAACTTTACGTCCAGGATGTGTGTGGAAGTTTCCTTTGCTTGAGATCCCATTGCAAATACCTCATATACAAGGGACTGCCAAGTTGTAGGAACTTTTAATCTGTTTTTCCCCCATCTCTCTCATTTGTCCCTGTGACAGATGACAATGCCATGACTGCACTGCCTCTGACAGGCCACCACATTAGCATGCACTGGTGGTTGGACTCATGTGTTACACATCTTCCTCTCGTCCCAATTCCTTTACTTTTCCACTAAAGTACAGTATCTTATAAGTACAATCTCTGTCTCACTTTCTCCTCTGATGTGTAGTACAATTCAGATAGCTTTTACATTGTGGAGATGAGTGGCTCTGAATGATCCTGAGTTTATTTTTGAGTAGAGAAGAACCACCTTGTGGTTTGAGGTGTAAGGGAAGGGGATGTTCTGTAGACTGACCTTGACTAAGCATCCATTACATGTTTTGCTGAGATTACGAGGGATGAGACTCAATGATGTAAATTGTCCTCTCTAACTCCATAGCCGTTTACATAGTTCAGGGACAGAGGGTTTTTTTCCGAAGTGCATTCAAGAGTATTTCAGACTGAGAAATCAGTTTGGGAATTCTTTAAGGAAAGGCGTTTCAGTTATCTTAATAGTTAAAGGAATTTCAAAAGGCAAGGGGAAAGCACTTACTGATGTACACAGCAAAAGAAATACAGAAAGAATACCAGTGGCAATATTAATGAGGCCGGGAGGAATCTAATCTAAGCCTTTTAGGTAGAGAGTGCTGGTCCTTTCTTGCATTTATCAGTGAAAATCAGAAGTAACTCCCCCAAAGTCAGTAGATTTATGCCAGCATAGCCCAAGGAAGCAGACTGCCTGGAACCACTGCTAATTTGAACACAGACCAATATAAGTCTGTGGGAATAAATCTTGTGTAGTGGGTATTAAAGTGAAGTGTTTGTGTCAGCCTAACCTGTTCCAAATGTCAAAGTCAGAAGGATACTACAAACTGGGAAGATCTGTTGCAAGAGAGGAAAAAAAATAAAAATCCCAGGTATGCCTGAAAGTATTCCTACTGAAATCAGTAGTGGTTTTGGCATTGGCTTCAATGCATGGGAGACTATGATAACAGAAATTTTAGAAAGGGAAAATTAATAACCCACAAGTGAAAGAAGGTACTGAGCTGAGTCCCAACATGCTTCCCCCAAGATCATAAGCACGACTGGACAAATACTGAATGCAAATATTGAAACAGCAGGCAAAGTTTCTTCCCAGTTTACACTGAAGGCAGATGTCGTAACTGTGGGATTGGTGATGCTTCTCCATGCATCCCCAGGCTTGTAGAACTTTGCAGCACAGAGGTGAAAGCTGGGGCTGGATGGTGTGTGGATATGGATATCCCTGTTCCTCACATTCTAGTTTAGAGTTGCAATGGGGAAGTGCAGAGTTTTTCCCATCTCAGGGATGAAGTCATCTCTACAGAGCAACTTTACGAACTTAGGATCCAATCCATCATCCAGCAAAACCAGAGAGAAATTTTCTATGTGACTACAATTGCAGATGACTGTGACCTGTGGAGAGAAAGTCTTGTGAACATCTGACTGTACCTGAGCTAAGAACCTGGGTGTTCTGCACCTCTGATTAAATTCAGGATCATCCCTCTTTTCACTACAAAAACCTAAATTCAATTTATTTGTGCACTCAGAAGAGTTGGTAACTTTGCAACCCCAATAGGCCTGGGAAAAACTAATAAGATTTGATTCATTTATCACTGTAGCCTTGGATTTAAATGCCACAGTCACCAGCTTTCTCCCAAGAGGCACTAAAAATCTGCAGATACCAGTATCAACATATTGTCTGCATGACTCTGTTTATAAAGAAATCCTGTTGTCACACACTGATCAATAACAGACAGGTATGCCTTAGGTTTCTAATCATTATGAAGCCATTTAGAATTCAATGCAATAGCAGCAATCACATTGAATTCATCAGGGGATTTGCAAGGATGGCTTATGTAGTTCCACAGCAATTCCCTTGTAATTCAGCACTAATTAAGTATTATTTCATGCAGGAAATAATGAGCTGTGGAAACATTGTTAGTGCCAAATAATGGAATAAAGGTGTGTTTACATATTATAAGCACTCCATGAATGTTCAAAGAGGTTATAGCAGGTCTTGACTTTTTTACCCCGGGGAAGAGAAGGTATACTAAAGGAGTCATCTTGCTTAACTCAGTTGAGTATAGCCTAAGTAAATATTGAATTAGAGAGGGACACACTGGAAATTGGAAAATCACTCTGACTTTGCACATTTGAAATGTCAGTGGTTTAATTATTAGATTGCTTCCAAGTCAGTGCCATTCCTGAGAAGGGTTTGCTGGTTAGCCAAGGCTCAGAGTAATTGGGTTGGTGTAGCAGACCTTATTGTTATTTATAGCAGACAATAACATTTGAAACTTTTCATTTGAAGAGAAGTTTTGACACAAGACTTACAGAAGATGCCAGTTTCCTATTTTATTTAGGATCAGATTTCTAGGTGCTCAACAGTGATAACTTTCCCAGAGCCCAATACACTGTGGAGGTCCCAACTTTCCTGCTGTATTCCCTCATATTCCAGTCAGGGCTTGGATCTAGAATGGGGCAAAAAGAAGCTACTCCCTGTTTCATAGATACATGGCCATAATGCTTTCATCTCTAACACTGCTTACTGTGCCTGAGAAGGATGGGACCATGTCCAAAACCATGCAGATCTGCTTTCCCAAGAGCAGATGCCAGGAGAGTCCTGGGGATGGCTCTGCAGTCCACTGCTGAGATTGTCAGGGAGAGGCTGGGTAGCACAACATGGCACACCCTGACATGTCTTCTTACCCCACTGATGTGGTGGGGTGGGATTTCAATGGGCATTGCAATGTTCACACCCCAGCAATTTTGGCTTCAGATCACAAATTAGACCTTTTGAAAACAATTGTATCTGAACAGCTCAATTAGAAATGAGTTAATCAGACATGTAAGTCATTTGGCTGGCACTATGGCATGCTAATATTTGCTACAAATATTTTCCCCTTAACCCTGAAAGGCTCAGTCATTAACAGAAGTTGTTGAGAATAGGGTTCTATTTTGCTTTACTTTGAAAGATCAGCAAAATGCCCAGAATATCAACTATTTTGAAAAACAAGGATTTTAGCCTGTAGAGGAGAAAATCAGTTGAACAAAAGACATTTATGCTAAAAAAAAGCCCACAATATTATTTCCAAAAGACGTGCTTAACTATCCCGAATAATTACCTTAGCCATAGCTATTAAAATAATTTAAAAAGTTTTCTTGCTTTTATTGTAAAGGATGAGCTAGTATCTGAAGGGAAAACCTACAGAGACTTTCAATGGCTGTAGTGTGACTCAATGGCCAGATACTTTCTGAGGTTCAATTATGTGGAAGGATGTGCTAGGAAGAGACACCAGCATTGTTGTATGAAAGTTCCCTTAATGGCGTTCTGTTGCAGAGTATCTGGAAATGGACCTTCTGAAGAAGAAGAAACAGACAAACTGCACCATGAGGGCTAGTAACTTGTCTCCTAGTGTTCTCCATGGGACCAGAGAAGGAACAGAGGGGCAGAGGGACAGACCTGTGGACACATCATACCAGAGCTGGCTGAAGGCTTCTCAGTATTAAGAGGGATTTTGGTGCCCATGCTCCCTGAAGGGCTGCTGGCTGAAGACAGGTGAGGTGTGGGGGGAGCATGGCCCGCTTCCCCCCTGGTCCCATGTACTCTGCTTGGGGATGGGCAGTGCCTGCATGGAAGCCACCACAGAAGGGGAGCGGCTGTGCACAAAGGGAAGCCATAAATCTCACTAAGTCCTGAGGTGCTAAGGATGATAATACCTGGGAGAAGAGCTCTTTGGATGTTGTTTTCTGCCTGCTGCCCTTGCTGCTTATGGCCCTTGATGGTCATGCAGATGCCCATCATTTCCAAGCAGCCACGGCAAGATGAGGAAAGCCTGTCAGAGCAACAATGAGGCTGAGAGAGCTTTCTGAACTTTCTCCATGAATCTCTCATGGATTTCTGGGACACATGATTAAATATTATAGCTCTCAACATCGCCTTGCCAAGCAGAGTGGGTGACAAGGACAGGGAAAGGAGGAGCTTGTTCCTTACAGTGTTTGCTTTATAACACTGGCTTGCAAGTCCCATTTTTACAACTGTGGAGGAAGGGACTGTGTCAGTCCTTCAGTCAGGCTGGCATTTACCCTAACCGGTATTGACTTGTGAGACCTCTTCATTTCCTCCTCTGGCTCTCCTCAGTATTGCAGCTCTGAAATTTAGTATATGAGAAACAGGAATGCAAGAAAGCTTGGAAACCTAAGCTAATCAGCTGTTGTCAGGTGGGAGCTTTGCGACACATCATGAGCAATGGTTTTATTTTTCTCATTCTTCTGAAAATGCTGTTTGGATTGAATTTAAAATGCAGGTCAAGTAAAAGAGGCAGGATTTGCTACTAGAACCCTCTCTCTAGCAACATCTCCTTTGCTTTCAAGGGGAACCAGCTGCTCCCCAAATGCTTCTAAGACCAAATTCAAACTTCTGCTGGTCCAAGCTGCTGATGGCTCTGTGCAAAGCTAATTGCTTGTTTATTGTGTTTTGTTTCTGCTGTGGCTGTGGTTGTTTTGTGTGTATTTTTCCACCCCTTTCCTTTCAAAGCAGTAACTTTCCTCAACAGATCTGGCTTCAAACAAAAGAAGATGCTGCAGCTTTAATGAAAATTTAAAAGTCAATGAGACACAAACAAAAAAGAGACATGACCCAGGATGAGCTCAGTCCAATGAATAAATTCAACCCATTTAGTGAATGTTTGGAAAGATCAGAAGGGCACCTTTGCTTGCAGCATTTTAACAAGCCTCCATGAATTAGCAAGAGGCCTGAAAAATGAGTGGCAGTGGTGGGGAGTAATTCAGTTGTGATCACTTGAGGGTGATGAATGAGGAAGTGACATAGTCTGTGCAGAGACAAGTCATCTTTTCTAAAACAATTGTACTTAGCCCTCATGGCTGGAGATTTACATTGCAATGGTGGCAACGCTAGTAATTAATGAAACAGTCATGGCTTTTGGGGGGGATGTTAGAAACACAAGGCTGAAGAAGGAGCAATGTGAAGACCCAAAGAGATTTTCTCAAAAGGCTGAAATATTCCTGGACACTGGATGTTGCTGTATGAGGTTGATAAATTTGTCTTTAGCCTGGGAGATTGAGCATGGTTTAAAAGGGCTGGGAAAAAAATGACTTTGTGGCACGTTTTAAGGTAGATGGAGGATGAATTAAGATTAATGAGAGTCTTGCAAGTGGGCTGAAACTAGCAGTCCTGATATGAGAACAGTGATAAAAGCCAGCAAGACCAGCCTCAGAATGTGAATTACTTGCTTTATTCGGTGCCCCTTGTGGTTATATCTAAGTCATTTGTGTGTGCATGTGTGTGAATGCATGTATGTACAACTGACATCCATTTTACATTAACCATACACAAAATCTCAGTGACCATCAAGACAAAAGAAGGAAAACATCCTTAAATCACAAGATGTAAGATTTTTTTTTCTTTCTCTCCTCCCTCAAGTGTAAATCAAAATGCTGATCGTATCCTGTTAATAGTTAAATGTGCTGTAAGTTAAATAGACCTAACAAGGCAGTTTTCTAACAGGAAACTGGTAGGAGTTTAATGACATCTTACAGTACACCCACCCTGGCAATATAATCATTAAAATTTGTCAAGTGTAAAAACAAATGACAAAACATTACCCCAGAGCAACTTGCTGTATAAATGCAACAATGAAGCTGCTAAATGGTTTCTCTGGATATTTACTTCCAGATCTGAAGTCATATTGATTTGGCTTCATCTCCTGAAGGGCATGGGTTCATAGTTTTATGGAGAATGCAAAATTAGATTCACCTTACATGAGAAGTTTCCACAACTGCACTGCAAATTGGTGTGGAATTATTAAAAAGAGAGCATCTGGAAATGACTGAAACTGTCTGGGAAACACAGAGATTTGTGTGGTTTTTTTTTTTTTTAAATCATGCTAGGTTCTACACTGAGTATCCATACTCCTGTGCACCATTCCTAAAATTGCACGGATCCAGGCAAGACATTTGCTGGTGGGAGAAATTTCACGGGAGGAAAGATCTCATTGCTGAAAGGTCTTTAATGAAAAGCCATTCGTCATGAAGATGAAAGCAAAAACCCGCATACAAATGTATGTAAATATATTCAGATATTTGTGAACATTAAATCCTAAACTCCAAGGGGGTGTTGGAATACGAGACATTGCCATTGTGGCCTGCCTCAGGTTGGAAACTGGATAATCCCACAGATTGCAGCACCCAGTGGGGACAGATTACACCAGAAGAGGAAATGAAACGCCGTTTGCTGAAGATCTTGATAATGCAGTGTCTGCATGTTCCCTCTCTGGCACCTTTTTAAACTATCGACTGCTGAGAGAACCCATGTACTGCAAACACTTGTATTCTCACTTAAGAGGAGTGTTTGAATTTAGCATCTGTAAAAAATTCATGTAATCACTATACCACTCTCATAGTGTCCAGAACTTGGGGCTGAGTGAAATCCATAGCCCTTGTAAAAGGAGATGCCTGACTTCTGCATCCTTGAATGACTATTCTACATAATTTCTGGGCAAGTGAAAATGCCTTTGAAGGCAAAGGAACTACTTACTTTGGTGTACATCACTCCAGTTAATAGCAGATGGCAGGACTGGAACTGGGTCATGGTTCAAAATATGAATGACTTTTTTGTCATTTTTTTCATTTTTTTGTCACTTTTTTTAGCATGTTCCCCTTTATGCCTCTTTTGTAATGTAAAAATCCATAATCATAATGTATATTAACTTTGATATTGTGTTACACCAGCAGCATAATCTAAAGGGGCCCTGATAAAACTCAGACAAAACTTGCTGAGTGGCAACTGGACCTAAAGAGATTTTCTCTTTAATGAAAGAACTGTTCAGTATTGATCATTCTGAGGCTGGCTAAGTATTGGCATTATGCTCAGTCTTTGAATATGAAATCATCAGGAAAAAACTATGTGACTTTGGATTTCACTATTTTTAGGTAAAACATTTCTTCAAGAAAAATAGTCTTTCTAAAATTGTTCCTTGTCTCTTCAGAGCAGTGGGAAAACACTTCTTAGAGGGGGAGAGTATGTCTTTCATACACAAACATAAGCAAACCCTGAATTTAAAGAAGGATAATATCCTTGTTATTTTTGTTTGTTTGTTTCTTTTTAAAATAAGTAACACCATGCTAAGATTTATGGGTTTCCTATAGAGTTACCCATACACTTGCATACTTCATAAACAGAGTCTTCCCTGTGCATGGGAGGTTGGTAGAATTTTTTCAGTTGCTATGAGGTTTTTCAGTAATTTTGCAGTGTTGTAATGCAATAATTCCTTATTGATGAAATTTTGTAATTCACATTATGGTTTCCATACAGTTTAGAAGAAAGTCCCAGATCTCTTCATCCCAACATGTTTATTCTGCCAAACATGTTATTTGGTGAACAAAGCATAAGAAAAAAACCTTAAGAGTTGGCCCACAGAGAACCTTAAAACCAGGTAGGAATATAAGGCATTGTGTTGTCAAAGACTAGAGATTTGCTTTATGCCCTGCCCTGAGCAAATGCCAGATAGTAGCTGCTCCCACCCAGGATCAAGCCAGAAGATGCATTTTTCCCCAACATGTTTCTGCTTTTTTCAAGCTATGAGTTTTATCAGGCAGCTATTTGATAAGGAGAGTAAATCACTGTTGAAGTAGGGTCCTGGAGGCAAGGTGATGACCCAGTAATCATGAGGCTACTGAACCCCATTTCCTTTTGTGTTCTATCTGGTTCTTTCATTCTCTTATGCAGCATGGACCAGCTCCCTGCCTGCCTTTCTGTATTACCTGGTGACTGGAGGATTTAGGAAATGGAGGGACTGAATCCCCAAAGGAAATGTTTGAAATGAAGGCATCTGAAGTAAGGTCACCTTGGTTTGTTGTGGAATGGAGGCATTCAGGTGCACACTTGCAGAGGAGGTCTAAGATATGAATCTCCAGGAGAAAGAAAACGCCTCCCAGTACAGCTGACTGGGGTAGCTAAAAATTGGAAAAAGTTGAGACATCCCTGAACTCTGCAGTTCCTGTGGGGTAGAGCAGGTGCTGTTGACCCTCCTGCGCTCACCAGCTTATCTGGGTCCCATCTACAGCACTAATATCCCTGTAGCATGTGGTAATCACTCATCTCACTTGGACCAGCAGAAATAGGCACGCAAATGGGGGCTATTAGCTTCCCACCCTCTTGGCCCATAGGTCTGTAGTTCACCTCACTCAGGTCCTGGTGGTGGTCCCTTCCCACTCTTCTGTACATACCACCAATCTGGGGGGTCTAGCAGAAGAGTATGAAGTAGAAGGGATTAGCTCTATTAAGTAAAGCCTTTGACAATTTAACTCCTATAATTAAATACTAATTAAATGATATTCATCTGCTACTGGATGTCGAGTTAAGAAAGCAGGCTAACCAGCTGTGTGTGTTCTCTTGGTGCTTCTCTCCTTTGTGCTGAGGATACTACAGCAGTGAAGGCAGCACAGAGAGACCGTCCTGCTGCTGTAGGTGTGTGGCAAGAACCAACACAAATGCTGCTGGGTTTATCAAGTCCAGTCCTCCACAAACATGTTCAATAGACGAGTATCGCAGAAAGCTTCCTACAACATGTCTTTCATCCACCACCACTTCACAAATTAGATTAGCAGGACACATGTGTCTCCTCTCTATGTCTGTTAGTATACTTGAACACATGGGTGAGATCCTACCTAGATGGGCTGAGAAACCCTGCCATGCTGCAAGCTTACTGTCTGCTCATGTCCCCTTCTTACAAATATGTATCTGAGTTCAGTGACAGGCATGGGAATAAAGATAAACTCTCCAGCCATGTAGGACAGCATTTTAGCCATCAGGTAATTTGAAAAGAGCCCTTGCATGCTCATCCTTTACAGTAATTCTACTAATATAAATCTCATTTTTAAACCAGCTTGCCTTTAAAAATGAAGACTGCATCTGAGACATGCTTTTGGTCATTTCAAAATAGATTCTTCTCTAATTTATGAAATTAATGTAAAGCCCATTGCATGTAGAGCCCAACTCAATTAGCCCCCTCAAATGGCTCTTTTCTACTTGATGTGACACTCTGAGGTTATAGCCACAGAGCTCTCTAGCACCATAATAATAGGCCTATCTTGGCATCATTCCTTTTAATTTGATTACTTTTTCCTTCAGCCATTAGTGCATGCTTTTTCTAAGCTAAATCCTGTTTCATATTCTCCAGCTTCTTTAAGTCCTTTTGTAGGTTTTTGGGTTTTTTTGGTTGTCTTTGGTGTTTCTGACACCTCCTAGTGAAGTGTCAATTGCAATTTTAATTAACACATCCTCCACCTTCTTA
Organism: Aramus guarauna; assembly: GCA_013400195.1. NCBI lineage: Eukaryota > Metazoa > Chordata > Aves > Gruiformes > Aramidae > Aramus > Aramus guarauna. The sequence continues at coordinate 411,678 of VXBL01002474.1, read as the reverse complement.
TTTCACATGAGTAATGAAAATACCGAATAAAGCCAGAGCCAATACCAGTCCCTTTGGTACCCCGGGTCCTTCCACTGACCAGGTTTGACTTCATAGACTATTCTACATATGGTGCTTCGATTAAATCCCTTAGACACTCTTTTGACCTTGTAACAGACTACACATCTATGTTAATTTTTCCCCCCAGGTAAAATCACTGTATGCTTTGACTTTGTTTTTTAGCCCAGATCTACCACTCGAGTATGTGGACTGGAATGAACTGCATCCACAAACTCTGAGCAGAGGATCCCTTGGCTATGAGGAAATTCCCCCCTAACACAAAACTGGCAGGAGCAGACATGACCTCAGCCACCTGTACTCTATGTGGGTCCTATGAGGGAGAGAGCGGAGAAGAATGAATAACACTTAGTGGATCTCTGTCCTATATTTCCTCAGCTGGCACAGAGTAAGGATAAATGCATTAACCACATGTTTCACTTAGCTCTATCTGGCCAAAGCAGTGAGTCATTTCCTTGCTCCTTCAAACTTCTCTTGAAAATGACTTTTTCCTGTTGCATCTGATTAATTTGTTTAAGTCTTTTGCACTACTGTGCTAAGAACATAGTGAATAACAAAATATTTTAATACATAATAACAGCCTATCTACTCAGCTATCCACTTGAACATACAACTACTGTGAGTTTAATGTGCTTGGCTTAACAGCCAAGGGCTTCATCATTTTGCAGGCAAAACCTGTTTTCTGGAATTTGTTCAATTATTCTATAAGCTGAACTGACAGTTGGAAGTCAATAGCAGTGGAGGCTGAGAGAGCGCTGAGTCTTCTTCACACTGTGTTAAGTATACATATCTGTGAAATGCATGTGTTGAAGGACTGCCTTCAGAGCCTGCATTTTGGGAGGGACTTGCCTCGTCTAGGTTGATCTACCTCAAGAGGATGATATATTCAATCTACCTCAGTAACCCACACTCAGATGGGAGGAAATGCCTCCTGAGGTGTCAATCTCCTTCTGTTGACCAGAAGTGTAATTTTGACCCAGATGATGCTAGGGGTGAGGAATGCCCCAGTCGTGGTGCAGTTTGTAGTTGTCATGAGTAACTTCAAGATTACTTATTTCCCAGCTTGCAAATCTTGGCTCTTATCTTATAAGGTTGTTTATTAACTGTGTTTACTAAGGAATGTTTAAGACACTTCTAACAAAAGACTGGAGATTTAAATGAAAGTCCAAGGTTTAGAGACTTGCCTTACAAATGCCTATGCCACAAAACCAAGCAACAGACAGGCAAGAGGTATTGCCTTACAGAGGTCCCACACAGTGACTATAAATAAATTATTTTGCCAGATTCTCTCACAAACCAACATATGTATAGCAGTGATTCAAACACAAATCCCAGGTAATCACATGAATTTCAACTTCTCCATGAAAAGGGGATATTATAATCCTGCTTTATGTTGCTTTTTCTTCCCAAGGTCCTCAGCACACAAAGCTCTCTGCCTCAGAAGCTTGGATAGGAGGAGATGAAGCCCTGAATCCCTTGTGGTACTCATTTTGCACACTACTGTACAGCTCCTACTTTTCTGTGATTTGCATTCCCCTGTGAAGCAGCCAAATGAATAAACATTAAAGATGCAGACCGAGCACATTGAAAGAACAATATTCTTGTTAAAGGAGCTCTCTCTTTCGAAAATCAATGAGATAATATCCTTTTAAAGCTATTTCCAACAGTCTTCTCTCCTGATTTGGCTCTCTGGGAGTTGGAAGTATTGGGGAGATTAATAACAGATTTAACAACAGAAAGGTTCACCTTATTTCGATCTGGTACAGTTAATGTCCTCTAATGCTTTGTCCATGCTGTGAATCCAGACAAGAGGCCATCACAATGCTTTTATTTGTTCAGGTGAAGCGCTGGGTAACTGCAACTTTCTGGATTATTGCAGGGGGGTTGTGTGTGTGACTATGCAGCTGACAGAAAGTCAATGGCATCAGGGAAAAGCGTATCATCTCCAGCAGGCTCGCCGTCACTTTCTCCTAGCCAGCAGGGAGCAGCCTGGGCTCACCTCACCCACGCAGCGTGGAGAGCCAGAGCCCTGCCGCTTAGTCCTTCTGGAAGAGCTGGCCAGGGTGTGCTCATATCATTTCAGCTGCACAGAGGCACCTTGCTGGCTTCTCAGGGCTCCAGCTTCACAAACCATTATAGGAATAATAGTCCTTACAGGATCATTTCTAAATGAGTTGTGAAAATAGATTAGGTATATTCAGTTCAGGCAAAAAGCATTTTTTGATAGGCTTTGGGCAAACAATCTGTTCCTTTGATACATCTTACTACTGAGTTTCAAAGAAACCAAATTGATGAAGCTGTGAAGAAAGCGATTTGTTAAAAATTAAGTCTTTTTCTTTGGAGATTCAAGTTGAAAGAACATCTCTGTGGACTGTGCCTAATCAGAACCTTTGAACACTATCAGGCATGCCCCATTAGGGTTGCCAGCCTTCCAAAACAAATTACTTACAGTAATCCCTCGCCTGATGTATGCAATAAAAGACAATAGTGCAGCACGACAGCACTGTCATTGCATGAGATTTATAGTGTGCAGCTGAGCAAACTTCAATTTATACTTTATATCACAAAGTGGCCATGAACCTCACTTCAAGACAAAGAATATTAAAACTATCAAACTTACTTAACACAACTGGCCAGGTTCTCAGCTGATATGAATTGGTGCAGCTCTGTCAGCTTTAGCAGAGCTGTACTGGTTTACACCTGATGAGATTCTGGCATTCCCCTCCTCCCCAGAGGTTGGAAACTTTTAAAACAATCCTTACCACAAGAGACTGCAAACGGACTAAACAGCAGTGAAGAGAGTAAATTGTTCCTCCCTTCATTCACACACATTGCCATTGATTACATTTATTTAATAGTTTTGGTGAGATTCCTCAACAGGCATAAACCAACATAGTCCTACTGGAAGTAGCATGGCAACTCCATCCGTTCGCTCCAATTTTTGGTGTGCATCACTGTGTGTTTAAGCTCATTCCTTAAACAATTATTTTCTTTACACACTGAGCATGATCTTGTTTAATCCATTCTGTGACCAGCCATTTGGATCGTCACAAAGGCTTCATAATATCATTAAAACATTCAATTGGATCATAAAATAATTCTGAAGTAAATGAAGCACAGTAACTTAAATTATTCAGTAACTTGCAACTGTGGAAATGCAGCAAGGGGATTGTGTATTTGATCATAATTGGACTATAGTAAGCAATCATCTAACCAAAAGAAAAAATGCAGTTTGGATAATCATATTTCATAGTAAAGTGTCAGTAATGTTGTATGCCCTACAGAATGGAAAAGGAATGATGCCTGTGGTATGAATTATGATAAGCACAAATCTAGCAGGGTAACTAGGTCCTGCACCAAGCTCAGCTGAAGGGGCTGGAAGGAACAGCAGAGCATTCACAGGAACCAGGAATTCAGCCCTACCAGTGCTGCTGAGATCTTGCAAAGGTGGCTTGGCAGCTCTGGTGAGGCCTCGGGATGCTACTCAGCCTCTTGCGAAATTGAATATTAAAACCTCCTTTCCCCAGGATGTTTGGAACAGACCTAAGTTTAAGCAAGAGAGTTATTCCGGGTACTTAGGTGACATTCCTCTCATGCTTCAAGCACGGTTTCTGCTTATGGATCAGACTCTTCTATAGAGCTTGGATCCTGAATTTGAACTGAATGCATCTCACTTCTGAGACAGTCTTTATTCAGGCAGAAGAAAAACTTTTTTGTTCTTTGAAGGGGGATTAAAGTGGACTTGGACCACATTACTTCTCAATGGCACTCTCAGAAAGAGACTTCTGAAACCAGTAAATTGCCTTTGCTGGTTGTTATACATGTAAAACAATTACCTTAACTTTTTTGACCTCAGCAACAGTGCTCCCCAATATTCTTATCTTATTGGATTCTTCTTTCCCTGTTCCCTTTTTTGCCTCTACCCTCCAAACAGAAGATTACCTTTGATGAAAAGAAGGTCTATCTCTTCACTTGAGGCATCAGTGACAAAAATATAAACAGTATACAAAGCATGTCACATGTGGCCTCACCCGTTTCTCTTCCCAAATGGAATTTTGCAGTCAATTTTGTTTATGGAGATGAATTTGGATGTTAGAAAAGGTGCTATTGAAAGCTTTTTAGAGATTTTTGTAAGAATGCTTTTAGGATGGAGAACAGAAACAATACTTCATCTTCCAGAAAAAAATATTTCATGTGTGAATAAAGTCCTGTTGGTCTCTGGAGAGCTTCTCTCTTACTAGAAGCAGCAAGATTTCTCAAACCAGTAGCACCAGAGAACATCACTCAGTCTACCTTCCCATTACAATTTGTATCAGGCTTTTGTTCATGTTCACTTATGCATCTCCGTAGCCTTCAGTAGTTCATCTATTGAACCCACAGTGACCTGATCGACTCTGCATGCAGATATTTATATTGCAGCTGCCAAGCTTTGTAGGTATTGCTCAACATCATGGCAAATGCATGTTTCATTTGGCTTGAAGTGAGCTGCCTTCAGCAATGTTTCCATACATGTGAAAGTTAGCAAACAGAATGTTTCAGGTAACATTTTGCAAAACCTTTGCCTTTGGCCTAATTTGCCTACTGTCAAAATCAATTGGTTTGCCACCAATGTCATAGAAATGAAATTAGCCAAAGTCTTACACTTTTTAAAATGACAGTCCCTGAAACTTAACTTTTTTTTGCACAATACATTTCAAAGTAAATATTCTTACTTTTCTTTAGGGGAGAAAATTTTCCTTTTCTCTCTCTCCTTTGAAGGAATAACATTGTATTTATAATAAAGTTTGCTGTCATAAGTTAATTGAGGCAATAAGTCTTTGCAGTCTTTTCTTGGTGCTGGCCTCCAAAGCAGTGCCATTTTTCTCTTCCCTTAAAAATTAAAAAATATAACTAAGCTGGCTATCAAAATGGCAATTCTGTTCTCTGCATGTGCACATTTGTATTTTTCCTCTCTCATACTTGCACTGAGGGGAAAAGAAATGGATGGATTATGAATATGACAACAGTGCTAGCACGCTTTTCCCATCATATTCCCCTTACAGGAAAGCAACTGTCCTTTCGATGAGAGGCTTTTTGAAATTCAGAGAAAGAATTGTTGTAATTAGACAGATGCTGATGTGGATGGTAAGATAATTTAGGGCAAAGTCCAAGTGAAGGGGTGGTGCTTTGTGCTCCTGCTGAGCTAAGGTGGAAGCTAAGCACGCATAGTGTATTGAAGGAAGAACTCAGGACTTTGGGGGTTTGAGCAATATGTTGAAGGCAATCATGGTATGTTCCTATCCTTCTGACTCTTATCATCACTCTTGACCTCTGGTGTTAATGTCTTCATTCCTTTTGGTGCTACTATCTCAATTAAAATAGGCCCTGATGTCTCAGTTTCCACTGCTGTCGAAGGCCATGCCAAAATTTAAAGGTTTGCATGCAAAATACTAAAAGTAAGATGCAAACCTTGAGAAAATGAGGTTAAGGTGCAGAACACGTTATACAAATCTAGGCTACATTTTCTTCCAAATCTCTTTGACTTTCAGGCAACTATCGGTATAAGTCCTAGCATTTGATTCTTGTTTGCAACAGAACAAATAGGAGCAGAAGGCTTTTCAATGCAAGGGACTAGAGGAAAAAATCTGATGCCTTAAACAGATAAATATATTTGACAAATTGTATTCACTTCTTTAATTCATGAGATAATAAATCTCAATGATAAATGCTCCCTCCAAACAACGGAACAATGGGATGGCTATCAATGTTTATCCACACCCTGTAAACATACAAAACCCTCCATATTGGAAAAGCCAGTAGTGCCTAAATTGATGGTTGCCTGTTCAAGACATCTCATTTATTACAGTAGATGTGATGCAGGCAAATAAAAGAATGACCAAAGGAGGCTGCTAGGTAGAGAATAGGAGGATAATGAGGTCAGATAAAATGTCTGGGTCTCATTAATCCAAAAGACCTAAGAGAGCTTTCTGTGGCAGTTCAGCAAAGATGGTGAAGCATGATGAGCAACGAATCCATAATGACACTAGTGTTTCCTGGTAACCTGAACCTACAGAAATCTCCATCTCCTCTATGTAAGTTGCCGCACAAAGCACAAGGGCACTTGGTAGTACACCTGCAGGCAGATGCTCTGTTTATTGCACAAATATGGGAAGGAATCAGTAAGGTGCTGCCCATGTACTTTATACTCCACCGATGTGAAACAACACAAAGACTTGAAATGCATGGAGATGCTTCTTTTAAACTGGCAGGGCCAAAAAAACCAGTGAAATCCTAATAATAATATTTATATTAGGCCTGAATAGTTACAAGCAAAAATAGCTACAGGCAACTCCCTTCCCTCTCAGTCCCAATAGCTTTTACTTTCCTTTAACGATCACCACTTTTGAGGTTTCCTTCTCTTGACTGTCCTATGCTTATCTTACAGAGATCCTTAGTTCCCTGTTATAAAGTTACTTGCCTAATATCTCACCTAAGTCTCCATTCTTGCGAACTTAGCCCCTTTCTTTTTGTCTAGTCTTGTCAGTACGGAAAACAGCTGATTTCTATCCCTTTTAGAATAACCTTTTATATTACGATAAGCTGTTACACACCTTCTGTTTCCATTACCTCCCTATAGGCTTCATGCTTCTCTTTTCTTGATTAAACAAACCAAGGTCTCATTATTTTCCAATAGGGATGATGCTTTTTCATCTGCCTGTCATTTTTATCATTGGTCTGTGCCATTGTTTACTTAGATCTTTCATATGCAGCACCCAGACTGGACTGGTGAGATACCACCAGTGTAGAGTAAAAATGAACAACTACTATTCTTCCAGGATCTCCACTTTGCTGCTAATTTTCAATTTTTGATCCACTAAAATCTTCAGATTTTTTACGGCTATACTCTAGTCAGACATTCTCTGTTTTCTAATTTTCCTTCCTAAATACAGCATCTGTATTAAATTTAATCTTATTGATTTCAGGTCATTTATCCAATTTATTGTGATTATTTTGAAGTCTAATCCTGTCTTCAAAAATTCTCATAAGATTTCCAGTAAGATGTCATCCGCAAATTTTATATGTGTACTCTCCATTTCATGATGCAAGTAATTTATAAAAATATTGAATAACAATGGACAGAGGACAGGCTCCTGTGGGGCTTGCATGATGTGACCTTCCAGTATGACAGCAGACTATTGACAACTACTCTTTGCATAAGGTTTCTCAAGCAGTTGTGTATCAGCTTTGCAGTGATTTTCTTTAGATCATAATCCTTCATATGTCTGGCACCCATCCTCCCTCCCCAAAAGCTGACTGTGCAGTATCTACTTCACTGTGACAATTCTTTCTTTAATCATCTGGTCTGTTGAGACTGTCCTCTGTTGTTACTGCCTCTTCCTAAGCAGGTAAATATGGTTTTTCCTTATTAACACTTTTTTTGGATTCTGGTGTTTTCAGACTTTATCACTGTTGCTCTTTGTATTTCTTCTCATTTAGCATCAGCAGCTGGGGAATACCATGACTTTCTTTTCTGCCACTGCTCATTAAATGGGAGATCTGCATGTTCTTTCCTCTTTTCTTTCCAATGATAACATACCCGTTGGTTCCTTCCTTCTCTTCCCAATGCCAGATACTCACCTCTTGTAAAGCAGTGTAGTTCCCAGGTTCAATTAATAAATTGGCAGAATTGACAAGCTTTTTCACAGGTGATAAGTCACTGTATGGCAGAAATGGAAAAAAAAAAAAAAAAACCAAAACCCCACATCTGTCAAAGTAGATTAAAAAAAAATGGTGCCATTGATTTTTTTAATATTCATGTTATCAGTGACCTCCTGAACATGTTCAGGCAGCCATTGGTCTCATCCAAAGGAGTCTGTTTGGAGGATGACCTAAAGTTTTCTTGGAATCACATCATGAATGTCCATGCAAATCTGCTCTCACCCCATGACCTCAGGAGTGGTTTCTCAACACCTCTCCAAGAAAGGAGGAGATATTATTCTAATGAAATGGCCACACTGAAACCTAGACCTCCCTTCACAAACCACTCAGAAGACTACTGGAGCTGAAGTGAGTTTGTGACTGGATATTCACATTTCTTTCACTTTGAGTTTCATTGGAACAACTTGGCAAAAGCAGGTTTCACAGATTTTGCAAAAACCTAGGTGCCATCAGCCAGGCATGGCTGCTGACTGCTTCACAGAGCAGAGCAGAAATGGGTAAGACCCTGCTTTCAAGAAGGGATTGCTGAGGTGGAGGCTGCAGAGCCACAGGAAACACAAGGACCACACTGATTTGCAGTGGCTGGAGATCAAGCAGTGAATCCTAAACGCACTCTTTAGCATTCACCTGAGGTCTGGCTCATGTTCAGTTGTAGCAATGGGCACATATCTGCACAACACAGGGATTCCCATTGCCATGGAGCTACTGCTCCATACCCAGCCACAGGTCACGCGTGAGAAGCTGTGCGGTCCCCGTGTGTCTCTGTTCAGTGTGTTCCCACCTCTCATCACTGACATCAGTGATCTGCAGTGTCGCACAGAGGTGCTGTACGCTAAAAACAGATTCCTCAACACATTCACGCTTGCAAAACGCAAACACTTGTAAAATGCAAGCACAGCTAGTGTGTGTGTTTCTGTTTCTGTGTGCTTTGAGAAAGGCTGGGAACGCTAATTGGTTCTGGTCTGAATCAGCTTCCTGGTTCAGGGCACACTTATAAAAGGGATTTCAGCTACACGTTCAGTGCCAAATGTAGCAGATGGTGGTAGGATAGTAAATTACGTTAAGGAATACTTGTACAGTTTCTTTACCACTTTTGTAGTTGAAAAACAAACAATTGAGTCGCTTAGGGTAATGGCAGATGCAGTTTTGTGTATGTCTACCACCCTAATAGTTTTATGGAATTATCTCAGAGAACAAAGAAGCAGATTTAATAACCATGGAAATGATCTGAATAATCCTGGAGCAATCATCATTTCTAGTTTAGAAGTTTATATTCCTCTGTTGCTAAGATTTATGTTTCAAATTCCAAGCATTTATATAATCATATTCTGCATTTTTTTCAGAATTTTTCTTCTTGTTTACAAAAACATTTCTGCAAACAACTTCCTAGCCAACTGTAAGCAATAAGTGGCACCCCTGGGTATTAGTGCCACCTGGTTGTCATGATGTATTGAATCACTTCCTATTTAAAACAGTGTTTAAACAGTCTTCTACATAGTTTATTTTCCAGCTCTGCCTCCTTTGTTTACCAGTCTCCACAGTTTCTTTGAAACACTTTTCAACTGCCTGTTATTATAGGATTGCAGACTAATCTAGGCTGGAAAGACCTCTAGTCCCGCTTAAAGTAGAGTCAGCTCTGAGATCAGACAAGGTTGCTCAGGGCTTTGTCCAAACGGGTCTTGAAAGCCTCCACAGACTGAGATAGCCTAGCCTCTGTGGGAAATATGCTCCACTGTTTCACTCTTGGAATTTTGATTATAATATCAAGTGGAAATCTGTGGTTTGAATTCAACTCTATATTCAACATGATTCTATACTCTGCTTAGCATACTGCAAATGAAAATGCCACAATACAGTCCATCTATAATTTGACAGAGGTTCAAGAAAAAAAAAATCTACTTGACTAACAGAAATTTGATATCTTTTTCAGTGATTTTTTATGTACATAATAAAGTGGATGAGTGAACAGATGTGCCTATACATGAATATACCTCAAGTGGTTCTTTATTTGTGATAGAGGAAGAGACTCAGAATACCTACAGATTTGGGATTTATTTTCTGTTCTGCCAGAGAAAGATCTAAATTAGAGTTTCCATTCTTGAAGGTCCAGATATCTCATTCCGTTACTATATTGACGGTTCTGCAGGCAACTTAAGGAAAGTAACCTGACAGAGAAGAAGGAAAGCCTTGAATATGAATATGATAGTTATCAACATCATGATTAAAAACAAGACCAGCTTTCTACAATGAAATATATGAGATAACCATGTAAATAAAAAGGTGAAAATGTAAAAACACATGTTATTAATATCATGTTCTGGTGAAATAAGGCTAATTTATCTCTTGTTTTGTTTTCCTTTGATCTTATTATTAACAGAAATGTAGGCAAACTGGCTGAACATTTCAGTTCAGCTTTCTACAGTGATGTTATCACTCACGTTAAATTTGGGTTTACAAAAAGCAAGAATGGTATATGAAAGAAGCACCATCTCTTTGCTTGTATTCCCTAGGATTTTGAGTGTTAAGGGTTAGGTATCTTTGACCTGTGAGTATATTATTCAGTTGCAGGCAGAGGGGCTGGTCTTTCCTGCAACCATAAATCACAGATGTCTGGTGGAACCATCATGTGTATGATCTAGGTGTGCACTGTTGCTGTCCTTGATATAAATGGATCAGCTCAGAGCTGGTAGTAGTTTACACCAAGTGTTTTCAGGATTTCAGTAAAGGCTTGCATGAAAGCTCCATGTTCAGGATCAGATCATCTCTACTGGGAAGTATTATCTTGCTTCAGAATATCATCTTTAGAAAAAGGATGCAAGCAGATTTTTAAAAGGTATATTTTAACACATTAAGAAACTTCCCATGGATTTCAAATGGGATGCCATAGATATATAGCAAGAACATGGCCATCAAACAAGGCTTAAGAGAAAGGTCACTACACTGGTATGTAGGAAACTCTTACAGCAGCCTAAAAACGATCCTTCCCCAGGCTGGTGAATGATTTAGAATAGCGACAGTGATGGTCTTCTAAAGAATGGAGGGTGGGATGAGGGAGCGATTTCCCTCTTGGGCTCTGGTTGTTGTCTGGAGTTGACATCTAACAGAAAAAGGACTACTGGGGAAATGAGGAAACATCCAGGTGGCTTAAGTGTTGCAAAATACTGGGGACAGTTTTGTTACAGAGACACACAACATGGTTTCAGCTCCTCAAGCCAACACAGCCTGTAGGCATAACTAGCTGAACAGGGATCTATGAGAATAAAGTATGACATAAGAGGGTGTTGTTGTCTTAATTTTAAGATTTCTTGTGACTAAGGGGCACTAAAAGATGTCTAAAGTTTCTGCTAACAGCTACCTCCTGCCCCCAGAAAAAAAAAAAAAAAAAACAAACAAAAACAAACAAAAAAATACCAAAACAAAACCCAAACCAAAACCAACCAACCAACCAACCAAAAGAAACCAAACCAAAACCCTACAAACGATAGAAGTCATGCTGGTTTTAAAGCAAGCTGAGGAAGTAAGGAAAGAATATTTCTCCAAGACCCTTCCAGATGCTTTCATGCTCAGCCTTGAGTCTAAGTCCTGTCCAGAGATGAAACGGCTGGTCATGAGCAGAGATGAGGATGTCCAACACCTGCCACTTCTTCCTTTCCTCTGGTTCCTGCAGGTAAAATTAGGAACAAGCAATTCCTAATGAAGATTCTTAATCTGTCTCTGCCTCATCCACAGCTACTCTGAACCAGCTCAAAATGTCACCATTTTTTTTCTAACTGGACTGCTGAAATACTTAGCTTTGGAGCCAAATGCCCTGAGAATTGTCTGGTTTGGAAAGGTGGAAACAGCTGGCTGGAGGGTGTAAGTAGGGCTCACTTCAGCTATGGAGATGCTTTGCAGCTGCTGCATTGATGTTTTATGATTCCATCCCTGTGGTCCCCTGGGCCAAACTTGTGGTGATACCATGAAACAAAATGCTTCTGAGTAGAAAACCAAAGTACTTTCCTTTTACTTTCTTTTATGGGTAATGTTATTTTTTTCTCCCCTGAGAGAGCATGTCTTTTCCTAGGACTGGTTTACCGGCATAACACTGAAAAAGGGTGAAACAAAGGTGACAAGGTGTTGAGGGAGTTGGCTCAGGTATTAGAGAAGCCTCAGGGGCACTGTAAGGGATGCCAAACTCAGCTGGATTCCAGGGATTATGTTGCCAGCCCAAATTTGGTACGTTGGCATCCCCTCATTCCCTCTTCCTGGAGGGGAACAGGTGTGGGGAGAGTGGGTCTGGTTTCACCTTTGCTTGGCAAACCAAGCAGGGGCCACCTGAGGAGTTCCTGATGCAATAGAAATTTTCAGGTGGCTCTTGCTTGGTTTGCCAAAGCAAAAGACACAGGGCAATGGCAGAGACTGGCCTACTGAGTCACACTCTTTCTAAGAACAATCCTTTTCTGTAGAGTTACTTTTATAACTTGTTTTTTCATTTTCATCTGTTATAAGATACTTCTTTCCTTTAAGTTCCTTTCCTTTAAATGAATGTTAACTACATATCTTTGGCCAGGAATATTCCCACTTATTACCATGAATAATGAGCATCCTTAGTTATATTTAATTCTTTATATTTCTTTTCCTTCTTAAGATCCCCACATGCCCCAAAACCAGAGCAGATCTGTCTCATTCCAAGAACACTTTCTTTTTTTCAGAATTGTGCATTAATGCTCTCAGCAAGTAGCAACTCCAAAGTACCTAACAATTGTTTTTTATATGTTTTTTTTTTCTTTTTCTTTTTTCCTTTCTTCTTTTAAATCTACTTTCAGATTCCTTGTACTGGCCAGTGCTTGTAATAAATAAAGCTCATGGCCAATGCTCTGTCTGCAAAGGGGTATTGCCAATTCTGACCTTATAGTAAGTTTGGGAATAGTAAGACACCGTTTTCTGGTAAATTAGTTTAGCTGCTCAGGAGAAAGTAGGGTGCTGCTTGCCTAACAACTGCTCCTGCACATAAGGCACCTAGTGGAAAATCGTGAAAATGCATCAAGACTTCACCTGACATGAATAACTGTTAAAGCTTTCAGTTGCTAAACGTACAGAGAAAGAAATGCCTGGGAAGAACTCACAGGCTGTTAATGAACCACAGGAAAGACGTGATTGAGCTCAGAACTGAATCAGTGCTTAGTCTTGATTGAGTTTCCTTTGAAAAAAACCTCACCACAAAAAAACCCCACGCAGCATAATTTCCTTCCTTCAGATGAAAAGGTAACTATGGTGACTGGGGAGAAAGATCAGATGTTTTCATTTTACAGCAGAGTAGCATATCTATCCTCTAAGACTGTTTGTAGTGGGGGTGAGGGGATGTCAAGAGACCTTTCACAGCAAGTCACCGAATGCAGTGCCAACCATCACTGGTCAAAGCTGCTGTTCAAGGACAGCCCTGGAGCAGTGCTGGGGGCTGGCAGCTCCTAGCAGAGGTCATCAGAGAGCTCGAGTCCTGCCCAGCCACAATTCCAACTCACCCTTTGATTTGGCATCCCCTGTCCTATGACAGTGGTGTTGCCAGATTTGAGGCAATCTATATGTCTTGTGTTTGCTTGTATTTGCTCAAGGGTGAGGATTGCTCCCTCTCTATGCCATGAGTTAATACTTTGTCTGGTTCTTCTAATACATATTTTATGACCTGGCTACTGTGTTTTAATCAGCTGAGCAACAACTCAAGCACTCGAGCAGGTGGTCTGGTGGCTTTATAAATACAATTATGACGACTAAAAGCCACATTGCACTCGGCACCATTCTTCACAGTTTCCCCAGAGGTCTGGGATTGGTTTGCCCTGGCGACAGATCCAACCTTTGCAGTCTCCCTGTCCACCTTCCACAAGTTTGGCAGCCAGAATTCATCTCTCAGTCTCTGCAGTCTGGTATTCCTGCATGGGAGCAGAACTGATATGAGAATTTAAATTAAAACCAGCAAAACCTACCCAAACCAAGCTGAAATTGTGTTCCATCTTGGACTGACAAGAACCTCATGGAAGTGAACTGGAAACAGACTGAAAACTAAGCTCAGAATGGATAACTCTGTGCTAAATACCATTTTTGGTTGATCCAGTTTGCATTAAACTGTGAGTCACTCAAGCTACTAGTGTCATTGGAATGAAAAAATAAAACAGACTGTGGCTGGGACTATAGTTTCAGTGATAACACACAGGTTTCAGTGCATCCCAGCAATGCCTTTACTCCTTTTAATATGTTGGTTTTGTTACTTTATTTAGAGCTTGCAGATATCCATCAAGTTACTCAGTTTGCTTATTCAGCAAAGCCCCTAGATAGTGTACTTAAAATTAAGCACATTTACATCCCACTGAGGTAACATAATTAGCGTCATGATTATTTCAATGTTTGTGTTGTCTACATAGATCTGTTTCTCTTTCATATCATGATACCAAGATGAGATCTTCAATATGCATTGAGCCAGAATTCTGAAAGATGTAATCTTGATATTTCCTTCATTTCCAAGTGCTTAAATTTCTCCTCTTTTAGAAAAAAAATTCTATAGATCAAGAAATTTTTTTAAAATAAAATAGAAAACACTTTGAAATTGAAATTAATTTTATTATGAAAACCTAAAATGTTCTCAAATATGTCTAAATGGAAAAGTTAAAATTCATCAAAATGTTTCTTAAAATTATTTTCCCAGAATGAAATGGCAAAGTATTTCTACAGGAAAACTCCATTTCAGTGACATGACACTTTGGGTAAAATACCCACGACCAGCTCTGGACACTGTCATGTGGGAGGCTGTTTTGATATCTAGGCTGTAAGCAGAGAGGATCAGATTCAGGTCTTGCAAAATTTGGCATTGTACTGATTTCAAGAAAGCTGCGAGATTTTACGCAGCCAGAGCCCAAATCTTCCTTCTGTTCCTTTGGGCAACCATAGTGGTAAATGAACAAACCCCACCTCAAACTCATCACTATCATAACATTTTACATCATTGTAGGCTGAAATATCAGTACTCTGGCCAGCTGTGTTTAACTAGAAATCTATGGGAAGTATTCTACAAGTCATACATCCTAAAAGCTGAAGATTTAAAACAAACTGTTGTAGGAAGGCAAAAAAAAAAAAAACAACCAACCTTAAACCCCTGAGGAATCCCAGTGGATGATATCAGGATGGAACAGGCACAAGACATCAATGTTTGCAAGATATGTGCATCATGCCGCAGAGGGAGTCTGAGCACGTCATTTGCATCAGAACGCAAATCGCATTTTTTCCTAGTCCTGGCCTGGTGCATACTGTTGCACAGACATGATTGAGTTATTGGCCGCATGCTGATATGGCAGAGGTAATTCATCGCAAAGACCCTCTATCCATCCACCTCATTTCCATGCCCTGATTTAGGAGGCTCAGGTTTGAACACAACAACCTGCAAAAGCAGGGCTGCTGGCATGTAACAGCAAGCCTGCAGCACAGCAGAGAGGTGTCTGACTCCCAGGCAGCATGCGTTCAAAATGTGCCCAGCCGTGTAGTTAAATCAAGGCCAGCACAAGTGGGCCATGCTTGTAAGACCTTTCAGGCTTAAAGTATTAACAAAAAGCTTACATAGCGCAAGGCCATTTCTTTAGCCAAAGATGTTTTTTTATGTGAAAAGTTGTTCCTTGCTGCCCTGATCAGTGGTTTGATGGGTGTATCAAGCTCTAATGAAATAAGCAGCCTTCTTATACCAAGTCAGTCCAAGGAACAACACTAACTGTAAGCAAAACTGCTCAACAACCTCTGTGGTTTTGCCACCTGTGAGAGACAAAAGTGCCCAGTACGGCAATAATGGCTCCACAAAGAAGTGATGATAATACATAGATTTGCTACCCAAAACCTTCTCCAGCAGACTGTTTCACCTCTAGCTTTCATGTAGGGATTTGCTTAATCTTTGTTGATAACACGATAACAAACAAAGCCATTAACATAATAATACCATGATTACACACCTAATCAGTCTTTAGACTTATCATCGTCTAACTAACCTTTCCTACTAGGCAAGTGAGAATTTAAGAACGTTAACTTATACTAAGCCTGCTTGTTTTGCACTAATATTTCATTCCTAATTAGCAGCACAGCATTTTCCCCTGCAGAAACCTATTTAATAAAACATTGAATTTTTAATGTTTTGACTGGGGGAGGTGCAAGCCATGTGCACTCCTAAAGATTAACACTCCTTTTTATTTTGCCATTGCTGAAGCACATTATTGTTATGATCACCCTTGTCCTCTTGGAGCATGCAGAACCCAATGAAAACACTTCTATTGCTCTCTGAGACCTTGCTTTTACACATAGCACTGCTGTTTTAGAGCCAAGATGTATAAACTTAATAAAGATGTTAACCTGGGTGATTCATTTATGATAGCAGAGTTGCCAACTTCTGTAAATCTGTCTGAGATAGCTTTTCGAACGATGACTGAATTGTAGAGGTTTCAGATACAGGCATAAGTGAAGTTAGAAAGTTCCTTATTTGTACTCTGCAAAAATTTGAAGCCTTAATGAGTGTGATTTGTAGGCTGAGCTCATAGTTTGGAAGGTCTGTTTGTGGCTTGGCTGGTGATGTGGTGATACAAATTATACATCTTTGACAAGATAAGGCAGAAGTAATTTTAATATAGGAGAGGGGATGCTTCACTACTCATAACCTTCATTGCTCATTCCTGAGTTCAAGTCTTGGCCAGACTGGTAGCAACATAAGATGAAAACAGGACAGTTGTACCCCAAAGGCTCCTGCATTCCTTCTGTCTGCAAATCCTTGCACTTGCATGTGCAGACAAAGCTGAATTCACATGCCAGTAGGCACATATACATGCAATGACCTATTCTGTGTACTCTCTTGTGGGTTTTGATACATCAGCCAGTTTTGCCTTCTTAGAAATACTAAGCTACATGGACATTGATCCACAACCTACACAAGTTGAAGGCTTCAAGTCAGTGCAGAGGGAACAAGTACAAGCACTTTGATTGAACAGAAAAACTGTTTTTCTACACATTGAGATATCATGAAAAAAGAAATATCAAACTAGGGCAAAGTTTAGGCAGGAAACATTTGTGTCCTTAGGAAGACCATTCCTAAAACAAATGGTTCTTTCATGATACATGGATTAGTGAGAACTTCCTAATGAAGAACATGGAATTGGACAAGGCTACTTGGATCAACCATTTCATTCCCTTGCTCTTAGAAGGAGCCAAAGCATTTAAAGCAGATGGGACTGTAACCCATCCCCTCCACACACAGAGACTTTATTACTGTCAACATCTGATAACACATTTAGGACACCTAAGACAAATGCCAAGAACCAGACCATGCCAGAGAAGGTTGATTTGTTACTGCTGTATTTTATATGTCCTAAAGATCTTTCTTTATTATCTTTCTATAGCAGTGATCTTGGAAGCTTTCAGAATACTGTTGCTGAGACCATGTTAATATTTGGTAGTTATATTCATCTCCATTATGTGGAATGGCACAAAAAAAATCACTACTAGAGTTAATAAAAGAATAAGATGCTCAGTTATAAAATATCACTGCAGTGGTATTTCAGAGCAAGTATGTCCAGCTGACACCTTTTTGACAGGATTTATCTGATACGATGAATCCAGAAGGCCTCTGGCTCTCAAGTGATTTGAAGGACTCCTAACAACCTTAACAACACCCAATTAATTAGTTTCTTGAACTGTGCCTCATATATGATTCATCTGACTCACAGCCTTGGCACACTGGTCAAGACTTGGATTTGAAACATGCCAAAGCTTAAGGGTTAAGAGGATCTGTGGTTCTGCTTTGAGCTATTTGAGATGTCAGAGATTCATTGTAAAATGTGGAGCTGAGCTGGGTTCCAAGTCTCCCAAACATGCTGGATCCAGGACTTTGTGTCAGACTTCACTAATTAGTGCCGGAAGTGTGAGAGGCAGGAGGTGCAAGGAGAGAGTGTTTCATGTTAAGCTAATTTGTTGCATAACATGAAACAAAGCACCAACAAGCTGCAATGAATAAATACCCTCCTGAACTTAAAATATGAAGAGATATTGGTCTTGCTAGAGACCAGGCAGTTCACTAAATCACAGTGTATCTCTCTCAGTAAAATACAAGCTCACATAGAGAGATCAACCACATGTAGCTGTGGTTCTCCAGGCTGAGGACAGGCTTTTTGGTGCATAAATTTCTGCTGTTGATGACCTGGGATGTGCACAGTAGTTTTGTAACAGAAAATGCTCTTTCTCCTGTGTATACATAGGAATGCAAGCAGCATATCCTGGTATTTCGTTGCCAGGTGCCATTAAGAGTAATGGCTGGATCTTAATTGGCACAGCCCAGCATGTGTCAGAGTTCCTGATAAACTAAAGCAAAGCCCTGATGAATTTTACTAATCCATGCTTGCAAGTGCTGCTTGATTTTCTCAGCTGCCTTCAGTAATGAAGAAACAGTGAAGAGAAATACAGCTGAGTGGGTCAGGGAAGTTAATGTCAGGAAAAGGAGAGAAAGTAGGGAAATCAGGGACTTTCATGATTTGTTTTTCTCCATGTGAAACTGGGAAACTCCTGGACTTCTCCACATCTCTCCCTGACACTCCTGACCTCCATAGAAACCAATGGTAAATTGATTCAAGATGAGATTCTACACTGTTGAACACCTCCCTGCTTGCCACCTTCTTCTTTCCCTGGTCCCCATTCCTCCCCAGCGCTCCAGCTCCTGTGAAAACTCAGCAAGTCTGTTCAGCTCACTCAGCTGACGAAAAAATCAACATGGCAGAAAGATGCAGGTTAGAGGCCAAAGAACAGCCTTGATTTTTTTTTCCCCAGGAAATAGTTTGAATCTTTTCTATATTAATGGGTGTGGAGAGTCTTTCCTTTTCTTAAAATGACTTGGAGGTCAATCTGTATATAACATTGCTGAGGGATGTTTGGGAACTGAGCCTGCTGACCTTCTGAAAGACTATTTAAAAAATGCCCTCAATAATTTTACAGAAGAACAAATATCTTATATTGTCTAGTGTAGTAAAACCCCTCTGCAGTGTCTGAAGAGATAATTTTCTATTATCTGCCAGAAGCCTTTTAATAAAGGAGAAAAAGAGTGCTGCACAGCTGTTTTATTGGCTGAGGTTCATCCTGCAAACACAGAGAAGTACCACCTAGGGCTCTGACAAACAGGCATCTTTGAAGCACTGTGGTATTGAAGCAGCCCTGTGATAGCTCAGTACTCACTTCTGATCGTTTTTATTCTACATCGTGCTTCAGAAGGAGGTACAACAAGTTTCTCTCCTTCTCTTTCTCTATTTCTTTTTGGGAATAAGGATGGGATCAGATCACTTGGGTGTGCTGCTGTAATGAAACATTAAAAATGTTATCTGCATTCAGTCCTGCTTGCCTCCTTCCTTTCTTTCTGGAAAGGAATTAAGTAATTACTGTACAGTGGGTGCCTCCAAATATCACAGCTAACGCTTCCAGATGTAAATCAGCAGGGAGTGTAAGTATAGAAGTCAGCAAGAAGGAAGGAAGGGAAGATAGTATTCTGCCAATAGAGGTCAAGTTTTTAAGTGGTATAAATACCTGAAAATTCACTCTCTGAAAATCTGGCATGCAGTTTCAGAGCAAAGCTTGAGGGACACGTCCTTGCTGAAACTACCACTAACTTAAGGAGGGCTGAGATTATCTCTGCACTGTTTTGATGTATCTGTTAAAGCCACTTCAGTCCTGTCCCATACAGCCTCTGGAAACAGACAGGCTGCACTTTGGAAGCCTCCTTGTAACACCGATTTCTCTAAAAGAGATTTTTAACCTTTGCATGCTCAATCTGTGGGCCTCTGCACTAAGGGGAGACAGTATTCAGAATATGTTCACATCTGCTATCAGTAAGCTAGCTTTTCTTAATTACCTTCCTTGGACCCTGAGAAATAGCTCACGGACCACAGAATATGGTAATAGAGAGCAATACTTTCTGTATCTGCAGCCCAGTCCTCCCTGTACCCTGCCTGCACTTCTCTGAGGATGCTCCTGATAGAAGCTTCTTAGAAAGAGTATTTGGTGGTCTCTGGTGCTCCTGTACAAAACACTGCGTAACACTAAAGCTTGGGCTGGGTTTTGGTGCCAGCTCTCAGTGCCCCAGGAGGCTTCACCACCGTAAGACCACGTTCCTGCTCTCGTTTTGTCCTGGAGCTGCTCTGTGTGAAGGCACGAAGGTGACAAAAAGCTTCACCTCACACTCGTTCTGCCTGCAAGTTCCACACTGCCTTGAAGCTTTGATTTCAAGTTTTCTCCCCTCTTTTTAGAAGAGAAATGCAAGACTGTCTTCATGGCTAAGGTTTGCTCAGTGAACCTCCTTTTTGTACATTTTTCCCTCCTTTTCTCTTCCCCTTTCTATGATTCTTGTGTTTGGGAAGCAAGCACAGATTTCCCTGGTGGATTTTTTCAACATTACTGTAATAATTGCCTACACTGCTAACTATACCAAAAGCAATATTATGGAGGTCATTTATTAATTTTTTATGCATGTTAACAGTATAAATAATGATTTGTAAAATTAGGCAGAAGTTATATTAAATTGAGCAGTGGTTAAATCTTGACACTGTTTATATTTCTCTTCTAAAATAATTAAACCTCCCTTTCATTTAGAAGACCATGTCCAGACAGTTGTAATATGTTTAATATTTTTATAGCAAGTAATTTAACTCAGAATTTCACTAAATTAATTGCAAAGTGTAAACTTTATTTAAGGTCCTCCAAGTGAACATACAGTTATATGGTAGTAAAGAATTAATACTGTATGTCTTTGAAAGGGCATTACCTTGAAATTGTCAGCCAATTTCTCATAATATTCAACGGTGAATCATTATTTAAATGTTAGGTCATACTCCAACACACTTGTCCACATGCCAAGAGCTGAGAGTCTGTGAAACACCTTCATGTCAAATAACCTGTGATGTATGGCTGTCTTTGGCTTCCAGAGCCAGCAAAGCCCAGGGATGAGAATGAAAGCGACAAAAGGAGGAAGAAAGGTGTGAAAGTGAATATCAGAATGGGAGATGTTCAGACATGCATAGAACTGGCCCTGAAATCCATCCTGAAGCAGGTCATAATATAAAACAAGAATCTGGTGTATTTCTAGTTAAATATTGAAGTTACATGTTAATCTATGAATCTGAGGGGGCTGAAAGGAGGTTCAGAGCCACGGATAGAGTTTGGTTTCCTAACTTCAGCACAATGCAAAAGACAACCACAGTCTCTATACCTTGGGGTGAGCCAGATGTGAGTCCCGGGCAGACCCCAGGCTGGGAAGCTGTCTCACCAGGCTGCAACAATTCATTCGTCTCAGCCCTTGCCGATGTAGCTTCTGGAACATAGAAATGTACCTGTGTGAAAAGCTGCTCCCGACTATGAAACACACCCTCAGGTTTCACCAAAATAAATCTGGGGCTCTGAAATTGAGGTGAAAAGAGAAAGAAGGAGATGGGCAGGCAATGGGGTCAGTATCCAGAATTCACTTGGAGTCCCCATGACATCTCATAGGCAATGCTGCGCTCACAGAAATTTGGCTGGGCAGTGCAAGGTGCTGAGTGTGGCAGTGCTGGTGACAGCTGAGGTGACTTTATTCCTCATGATCTGTACCTTCAGGTTGACTGTCGCTGATGTCACATTTTAGATGCTAGATCAAACGCCTGTGAACAAATACATACAACTCAGCCTAAACTCTGATATTAACTGCAGTTTGATATCCTGCCCATCTAAAATGACTCAGAAATCCTTCCTGATTTTCCTTCTCACATTCTTTCACTGTGTTGTCCAACTCTGATAAATGAGAGATATAATGTTTGCCCCGCAAGTGGCTGCATTGGCTGGTGGCTTGAAATTGTTGTTACTTGTAAGTATCAGTGCCTAAAAGTTCTCTGGATAGAGAAGTGCTCTCTGAAAGCAGATGTTATTCGGTAGGAGACTTCTGTCTCTTTCAAGTTTCCTTTTTACCCTTGTCTTTTCCTAAGTCTCTCACATACAGCTGAGAGGCTCTGCTGCTTTTCCATGGAAGTCTGGACATGCTCAAAACAGGGAGGGCTTTTCTGTTCATACGTCTTTAAAGGTAGAGAACAATGAAAATGTCAAGCTCCTGAAGAAAGTGAAGTCCATTTATCTATATATTTCCTGCAGCAAAAGTATGATAACTCTGAATGGTCTGGAGTTGAGGCAGAAGAACTCCATGCATTGGGGTGTATCCACTGGTTAAAAGCCTATATGAAAATTTAATGAGAACACACCCAAATGCTTTGAAGACCAATAATGTTTATGATCTTATTTAAAATTCAAGCTGACATCAAATATTTTTAAATTCATTAGGCACTTCCTGTCAAATCGGATGTTATTTGAAAGACAAATGACTGCTTAGTGTGCTCCTTTATTTGTGAGGAGACATAAGTTCAGCCTTAAAATTATTTGATCACAAGGTTCAGCACTTTTTTATTCACTTTCAATTCTGTAATGAAATGCTTGTAGTTGTGCAGAGAGATCTGTTGCATAAAATACTTGCTATGTAAAATGTACTGACATTTCCTCTTCCCAAGGTTCAGCTGCTGCAATTTGTTAATGAGAAACTGCAAATGGGGAGTGAACACGTCTCCTTCCCCATGTTCTGGCATTGTACACAAGACTTTTTCCTTCTTTCCCCCCAAGGTTATCATGGAAGGAACAACATCATAATTCAAAACAGGTGTAAGCAGTAGTATAGCAAATCCCTTCCATTTTCGACTCTCAACAATGGGCCCAGTTTCTGGGCTTGCAGCCCAGAAAGCCAACCATACCCTGGGCTGCATCAAAAGCAGTGTCACCATCAGGTCAAGGGAGGGGATTCTGCCCCTCTACTCTGCTTTTGTGAGACCCCACCTGCAGTACTGCACCCAGCTCTGGGGTTCCCAACATAAGAAGAGCATGCACCCATTGCAGCGAGTCCAGAGGAGGCCACAAAAGTGATCAGAGGGCTGGAGCACCTCTCCTGTGAAGAAAGGCTGAGAAAGGTGGGTTGTTCAGCCTGGAGAAGAGAAGGCTCCGGGGAGAGCTTATAGCAGCTTTCCAGGACCTAAAGGGGCCTAGAAGAAAGCTGGAGAGGGACTGTTTACAAGGGCATGGAGTGATAGGACAAGGGGTGATGGCTTTAAGCTGAAGGAGGGTAGGTTTAGATTAGATATCAGGAAAAAATTCTTCATGATGAGAGTGGTGAGGCACTGGAACGTGTTGCCCAGAGAAGCTGTGGATGCCCCCTCACTGGAAGTGTTCAAGGCCAGGTTGGATGGGGCTTTGGGCAACCTGGGCTAGTGGAGGGTGTCCCTGCCCATGGCAGGAGGTTTGGAACTAGATATCTTTGAGGTCCCTTTCAACCCAAACCATTCTATGATTCTATGATTCCGTATGTGCTTAAACTCTCAAATTGTATCAGATACTGACACTGGTTACATTCACATACCTGAATACTCAAGAACATCTGCTGTATTGAAATTCATCATTCAAAAGACTTAATTAAAATAATGCTGAATTGGAGACTCAGCATGCATTACCAAAGTGCGTATTTGTTTTGCTACAATCAATTAAGACTGTATTCATGAAAACAACTCCTGCAACAAAATCTGTATGTTTAATCCTTATGCTAATCTCCTCAGAATTTGTTGTACTGTTTCAGAGGCAGTCAATTGAAGACTTTATTTTCTTTAATAAAACTGCAAAACATGTTTTCATTAACTCAACAAGAGGTAAATCAGGATTGATGTCTAGTATAAACACTGAGAGAGAAATCTAGATTGAGGCATTTTGATGATAAACATCAATGTAGACTTCAAGTTGGCTGAGTATTTTTCCAGTTAAGATATTACTGAGTATTAAAAAATGCTCATTAAAAACTAAGTATTAAAAGATGCTTTGCTCTCCAAGCACACATTCTCTGTTATCTACTATTCTTTCATTGATTTAAGAGATTAAGAAATCTAAGCACAATCAATAACCTACTCACACATAATCTGATTTGTCTCCATCACCAATGGGGTGTAATTTATAATGTTATAGCCTACCACAGCCGCTTGTATCACATGCTGTGTTTGAATTAGAATAGCAACTGTGCATGGCATTTAGGAGTTGATCGCTACCTTTTTCTTTCTCTAATGAGAAAATGTGTATACACATTTGCTTTCTTGAAATAATCCCACATTTGGAAACCAACATTTGGAGCTACCATTTGGAAATGAAAATGTTCTACTTTCTTGCAAAAGAAATGTTGAGAGGTAGGTTGTGATGCAACTGGGAGGTTTAGGGGAAGGATCAGTGGGGCGGATGGAGGGGGGGGATTGGAAAGCAATTGGGATTTGTTATAGGGAAAGTGTTAAATAAAGGAGGGGCACTGATCTTCTTACCTATTCCATTTGGACACAGGACCCTGATCATATCCCACCAATCCTAACCCAAATATACAACCGCTTTCATTCCTCATTTCCAAAGTGCTGCTGCAAATAACTGCTGACCCACATACAGCCAGTCCTTTGGGACCAACAGCCATAGCAAAAACTTCAGCAGACAGCAGGGTTGCTTGTTTTGGGTAGTTTGGTGGACCACGGTCTGTTGCTCAGGGCCTCTGCCTCCTTGGTTCTGCTGCAGGTGTTTTGCTGCTGGATTGTATTGTTACAGATTAAAGCCTCACTGAGGACAGCCAGCAAAGCTTATGTCTAATAACTATCAATGATGTAGGCAGTTCCTTCCTGCCTATAAGATGTCACTGAATGAGAATCAAGCCTCAAACAAGGTAAAACTACCATCTTTTATTTGATCTCTATGGATTCGGGTTTTGGCAGGACCCTTTCTGCCAGGAAGGTGTCCAGCAGTACTCTGAGTGACCGACAGCATACACTAAAGCTGGGCTCATTGACACTCAGCTCTCTGGAAAGGCGCCTGGGGACATGTGTGCACACATCCAGATGTGAGGATGAGCAGGAAGAAGAGGTGGAAAAGCCTAGGCTGAACTGGGAAATACATGGGAAAATCCCCAGGAGAGAGAAGGAGTAGCAGGGGGAAATGTAGCTTGCCAGCACAGAAAGCAGCTCTCATTTTAAGAGCTATTTTTCCTGGATTTGCCTTGCACAGGGGTCGTGTCTGAGGTTTGCATTCACAGCAGTGGAGATCTGCTTCACAGACCAGAGAGAAGAATCGCCCTTGGTGGGAAGTGGCTGAGAATCACTGGGAAGATGGAAATACGAATGGCAAAGTTTAATTGCTAACATTGCAGGAAAGGAGAAGTAACGGCTGTCTCCCAGCAGTGGAAATGAATTTAATGAAAAACTCATAAAAGACTGCACTTGCCAGCAGTTGTCCAGGGAATCACTGCCTGCATGGCTTCCATGGGATGCTTATGCCTGTCAGCAAAACCATCAAATGAAGAACATAGAAGAGGGCCATTTACTGGCCTTCACCTTTGATACTCTAGGGGCCAACAGGATTTGGTTCAAGGACTTTATCACTTCATTCCTGCCCTCCATAAATCACCAGTTCAGGGCCAGTGACTTGCAGGAAAATTTTTGCCCCTTGGCAAATAAAATTTGATTTATTTTCATTCCTTACCACAATTTTGCACCCAAACTGAAGAATCCTCTGCCTGCTGTGACTATTAGAAGACTGATATATTGCAGGCTGCCTTTTAAGGATTTACTATGTGCAGGAAGGTAAGTACTTGCATCCCTGTCTGCAGAGGATCGCAGTATCCCAGGAAGGGGAGGAGGAAAGAGCATGAGTGGGCAGACCAAGGAAGATGAGAGCACTAAATTGAAAGAGGTATGAGCTGTGGGTTTCTGGCTGTTTTGGAGAATGTCAGGAGGCTAATCAGCAATCGCAAAATATTTGTTTTGTTTTATTTAAGTTGACATGAATTCATCCAATTCTGACTATCCCATAAAAATCCAAAAGCTTTATTTTCTAAGGGAAGTGTCTAAATAGCAGCTTCTAATTCTGAGCCAGACACTGCTGTCCTGAACGATGCAGAGCAGACTGCTTTCTCCAGTTGTGAAAAGTCTCCGAGTAGCTCTGAGCTCATGATTCCCACAGGGAATGAGCCAGCAGAGCCACCTCTGAGAAGGCTTTTCCCAGACATTTTCATCCAGGCAGAAAGCACTGAAGATTATTCAGGCATTCCCAGGAGGTCTGGCAGGTCTCTGGTCTTGGGTGTGGAAATGTACCTGTTTGGGGTACTGCCACTCCTGACTGGCCTGATGTGATTAAGATGCTGACAGACAGCAGGTCAAGTGGTAGGTCCTGGGTCCAGTCTAAACACTGAGGGAAAAACACCCCTCAGGGTGCAGGGAAATTTGTTAAATGAAGGATTCTAATTAGGAAGAGCTTTCTTGGTTTGAATAACATTTGCAGACTCCACTTTAATGCATGAGAAACTAGCATGCACTGAAAAATACATGAACAATAAGAATTTTTTTTCACCTTTGACAATGTTGTAAAAATGTTTATACAACAAAAGCCTCTCTATAACTTCTTAGTAGCTATGGTTGGACCTTGGTATTTTCTGCAGTCTTAACAACATATGATATATGAGAGTTCTAACAAATGAAGTATTTTCTTTGCGTTCTCCAGATTCCTTTTTGTGAGAGAAACTCAATTTGTATTTCTGATTACTATATTTTTGTAATTCCAGGTTCATTAATATGGTTAGAGATTATTTGCCAATGTACATCAGACCAGGAATTTATTAACTACTTCCAGTAGCTACCTACAACCACAAGGAGAGGAAGATCCTAAATACTGAAAACAGGTGGAGAACAAGACAATTATTGTTGCATCTGCATCACAGACACCAGTCCTGTTCTGAAGCAACACATCTACTTACTGGTATTATCATGTGTATTAGTAGCTATTTACAGTCCAGTTATTCAATATTTCACCTGAAGCTCTTTCAGCATCGAATTCCATAGGCAAAATTGTCCACATGAAATGCTATTTGTATATGTTGCAGATTTATGTACCTTTCACTTCCTTGCTCTTTTATTAACCAGAAGGTACAAAGACTTAAACAAACAAACAAACAAAAAAAACCCCACAGAAAAAAACCAAAAAGAAAATATACAGAAAATAAAATCAATGGAAACAGAGCTCTTTTCAAACTGGCCATTTTATAATTGCTGTGGCAAGAAAATGGCTGGATAAATGAGAACATGTTCCAAGCCACTAAAGTGGCAAGACATATTATTCCTGGGGACAAATGTTTACTCTAGTTGATCTGTTACTTTCAAATTCAGTGCTTGATTGGATTCCCTGATAACTCATGTTCCACTAAAATAAGTAGCCTGAAGTTAATAATTTTTCTTTCTTCTAATCTTTCTATTTAAAAGAATACCAGACACTTGGCATTTTCCATCACAACTTGCAATATCAGATTGGAAAAGGATTAAGTCTGTACAGTGATACTATGAAAACACAGTAAAGACAACCTGCAGCAGAAATTAAATAAAAATATCTTGGGAAATACAAAAATAGATTTCAGCAAGATAAACAATAATAGTATTTTGGAGGATGAGTGGTTTCCTGAGTAAAGCATTAACCTTTCACCTTCAGGATATCAATAAACAGTGAGATCCTATGACAAGGATTGATTTAAACAAGTTTGCTCACTCCCCTTCTAGCCCAAATGGTTGCTACATTGCAGATCCCTGAAACAAGAAAGCTCCTCAAATGTAGTGCCCTGGAGATGCAACATCTCCTCTGGCAAAAAAAACCACCCGGCACTTCAGAGCAAGGTTGAAGGTGAATCATGTTATTATTGGCTTTAATTAGCACTTCCACAAGCTGCAGAGTTCTTTACCTGCAGCTGAATTGCACTTGGAAAGGTGTGAAAGCCCTATTGCCTTTGTAAACATCAAAGAGATTCATTTCTAATCTGATCTTTTTAACCAAGCCCTCCTGCTGATCAGAAAAAGTGAGGGCAAACACCTCTGAAGAAAAAAAAAAATGAAGCGACTTTGGAATTTGAGATTTATTATTTATTATTGTAGATTGATATGTATTTATTATTTAGTTTGTTAGTTCTCTGGGACTTATGCCTATCCTCTTGTACCTAGCTCACAGTTGGTGTTATATAAATAAGTCATTATTGTTAATATTTGATAAGGGTAGCTGAAAGATCACTGTGAGCAATGATCAATGAGACTTCTTGATTCCTGATTCTTCTTTGGCTTCCACCACTTTTACACCACTGGAATTCCACCTGCTTCTTTGGGAACGCTCCTGCCTTGCAGCAGAGAAGCAAGGTGAAGATCAAGACATTTCTGTTTAAACGGTCTGGGGAGCAATTCATAAACACAGGCTTCATAAACTCCTATGCATGTAACATCATATGAAAAAATAACTGATTAAGGGTTTGATCCACAGCAAGTGAAAATGGAATTAATTGCTTTGGTGTCAGCAGGGCAAATGTTGGTTTATGCCAGCTGAAGATCTTTCTAGAGGTTGTTGATGAAGTCAGCTCTATAAAAATTACCTCCCGGGACACTCTTTTTCTAAGATGCTTTGTACAGTCTATTGTGCAACCAGAACAGAATAGGCTGGTTGGCCAGTGTAACGAGCACCAGAAATCTTCATTGTCCAAGCCTTGGGTAGGATGAACAGTTTTAAGGCCTGAGCCATCTAGGAGCTCCCCTGGTGTTTGCAGAGCCCTGGACCACAGTGACCTGACTGAGGTCTAGCCGGCAGGCAGCCATGCAGTGCTGCCTCTTGGCTGACACACATTTTCTTTTGGGTAAGCAAGGGCAAATCTTAAAGGGAGCTTTCAGCTCAAACATCCCTCTCTGGCTGACAGCAGCATCCTGGAGCCACTCATAGATGAAGGTTATCCAGATTCAACATAATTTTCCAGCTCTCCCTGCCACATCCTCCCATCTACCCTTAACCCTCCAGCGTCCTATCAAGGTAGCAGATCCTTTTATATAGATAGAAGATGCACATAGCCCGATTTGTCCTTTCTCTTGTGACAGCCAGCCTGTACAAAGAGATTCATTTTCTGGGACAAAAAAGCACTCGTCTCCAAACATGACTCTCTGCGATGTATGAATTGGAGGGAGGCTCTGGGATTTCCTTTAAGACGAAGAGTAGGAGACATCTATGGGGTTTTTTGGATCCCAGCTGAGCAGTCCATGACAAATGAAAGACTGTGCTGTGTCCTAATCCTTTTGTGCCTTAGTGCCTTTGAGCCTCATCTGCTTTTTATTCTGAACAAAGCCCATATTTCTCATTTGTCTCCTCTATTTCAGGAGACATGCTCAGGGCCTTTCCCATTGGTAGCTTGGCCAGAGAGACTGGAGAGTTTCCCTGAATAGAAGATCCTCTTTGCTTTCTTTCACTGCCCTCAGTATGGTTTGTATTTAGAGATGGAGAAGTTGTAAAAGCATCTAACACAATATGGGTAAAGGCCAAAAACCACAGCTAGCAACAGAAGCTTTTCTGACGTGTTCCTCTCAAGGTATATACTGAAAAGCAACTATTTTTGGAATTTGAAGTGCAACAGGACTCTTCTTGGGCAATTTTTGGAGGCCCTTCATCAAGATTGATTTGAACAATGAGAGTAAGGTGACTAGCAAAGCAGAAGCAAAGAGAAGGAAAGAAGCTCTGGTTCCTGCTAGATCTCCTCCCTCTGGCTATTAAATGACTGAAGAAGTTTTCATTAGGCTTTAAGTCTATAATTTTGAGGAGTACTAGCTTTATCATCAAATTAAGATAAGAAACCTGAAAATGCAGAAGTTGCATTTTCCTGATGCACTCCAGAACAGCACGGCATAGAAAAACCTAGTCCCCACTTCACTGGAGTTATTCAGGCTCCCTGTTAAGCAAACTCCACCTTGTCATCCACTTTCATGGTTCCATTTAGGAAGCTGTCTATCTAATACTGACCCATATTGCTTACATTAACTCTTCTGGGCTGTTGTGAGAACTGTGCAGACAAGGGGAAGATGGAGTTGTCAGTTGCTCAGTAAAGTCCTCTGCACTCAAAGGAGAAAATATGCTTTTGGAAGTTTAATTGTCTGAGCTGTTCACCCAGTTTGCCTGAAGCAATTTCCCAGAGCTAGCAAAAAATTATTTCCCCCTTCCTATGCTACTTCATCCCTTTTGTAGATACACTGAGCATGGGAATCCTCTGGGGTTTGTTCTCCTATACATGCACAAAATGCACCAGTTGTCAAACACCACTCTCTACTAAACTAATGATGATTTAAAATGGGAAGAGTCTTTATGTCTATAGAAAATATAATTTTTAGGGTTTTTTTCTTTCATCTTTTCTCTTTTCTTTTTTCTGTTTTTCCTATTTCCCTCCATCCCCCACTCCAGTTTGCAATGATCTGTGCACTTGATTGAATTCCCAGGACTGAAACCCTGACCTTATTGAATTCATCAGGAGGAACTTGCACCTTCTTCTTTTACATAAAAGATTTCATACATACTGCTAATTAGTCAAAAAAGAATACAGCATATGTGTTTTAGTGCCTGGCTCTGCTCAGGACATACCCTATCACCATTTCCTTGAATGTAATTTCACTGAAGGCAATAGGAGTTTACAGGGATGTGAGTCCCTGTTGAATGGGTAAATAGCACCTATTTGTTCATAAGCTGTTGTACGTGAGAGAGGAAAAGCTCATTTTAGGGGAAAACAATGATATGACACATCCTGCTTTTGCTAGCCAGGCCATCGTATGCATTTTACATGATAAGGAGAGACCCAGTAAACCAGCAGGTCAAGGAAAGATGCCCTCCGTTTCCTCACTGTATAATAACACCATTCAAAATGAAAGATCAGTGATGGGTGGTTTTGCATTTAAAACTCACTTTCAGAGAGATCCATTATGCCGTATGAACCACATTACATTAAACAGCGCATGCAAGCATTAAGCAGGTGTTTGCAGAATGCCTCAGCAAGTAATGTGTACCATGAGCCTTCATCTCCTTTGTTGAAGCTGACAGCTATGGCTAAAGGAGTGGTGCATATTGCACTGCCCAAAGCTGCACTCCTTCGAGTTTACAGAATCAGACAGCGTTAGAATGTGAACCCAAGTTGCAGAAGCAGTAGGATGCAGTGACTGATAACTCCAAAGAGGGTCCATATGGCTGGATGGCTGTACTTATAAATATTTCAAATGTCAATTCACAAGGCTACAATCATCCCAAGCTGTTTGCATTATTCTGAATAATTGCTAGCAAACTATAACAAAATATTTGTCATACTAGAATAACACATATAAATTTAACTGCTGTATACACCAAGCTTTTCTCCAGATAATATATTTTATTAGGTTAATAAAAACAACAGAGACAGCATGGTTGCAGGAAATTTGTAAATAATTATCTATGAAAAACCCTTCACGCATACCTTTCCTGCTGAAGAGATTGTAGAACTTCATGTCTTTTCCCCAATGAAGACAGGCTAGTGTGACAGCAAGCCAAGATCAAGGTAATCAGGGCTTGATAAGTCGTTATTTAGTTTTATTTTCCTCCATTAGCATTTGCACATGTGCTTATTTGATTTTATTGGCTGTCATCAGTAATTACTAATGCACAGCCGTGCGGATGCAGTGACAGAATGCAGGGAATATGGTGCTTTCCACATTGATGTCTTTGAAGCACGTTGGATGTTTTCTGCAGCTCTAAGCCCTGGGAAGAGATGAGCTGCACTGAGAGGAACAGCTCACAAACAGCAGTTTCCACAACGGCACTGGACAGGGTAAGCAGGATCAACAGGAACTCCCCTAAAGGGTTTGCTGTTCTGTTGCTGCTAATGGGCTTATTTTGTCCTCCCCAGTTATGGTGCGCTCATGGAAAGGTTAAGCAACTTGTAGTTGATTTACATAATTTAATTCCCCCTCCCCTCAGTTTGGAAGTGAAAATGGAAGAGGCTTTTTGGAGTCATATGGCATCCATGGCATTTTGAAACAGAATTTAATCAATTCTTATTTTTCAGTTGCTTATTATGGCCTCTGAACTGCTGAAACTTTTATAAAAAACAATATTATTCCAGGAAGAGAAGTAATGGAATTGCACCTACAGACAGTAAAATTAAGACCCATTCATGTGATAATCCTTCTCGTACAACTCTATATAAAATCCTAGTAATTCTGGACAAAGATCAAAGCATATCTTGTCAAACTTCCAGGGCTGTTTCCCTGTCTTCTGACAACTATAAGGTCAAACAGTCATCGACTTACAAACGTGGAACAATGTCTTACAGCAAGAAGAACTGATGTTCCTCACTGGGCTGAGGATAAAAAGGCCAGCTAAAGGCTAAACTGTCCACAACTCTGAATATGGTTTAGTATTTGTGCATGGCTTGCAAAGCTTTGCGTGGGACCTGTTCTTACTATCCCATCGTCTCAATTCCTTCCAGTTTCATGAGTGGGCCTGAAACCTGGTTGAAGGAAGAAGTAGAGGCACCATGCAGCACCATAGTCTTTCTCTATCTAAAACCTTAAAATGCAGTCAGGAGATTTCTGTCATGTAGTCTAATGACTCACATGTGAGAACTGCAGGACCTTGCCAGGTCAAAGACATACTCTTGGGGAAAGGTTCATGCAAAGCAAGAAGTAACCAGCTAAGCAACTGCAGCCTCATGGCAAGGTACAACCGCTGTCCTGAGAACAGGAGAGTGCAGAGGGACCTGGAGTGGCATGCTTAGCAAAGGGCGGTGTGGGAGTAATCACAGCCTGCTAGTTTTTCTAGTTGTTCAAGGCTCCTTTGTGCAGTGTTTGGAAGGGACCAGAGGCTCTGCTAACAGAGTGTGCTGTTGCTCTTCCTGTGATGTAGGCGGGAGTTCACAGAATGAACAGCATATGTTCAGCTTCACCAAGGGACAGCAGAACGGCACTTAGAGCACCCAGAATATTTGGGAATGAACTTTTTGGGGTTACATTCTCAACCCTGGCCCATATCCTAAATTAAAGATTGGAAGAAACTTTCCCCTGAGAAATGCCTGGCAGATAATATCGTGCTGTCAGTGGCAAGGACAGTGAAGCACAGCAACAGATTGTCTGGCAAGATTGTGTAGTCTCCAGCACTGGATGTCTTTAAGGGTAGATAAGACAAACAGCTATCAGAAATGACTGAGGTGTAATTCTCCGTGTCTTGACAGAGGGAGATGCACTGGCCAAGTTTTTCCAGCCCTATTCTTCTCTTCATCTACGATAAGAATTTGCAGAACCGGGGTCCAAGTTCAGAGTGGTTATTTCTACCAGCCAGCGGGAGCATCAGCCAGGATTTCAATGTTATACAAAATACTGTCAGACTTTTCTCACCACCACGATACCATGGCTAGCATGCAACTGCTCATCCCATCACTACCCTTCCACAACCCTGGTGTGACTCTGTGGCAACAGGAGAGAGTATTAAACAGCAAATGTGTGCAGGGTATAGCCACTATGCAAATGTCACAAATACAGTGAAGGTGATAATAGCATGAAAAGTTTGCACTGATGTAGCAGCCTATAAAAGATGTCCTCACAAACCCACATCAGCTCTAGCAATGAAAACTGAATGATAACCCACCCAAGCACTATTAAAGTAATGAATCTTCTCACTCTTCTTCCTTTCCCTTTTACTGGGATTAGGTTTTAATTCTCTTGGGTTGTTAACGTCTCACATATCCATTTGGGATGAAATACCATTTAATCGCTTAAGATTGTGATAGTGAACTTTTTTGTCTCTGACTGTGAGATAGACTTTTCAGACATATTCAGTAAACTGCATCGTAATGCTTATCCTTTTCTTGTTCAGCAACAATGCAGAAAAAGAACCATGGTGCTGACAAATTCACTTCAAAGCAAACATTGCTTTTTCCTGAGGGGTCTTTTCTAGTCAATAGTCTTTGAAAGCAAGACCCAGGCAGAGCTAGAAGCACAAGGGCCAAGGAAATGCAGAGATCCCAGAAAAGCCATGGTGGGACTGTGTGACAGGAGTATAGAGGTGCGTATGTCCTCCTTATGAGATTGGAAATGCCTCTGTACTCCAAAAGATTTCAGTTTACAAGAGCAGCATAGTCTCTGCTGCTTATATTTGGAGTCACAGGTTTGCTGAAGCAGACCTGAGCTTGTATCACCCAGATAGGTGTAGAGGAGAGCAGGGATTTCCCGGTATTTGCTTTTTGCAGGACACACTGCAACACCTATTGCTGCACTTGGAGGTACCAGTGTTCCCCCCCCACCAGGCAGTCTGCCACTCACATGAAGGTCTGTTAATGAAGAGCATCAGAATCACTTTTTATTGACTTCACTGGATTCTTTGGCTGGCCCACAATTTAAACAGTTGATGTGGAAACTGTTATTTCTGAAGGGGTATTTACTTGAGCCTGAGGTTGTGGGGACTGTAGAATATTTTGACTATATTAAAGGAAAAAAATGGGCATACTAAAGCAGTTCAAGGGTAGGAACAATTTTTTCTTACTAGTGGACTTTTTGATTGACACTGTGTGTGCAGATGCCAGATAATAATAAGTCAAACATCAGTTTCTCTTTAAATAGGTCGAGCAATTCAAAGTAGCTCCTCTAACATATAATTTAAAAGGGGTTGGAAGGCTCCTCCCAATAACAACAAACAATGGTATGCTTACTGTAATAAACTACGTGCTTTTTCTACCAGGAGTCAATCATTCCTGCTCTTAAATTGAGAAACTTAAAATCTACAGCCACTTACCTACTAAAGTGCAGTAAATGTTCATTCTCAGAGGCTAATGTATTATTAATGTCACAGGAAAGACATCTTAATATATTTATAGAGATATTCTGTACATTTTTGCTAGAATATATGGGAAAGAATACAAATACTGTCCAGATCCTTAATCAATACCAATGATCATTACAGCCCTATACAACAGACCAGCACTTACCACCAATGAATTCCAGCTTTTAATCTGGACTCCTGAAGTATTCATAAATCTGTTTCACTCCCTAAATGCAGTGAAAAGCTGAAGTCACAACCTGTAAGACATCTGTGATTTATTCTTTTGGGCTTCCAACGATGAGATCAGAGTCATTACAATTGAAGTCAAGGTGGGTGGCTAAAATCTGTTGCTGATTTATACATAGATCATGGTGTTGCATTGCTAATTTGCAAAGAAAAGAACCTGCAATTGTAAGCAAAATGGCACGCTGTGGTTGTAGATGGAATATGATCCTTAATAGGATTTAATTCTGATAGCATGTGTATTGTTAAGGCTAAAAGCCTGTGCCACACTGCCAGAAGCCAGGTAAACACAGAAGAGCCATTTAGGATGTTCAGACCACTTGTAGGAAAGGAATATGTGGGGAGCAGTAAACAAGAGAGGGACTTATCTATAGGGCTGTAGGCCCCAGCTCGTCTAGGAAAACAAGGTATACCAATAGAGATAAGGAGGTTTTTATCTGTAAGAAAGACAGACAGGCAGCTCCTAGTTCAGGGAGAGGGAGGTGAAGAGGAAAAGAGACCCTATACCAGATAAAGAAGAAATGTGGCAGGTAACCCTATGAGGTCATAGTTATTTTAAGGAACCAAACAACAAGGATTGGCAGGTTTTCAGGAGTGACAGATGTCATTGCACCCCTGAGGAAATAACAGGATAAGTAAAGTGAGATCCTCTCTTTATCACCCTGTATTTTGAGTTAACCAAGATGAGATCTTAAACCTCCTTAGGACTGGACAAGTTGTAGATAGGTGACCCGTGCTTGCAGTTGTAAAGCTATGTGTGTGTCTAGCTTGCACAGGAAGGCTTACTACCAGGAGTGGTTTCACGGACTGAGCCTGAAATGACTGTGCCTTCCTTTATAACCATCAGACAACCTCACTCCACCTGCACCACAGCAGTGTGAATCTGGGCTGAAAGAAGTACTGGCATCCACGTCTTTCAGTTGGTCCCTTCTCTGAGATGAACACTTAAGACAGCAATAATGTGAAGAAGCCAGATTTCCAAGGGTTGAAAAGCCCAGAATCGTGGAAACCCCCCAAAGACCTCTCAGGCACATCAGTCTGGTCTTTAGGAAGGCACAGGCAACTGAAGAAAAAGATGTTCACTGGTATGTCTCCTGGCAGAATAATCCAAAATTATGTGGGTTCCAGATTGTCAGGCTTGTCAGCAACACTATCATTCATGTCTGCTTGCAATGCATTGCCTCATGCACACCAGCTTTGTGCCAGCAGCCTGTGTAGGAGAGAAAAAGCTGCCTGCATGTACCAGTGTATAGGAATATAAGTGTTATGACATCCAGACTCACTGGTGACCATCTTTGGGCTATCCCAGCACTTTTATTCCTAGCTGGTTATGAAATAGCCTTTTAAAACACACATACACAATGGAACTATATATGTTAAAGATGCATTTCTTCAGCAGTGTGCTCTCATGCCAGATGTTGAATCAGTTTTTAGGCACACCCTGCACCCCAGACTCCCTGAAACTGCAGCTGCAGCAGTTTTAGCTGTGCATTTCTATGGGATTGCTGGTGTAAGGAGAGGCAATAGCAAAGGCCTTTCTGGAGCATTCTCAGACTGAAGGGTTTCTGGGGGGGTCTGCAGAAAGAGAAGAGGGGTCTCAGTGCTTTCCCCTGGGACTCTGCCACAGCCTTGTGCAATGTAATATTTTTATTCTACTTGCCTTAAGTCGCAGTAACCACAGCATTAAAGCATCACATTTGGGAAAGGTGAAAAGGTTATGGTTAAAATAAAAGTTCTTTAAAAGAATAATTGAACAGAAACTTGCATTGAAACTCTCTGTGACATCGTCCAACTCAAAATGAAATCAGGACTTTCAGACCTGTTCCCAGCTGGATGATCATCTGTAATACAAACACCTCAGTGCTGGCTGGCACTGTTCAGTGATGTCTCTTCAGGAGAGCTTTGAGCCTGAAATTCGGTCAGGATCAGAGTGTATAATATCACAGTCTTCACACAAACATCAGAAATGCACAAACACTCAACTCATAGTGTACAAGTCTGTTTGGCAGAAAGGTCATCTGCTAGTGGAGGTCTCACAGGTACTTCTTCCCGGCCGTATGTGTGGAGCTGCTCAGGGAGGGCAGGAGCTTCCTCAGGCAACTGCGCTCCACACCTCTTGCATTGTAGAGGTCCCTCTTCTCCTTAGGCAAGGTCAGGCAGTACACAGAGCTCCTGCATGCTCAGAGCTGGTGGGGTTTGCAACCTGGATATACCACTGTGGAAAAGCAACAGAGAGAGGATGACCTTGGAATTAATTTTTTAAACAAACAAAAAGTCTCTGTGTTGCCAGCCTCAAGCATTCGCTCACCATTACTCATCTTACTGCCTTCCTTTGAACTATGAAATGGGCTTGAACATGACAGTAAAATATACACACTGGTGGATTTTCTTTCATTTACTCATTTCTACTTTTTATTTCGGTGGTTACTGAGCTTTTATGGTTTGTGCACTGAAGCCTTGCCTTGTCCAAACCTCCCTCACTGGCCACACACAAGTAAAACCACAGTGGCTTTGGGCTGCAACTTAAAAGCACTGAGAATTTCCAGTACTGCTTGAGAGGCAAGGATGTGGTTTGTCACTGAACTTTACCAGGTCACATTCCCATCACTGCCAAACTCTCCAGCTACTACCACCTTGCCCAGCAATGTCCTTCCTTTGACCTCCTTCTTCGCAGGGAAGGGCCCTTGTATTTCAGAAACTCCAAGATATCCCCTATGAAACCATAGGAACCTGAAGGAGGATTGGTGGTTCATTGCAACGCACATCATGGAGGTGGCAATTTTCAAGAATTACAGAAGATTGCTCCAAGTCACAGAAGAAATCCATGGCAGAACTGAGGACAAAGTGTTATGGCTTTCCTCAGCCCGGTTTCCTACCCACCCAGTTATGACGCCATTACATTGCAGGGCCTGAAAATGCCCAGTTTCTGTAAATAACTAGAAATGAAGACTTATTTTGACTTCAGCACAGACTGAGTAGATCTCAGTGATACTGGACTTCCTACGGTGTGCTTATCACACTCCAATGAATCCAGCAGACATACCTTCATATGCCCAGTATTTAAAGTTCATGAGGCAATTTTCTTGAACTGCTCCCTGTATTACACAGTGAGGAGAAAGCTGATCAGCTAAACATTCAATCATCAGGCAGTTTCTAATCATGTCTTCTGGAAGATAAAACAAATGGGGGCAAATAGACAAATCCTATCTCCAGCAAACAGCCAGAACAGCTGATTTATATGCTGGGACATTTCTTCGGAGCATGGATATACTGAGAAATGTTCTTCCTTTAAGGCATGGAATCACGAAGAAAGACACAGGCGTAGAAACAGCCAAAACATCAGAAATGTCTGAACATCTCCCCAGCCCCACACTCTTTCCTATTATTTTTGAGCCTATCCTTCTAGGCTGTTTGCAATTTGCAGTATTCACTCCAGACCATGTGTTTTAAGAGTTGTTCTACTGCCCTGAAATGAAATTCCCTACACATCGAACCCCACAGAAGATGTCCCTGTGGGGTGCACAAGGGCTTTTGCTCCCTGGGAAAAGCTGTACCAGAGAAGGCTGGCACATGGCAGCGGCTGAGAAGCACTGGTGCTGTGCACTGCTTTCTTCCTCTCAAAACTAGATGTGTGAATTTCACTGAGTAACTGTGTAAAACCATGCCTGCCATGTAAAACCGTGCAAACGTACCAAGAACATTTCCAAGAATTTTAAATCCAGAGGAAGGATATATCCTGGTAGTGTCTTTACTGTTGATAAAAAACAAACAAACCCACCAAAAAACCCCCAAAACAAACCCCAGAAATCACAACAAAAAGCACTTATGCAAATGCTTATGTAGATTAGGGGCAGCCCTCAGGCTCTTGGCAAATTGCCAAAGCAGCGTTCAGCATTCTGAAGTTTGGGTCCCTCGGTTCAAAAGCAATGCAAAACACTCATTTCCTAGCTCAGAGAAGCCCTTCCAGGGAGCAGAGGCTTTCTCTCAGTCCTGACTCTCATCCCAGAGTGGCAGTTCAGAGCATCTCCTCCCTACCCTCCGGGCCAAGCCCAGCTGGAGCCGCAGTCCCTTCCCCCATGAATTTTTACAATACTTCTGGATTTTTCATCATCAGCTTGTCCTTTTCACTCAAGAAGTTCATTCCCCTGTGCTTTGAGCGGCAGATGCTGGCAGTGGAGGGAAGGGTAACCTTGAGAAGAAGGGGCTGGCTTGAGATGCAGCCCTGGATGTGGTTCCCAGCTGCAGCGCTGGCTCCGAGCCTTCTCCTGCCCTGCGTCAGGACCTTTCCAAAGACCCTTGGTTCCAAGTCAGAAAAGCACTTAAAGTAGGCTTAGCAAATGCTAATGTCTGTGGGATTAATCACATGTCTGAAGTGTCACTCGGCTGGGCTGACGTCTATGGTTGCTTTTCTGGACTGTACCCTCTGTAGCTACCAACCTCCCTGTCTGTCCAGCACCTAGCAGGAAGGGCTTCTGAAGTAAAAAATATAAAATCTTGTAGGAAGGACTTTGATTCTGCCTGTAGGATTGATATAAAAAAGTGCACATAATTAGAACTTGATCATATGTCTTTTAACAGCTACATGTCAGACAGCCGTTGCTACTCTCATTTTGTTAGCAGCCTGCCTTGCTCTAAAAATAGAGGGGGTTTCTGTCACTTCCTTTTATTTTTTCTCTTTGCAGTAAATGTAACTGTAAACAATTAATAATTCCAATTAGCAGGGATTTTTTGGTAACTCCAGCAGCTGTCTTTTCACAGGTTTTCCTAAGCTGCTGCAGGGGCCAATCAGATCATATAAATGTGCATATTAACAAAGGTTCATTAAGCGACTCTGTCTTTCTAAGCCTCTGGAAAAGAAGCAAAGCAGAGATGAGCCTTAGAAGTAAGCGCACTGTGCTCTTCACTAAATTTGACATCATACTGAAATCAGCAGCTTTTTAATAATCTACATATCTACACTTAAGATGCAAATGTATCTATTTGATGGGAAAGCCTAATGTATGAGTAAAGATTCCAAATTGTTTTATCACTTCTTGATTGCCGTTGGCAGAGGGGGAATTATCATGCTAACAGCCTTGTTGAGGGAAAGCCATATGTCTGAAATGGAGACAACACTGAAGTTACAAAGTTTACTGAGATTAAGTTACATGCAGAAAGGTTCATTTAAATTAGCGACTAATTAATGACCTCAGAGGTAACCTTACCAGCTACCACACTGGTTAGAGAGGTGAATCCTATTAACAACCTCCTAAGTGCAGTTTCCAATTACTAATCTTTTCAGCAGCTTTA
This sequence comes from Aramus guarauna, assembly GCA_013400195.1. NCBI lineage: Eukaryota > Metazoa > Chordata > Aves > Gruiformes > Aramidae > Aramus > Aramus guarauna. The sequence goes on along the minus strand of VXBL01002474.1, from coordinate 371,670 downwards.
TGGTGTAAGAGAAATTACTTCGGGCCTCTGCTCCCATCACAGGGTCATCTTGTTTCACTTTCAGTCTGCGCTACAAAATGATCATCCTATGGGCAGCCCCTGACAGCCAAGAGGCTATTTTAATATTGCCAGAGCTCAGCAAGACATTTACATTTAAAATGCAAGAACTGTGGAGTGGCAGTTCAGCTTTCTTCCTCCTATCATATCAGTTGCTAAAATTGTAAAATAATTACTCTTACCCCACGGATTAACCAGGGAGTGAATGGCCTCAGACTGTCCTGGCTCTGATATAAAGGAGGCAAGGTTGCGGGGAGAGACCGAATCTTTTATTGAAGTAACAGACACAGTTGGGAAAAGGGACAAGATGTTAGGCACACGAGCCTTTGGGAAGGATCAAAGAACCTGAAAATTTGCTCAGTTTTTCCAGCTGTATAAAGATGTATAAAGATACTATTTTCCTCTAAGAAATCTCCCTCTTTAGACCACTGTGGCTGCTGTTGCACTATTACTTTACGATAATGGAGCAAAGCTGCACGGGGGCAGATAGGCAGAGAGAAATGGGCTGTGGCCATGTGGCCGCTTGGTTGCTTGGTAATCTGAGGCTGTGCCTTGTCTCACTAATTAGTGTCTAATAGCTGCGTACGCTGGCTCACTTTGGGATGTCTTATCAAAGGGGGAGAAAGAACTGGGTTTAATTTAGCTATACAGAGGGACTGCATCTGTTTTCACAGCCACTGAAGGATTATAATTGTTTCTAGATGACAGCAGGTCACATGCGTATAGGCTTTTTAATTATAACTGAAGTTTCTTTTCAACCTAGGGAAATAATTTAATTTCAACATTATTATTATTATTATTATTATTATTATTATTATTATTATTATTAATTATTTGGCTTTATTCTAACTCCCCCAACTCTTTTTGGTCTCTTACTTGCAACATAAATCTTTCTCTTTTCCACAGAACTGACCGATTTTCTTTGTTCATACCTGTCACTGTTTTTTTCTTTTGATTCATGTGACAATTGCATAGTTTGGGTTTAAAGGTTATGAAAACTGTGTTTTGGCATTCAACCAGTCTCATCTCTGGAAACATTAGTCAAATACTCTTGTTTAAAATTCCCTCTATAGAAGGAAACATTGCCACCTAGATCTCTGCTTGTATTTAATTTTTTGTATCTCAGTGCTTATCTGACCAGATCTTGTTTTGCGCAAATCAAAATGCTCAAATCTCATGATAGTGTGGGCCTTGCAGTGTTATGCCATGACTTGAGATGCCCTGCTCTGTTCCAGATATCAGTCATAACTCATCTGCTCAGAATAAACTTGTTTGCATGTCTTTGCACAGTAAAGATGCCAAAATAAAAGTGGCCCACTAGAAAGAGAGTGACATTAAGAAAGAGTACAAGATAGAGGACCAGAAGAACCCAAAGGAGAAGGCTCAGGAAAATTAATGTTCTCCATGCCTGGACCCCAGGATAGCCAGACGTAAGACGATGGTAGTCCATACCATTTCTGACATCTTCTCAGGCATCCTATGGGAAGCCTTCACCACCAGGCAGAACAAGGACTGGGCCAGCCAGCACAAGGTGACACCTGGACTGCCGTGGGTGGGGAAACAGGCAGTAAGGACAGTATTCCTATGACTCCAACAACTTTTTGAAACAGAGAGGTGAAAGCCAATAATTCTGGAAAATCCAGAAGTATACATAGGCAAAATCCCATATACCCTAGAGGTCTGTAAAACCTAAAAAAGGCAGATGGAAAACTGCTATTATCCTTTTGCTGGCCAAGTTAGGCTTAAAAAAAAGACCAGTGGAGATGGCTGATTTGATACTCTAATATTGGCCAAGAAGATTATTAAGGTTGTGCAGGAGATGAAAAGGAAGGGGTCCTGGTATCTTCTTAATGAATCCTCTGGGACAATCAAAGCTGATTATCCCATGGCTGGTCAAAAGAAGGATTCCACAGATCAGCGAGGAAAGCCACCCTGATTCCCAGCCCACAGGTCCTGAACAAGTGAGACATGTTGGCAAGCAGATGTCCATCACGATTGGAAGAGGGTTTTGTGACTAACCTTATGGTAATTCACTGCTAGATGAGCTAACGCTTGCTAACACATCAGGGTAAAGCTGGTGACCCAGTGCCTCCTGCTTTTATTCAGTTCGGCAGATGATCTGTGACTTGGGGCCTGAACAGGATGGTTCATATGGCGGGAACCAAATCTCACCCCTGGCATTTTAAGACTTGTTCTAACCCTGTTAACTAACTCCTCAGCTGCAACAAGTAACAACCTCAATACAGCAGTGTTTGCTTGCAGACTTTGTGGTCTGAAAATGCAAGCCAAGAAGTGATGTGGATTTCACATCAAGAACTTTTTAACACATTTAACAACTGTGAAGGCTGAAAGCTAGGCACAAAATGCTAAACATGTCTCAGATGAGCCAGCGAATTAGTTAGGCATGTGGATGAATCAGTAGATTGGACTTTGAAACCAGACCTTACTTGTGAGCTAAGCTCTTGGCTGGAGGCAGTCGGGTGAGCATTTAAACCTGCAAATACAGAATTCGTTCCCTGCATCAGAGGTCACATATGTGCGAGACCACCCTCATCTCCTCGGCTGACAGCAATTGAAAGGCAGCCAAGGAATAGACCTATCATCCAGTGCATGCAATAGCCTTTTGTACTCAAGAAGAAAGATCACAAGCCTGGGATTGATAGTACTTGGCAACTTTTTTCCCTCTTTGGAGATGATGCACCACAGAAGTTTGCTCACCGTGGGGACAGGATGATCCATCAGGTTCCTAGTTCCCCTTTCCAGAGTAAAGCATGAGAAACTGACTGGAACCAGTGGTAAGGAAAAGAAGAGGTGCGGCTGTTACTGCCAGCCCATCTCTGATCCCACAGTGCTCCAGCCACAAGGAGATGACAAAGATGCTCTCAAAAAGCAGAAATTTGTTGTCCTCAAAAGTGGGAAATCTGGGCAATTGGAGGAAAAAAAAAAAAACCACTAGTAGGCAAAACCTACAAAATCAGGGATGCCAGGGAGAGCACTTCACAGACTGCTCAGACAACAGTGACCAGATCAAGGAAGACCAAAGACTACTTGAGGTACAACATTTTGTGGTGCCAAAGATATAAGCAACTGCATCTATCCTCTCCAGTGTGTGATTGAGTTGGAGACACGAGAATAAAAAGAAAAACTGCAGGCATTAAATACTCAAGAGACTGGCTACCACAGCCCTGGGATCCTCCCAAAAGTACAGTGTACATCATGGGGGAGAACACAGGAAGCAGCAGTGAGGATGCACCTTGAAACCCACTTCAGAAGTGAATGAGCCATTTTCTTAAAGATGGTTGACATGAGATTCTGTTAAAAAGTGAAAATTATCTGTACTTCTTGCGATGACCTTAGGGAAAGATAAAACTAAAACTCAACAGCACAAATTGAAGACATAACATCCATTTAACCATTAAGTATTTTAATTTCCCAATTAGGCAAGAGGAGAGTGTTACATGGCACACAGTCCTGCTGACACTTAGTAGCCAGAAAGTACCGGTGAGTGACCCATCTCTGATGCCCACTTCACAAAGGTGGATAGGTGATCATCAGAACCTTGATCTAGATTTACAGGAGAAAGACATTAGTGAGTAACAGGGCTGATCCTTTGTTGCGTCTGCTCAGCTTCATTATTCTTTTCTGCCCTTCATGATGCACAGGAACCGACAGAAGCATGAGAGATGGTGTTACACACAAGAGTTTTTCAGATAAGTTTATTATAGTTAAGATGGATGAGTACAGTGTAGCCTAGAAGCAGGAAAAAGAGGCAAGGAGGCTGAGATAGAGCTTTACACTGAATACAGAGTGACAGCACTTTCTAAGTTTGGAGCTGGCTGGCTACATAAAGCAAGCTAAGGGAAAGCTGGGTGAGGGCTTTGAAATTTAAAGCAGTGCCCTTTGGATGTACATCTAGCCTGGAGCAGCTGGCTAAAACGCAGCCATGTAATCAGCCTAGTTGGATTTTGCCAGACAATTTAGTGGAGATTCCAGACTGTTGCATATGTATGTCTATAGTGAATGGTCAAAATGGGTCTTTGGAAGTATAGATGTGAACCTTAAAACACTGGTAAAAGCAAAAAGAGAAGAAAAATAATCTTGCTATTCCGCTAGGTATTGTGCTCTGTGGAAAGTGCTCGAGCAGCTTTTGGATGTGAGGGTGGGACATAATGGCCATGCTCTCCTAGTCTGACCACTGGTGATACATAGCATAAGCTGCTGTTTTAAACACATACAAAATAACAAGAAGTAACTGAAAGCTAGTTCATAAAATGTTTCCTCTGGGATCATCCACATTGTTGCCATCAATAAAGGAAAAAAATAAGTTTTGGAAACCTAGACAGGTAGCACAGATCAAGAGATGTAAACAGCGTGTGTGAGCTGACATCCTCATGTCATGTGGAGAAGTGTGTGCCCAAAATAACAAAAATCTGCCAACTTTTTTATCCTAGCAGCTTTGACTGGGAGGGCCTGTTAATCAGCTGGCAGTTAGTGTGCATTGGATCTGATATGGTATCACTTCAAAACAGTAGACTTGCACTTTTCCATCATCAGCCTGCTTTACTCGCTAACATGAATGAGCTGCCTCTGATTGTATAGAATCACCTTTTACAATGTATTCTGTACTGAGTGTGTGATGAAATGTTTATTTGTGAATGTGGAACTGGCAAGGAAAACATCAACATCCATAATGAATTTTATTACACCCGAACAGGTCAAAGAATAGGAAAAAAAAATTGAAGTCATTGTTCTGCAAGACAAAAACAAGTGCTTTCACTGAGCATTATTTTCAAGGAAGGATGTTATGGTGGCTTGAGCAGCAGAAAATGCAGTAGTACATTATCTCTTTAGGAGAAGAGCAGACTGGACGTACTGTCTGGGATTTTAAACAAAAGTAAAAGGGAAGGAAAATGGTCAAGCTCAGTGGACAGAAATATCCACAGGCACCAGTAACATCACCATGGCTTAGTGAAAAAAACTTGTTGAAGTGATTTGGGTAGCTCTGGATTGTCTTTTTTTGTTTACTGATCTCCAGTAAATCAGAATTTGCCTTTGTATACCCTGATTCTTAAGGTTTTAAGATCCAGGTGATCCTGCATCGCAGACATTAGGATTTTACAAAGTATTGTTATTTAAGACAGTTGTTTTAAACTAGTTTGTGTCCATTGTGTAACTGATAAACTATTACAATGAAAATACTAAGCATCTCAGAATAACCATGCATTTGACTGGTCTAGCAAGATACAAACAAAGCTTTTGCTAAGAGGGAAGTTAACTTAGAGGATGCTACCATTTCTGTTTGAAATAACACCTCAGGTATTTCTGCTCATGAGCAGCTATTTGTTTCTATTCATTACTCAAAGCTAAGCATATAAGAAGTTTTTCTTAGACATTGTTAGTATCTGATTTTTTTTCTTTGCAGATATTTTAATTGTTTATATTTGTATTGAAGAAGGGTAAAGCACTGGAGTAGGTCTGTAGGCAGAGTCACAGACCAACATCCCAAGCAATCAGCTGAGCAAGTGTTAACATTGCAATCAATTATGTGGATGGAACATGCCTTTAGGGTCCTACCCTGTCCTGCTGTGTGTCATACATGAATGGATCAGGAAAAGCCGTATCAGTTTTACAT
>VXBL01002474.1:321987-365368 GCA_013400195.1 Aramus guarauna | reverse complement strand
TTTTTTTTTTTTTACTCACAGGCAAAATTAAAGTATATTTTTCTCTTCCTTTGTACTCAGAGATATAAGAACCATTTTTAGCTAATGCTTTCTCCAGAAAAATTAGCCTGAGGGCACTTCTGGCAAGAGAAATTGCATCCTGAACTTGTTTGCTCTGAAAGGCAAGAAAAAAGATCTTTTAATGGAATTTGTCAGGCAGCTTTAACTATGGGCAGTGATAACCCAAGCACACAGCAAGCACCTGAATTTAATTTTCTTCAGTTATCATCTAATACACACTTAATATGTACTGTTTTGGTGTCCTGTGCCTCAACAAAATAATTGCTTAAGTGTTCAAGCATAATTGATATGGGAATTAAGATACAGAGTTAGATCTGGGTTCAATTCTACTTACAAAAGTAGCTTCCCATCCCACCTTTATTCATTTGGTAAAGTCACTTAATGCAAAGATTAGTGTTTCCTTAGGGATCTGTGGAAAATCATCGTTCCTTTCCTGCTTGTTGCTAGCTGTTCAGACTGTAAAGTCTCTGGAAAATGAATTGCCATATGCTGGTTTTTTATACTGCAAAGAATAGTGGAGTCACCAGCTGTTGAAGGAATGGAGATAAACAAAACCACCTTAGCTAGGTTCAAAAATCAACTTTATGAGTAGTAACATTTATCCACTTCCTCACCTTGAAGTGCAAATAGATTTTGACTGTTACCTTCAAATGTTATTACCATCCTGTTACAACAGAACACAAAAATGAAGTATAAAAATGGAGTACGTAGTATAAATTTTTTCTTTTATTAGTATTGGAAAATAGTAATATGTTTGCTGACTGTAGTGGCACTGTTATTTGTGTAAATGAGATAAATGTATTCAGCAATGGCACCATGTACCCACAAACCCAGAAATATCCCAGGGGAGCTGTGCAGTATGTGCAACTATGCAAACTTTTAATAAGCCACCATTAATTGCACCATTAATGCTGTTCTTCATTACTTGGATGAGATGGGATGCAACTGAAAGCAATGGCAATATCCTCATCATAGTTGTGAAGTCAACCCAGTGAAGCAGCAGGGGCAGGGGAACAGGGGGCTTTCTATCTTATCTGTCAGTGATTTCCAAGGTACCTTTTGGGCCAGTCAACACGCAGAGAACAGATAGCAGTTATAAGCTGATGGTCACTTAGAGAGATGGGTAGAAAAGAAAACCTGGTTGCTGTGTGACTAAAGTCCATACATCTGGAAGCAATTATAGAGAAAGAAGAGGTTTAAAACTGCTCTTTGAGAAAGGTGAAAACTTGAAACTGTTCCCTGGGCAGAATTTTATTTCATATATGACCCTGCTCTAGGTTCTTTTAAGTTCAATTAAAAATAACATCCTCAGAGGTAAACTTAAATGGTAATAGAATCATCATAGAAGGAGAAAACCCCTCTTTCCTGCTAGTGGCTGTTGTAAAGGTTTGGCTATCCAGTGGGAAATGTTTTCATTCCAATATTTGTTCAAGCCTTGATCAAAACAAAACCTAAATCGAAACACAAAATTTGCAAAGCTGAAATGCAGGATTCCTGCACTTAACTTCATCTATTTTATTATCTTCCTGTTTTCTCTTTGCATGATGTCATCATCTATGCTACATAACACAATTTGAATTGAAACAAAGAGCTTTGTGCTGATAAATAGAATGTTTCAGTCTATCAAAATGCCTTTACTACTTGATAGAGAAATAGCATTTGATTCTTCCACAGGAAACTATATTTTCAAAAGCCACATATATTCTGCTGCTAAAGCAGACTCTTAGGGTATTTTTTAGCAGCTCTACTTTTTATCAAAAGATATACATGGATAATTAATCTGAAGTAAAATATTCTAAGTTAGACAACCATGGCTTGCCTAGACATTTAAAAAATATCTTTTATCAAAACAGAATGAAGATAGTTATGCTGCCCTTCGGTTGAGGATTGAATGCTGCTGATTACTTCTGAACAGCTTTTGTACATGTTTTTCCTATACTTCTTTCTTTTAGTTATTTTCTTCACAATCAAGTTTTAGCTAGAGAAGGCAGGCCTGTCTAAAAAAATCAGTTGATTTATTTGGAAGAGAAGGTGATATGTAACTGAACCCTGCAGGAGGAAATCTTTGTATATTAGAGGTCTGTTGTAGATGATGTGCCGAGCTAAAATGGAAAACCACTGGCACCATTGCCAGTTAGGGCTGAACAACTCTGACTGGAGAGGGAGCGTTGTGGAGTCCCCAAGAGCAGCCCACTCTGGAGGTTGAAGATGGCATGTCAGGGTTCACCTCCTTGATCTGCCACAGCCTGCATGCATAAATCAAAAAAGATTCTGCAGAGGTTTTATTTTTCTTCTAAATGAGCAATAGATGCTTATGTGCTGTAAAAACCCAGCTGTCCTGTATTTCTTTCTTGTCTCACTTCTCCTATAAAATGAGGAAAGCGCTTCTTCACCTCCCAATACTTGCTTACCTCCCAGGGATGTTGTAAGGAGAACTATACTAAAGATTACAAGGTACAGTATGAATGGAGCTATATTAGTACATTAAGAGATAGACAGAAGGATGAATATCATCCCTGAGGAGCAAAAACACCTGCCGTTCTTGTGACAGCTACAGAAACTACTGCAGTATATTTAGTAGCTCACACAATAGCAGAAGAAAGCTATTAAAGTAAGGAAAGCTGGCCAACAGATAAGCCCAAAAAATCTCTGTTCAAATGAAGGTTTTTATTTGGACTTATTCCTAGTTTGACATCTTCACATTATTGCTTTTTTAACTTTACGAAACACAATCATTCTCTTTGTTAGAGGAATTCTAGGCTTAAAGCTGTCTGGCTTTCAAACACAGTATCCACTCAGAGAGATGGGGACTTAGACCCACGTGTTGCACAGCAGTAGCAGAAAGCCCAGCTCAGAGTCATCAACGGTATATTGGTCTTACGGCCACCCCGTTGGGTTATACCTGTCAGATGAACTGGGACTGGTGGTAAAGCTGGTGGGGAAGCAGGCAGGTCAGCTGCTGGGTACCCCACAGCTGCTGGTTAAGCAGGCACTGCCATAAAACCTATGTCAGCTACCAGGAACCTTCACAGCTAAAGCTCTTCTACACATTTGCAGGTAGAAGACTGACCTCTGTGAATAGGACTTGCAGTGAATTCAGTATGTCCCGTAAATCAACTGGAAGTGTCCTGGAAAACAATATATGTGCACTGACTGGTGATCACATTTGCAGAGGGAAAGCTTTTGGAGAGTCCGAGGTACACAAAGGCAGTATCTGACCCAGGTGCTACACAAAGCAGCTGAAACAGCCTACACAGGGAACTCCTCCCGACTGAATGAGGATTATTCACAGATATTATTTTGTGTCTAGTGGTGGCGAATATATTCATCCATTTCTAGGAAGGAAAGTAGAGCAATTTTTTCCCTGGCTGAGTAGTTCCTTAGTGATAACTGCAGTTTCTTGACATCTGTCTTCACTCTTTTTCTCCCCATCCCTGAGAAGAACAGAGCTCATGTTGGGGTTATTTACAAGTGTATACAGGTGTATCTTAGCATCCGGGAGAGAGACTAGAGGTGCATAGCTCAGTGATTCACCAATCCTGTCTCTAGAGTCTGTCACATCTATTCTGAACAGATATTCTATATAACAGGTACAGTATCTGATCATAAAAACTATGTCCTTGATATCACAGCTCTGAGGCATTGCTTTATGTTTTTATTACAGTGTTTCATGCAGAGGAAACTAGAGTGACACTCAATAAATTCCAACAAGAGGAGTACGATTCAAGCTCCTAGCAATACAAATAACATTTTATGCTTGCAAACACTGCATTGTGAAGAGTAGTGTGCCATGTCTATCAGGACAATATACAGCCCCATGTATGAACATTAAAAGCATATGAGCAAAACATCCCAAGTCATCACCATTTCTCAGCCTGCAATAACACCTACCCAGCTATTGACCCCAATCACAAGTAAAATTGGTAAGGCACATTTTACACTCGATCCCAAAGGCTGAGCGATTTGTATGATGTAAGGAATAGACTCGGACATCTTTTACAACATCTTGCTTACTGCAGAAGATGATAGTTTAAATTGCACACTAAAAACAGATTAGAAGAAATTTGATGAGCCTCCAAAGCATATGTTCTTCCTTTTCATGATGAAAATATGAACTACAATGTCTGCTGTCAAATAACTAAGTCCTGTCCTAACAGAATGAGAAGAATCCATCTGTTCTCTTGTTTCATATCCTTGGACTGTAGGTGAAATGGCGATAGACTTTGGTGCTTCAGCTCAGATCAGGAGAGTGCTTGTGAACTGAATAGTCCCATCTTCCCCACTTGTGTGTACTCCAGATTACAGAGCAGCATTGGAGCATGCAAACCAAATTCCCTTCAGAGAAAAATAAGCAAGAACTCCAAGAATCTACCTAATGTATCCCCAATGCTAATGGGTCTTCTGGTCTTGCTATTCAAACTTTCATTATTCAGCTACTTTATCCACCTGTTGAAGATTGGTCTTTTAGTTTTCCTTGAGAACTACGCCTGTTCCCATGGAGCTCTGTGGGCTGCTGAGGGCATGTTTGGAATTTCTGTGCTTTAGAGGAGAATGGGGACAGACGCTCACTGCGGCACTTAGCTCTTCTGGAGGCTATCTCCCAGCTGAGTCCCAGGATCCTAGCACAGCTATGTTAATGTAAACACATTTTGCATGCTGCATTTTAAATGTGACTTTTGCATGAAGGTGACCTAAGCTTTTGGGGTCAGCTCTTCTTGTATCTGTCTGCACTGATTATGGGGACAAGAAAAGCATTAGAATGTGTCAAACTGGCTGTAGGTTTACAAAAAACTAAAAGTCATCTAAATAGTCAGCAGTGAAAAAGGAAAGCAATAGTCACTGTGAGCTGGTACTTACCTGCTGTGCTCAAATATAGAGTGGCTCCAGTTTCTAGAATCTGATTTGCATTTGTAAGCCCACACAGTGCTAAGACCTTTGGTTTCATGAAGGAAAAAACAACAAAAAAAATCAGTTATATTTCTGACACAAATGCTTTTGTACCTCCTCAGCTACTATGTGGAGGATTGAAAGCCTCTCATTTTGCACCTACAGGCCTGAATTTCAGCTTCAGCCTCTGGTCAAAACCTGCTTTGATGGAAAACATTAGGAGTTAAAGCTTACCAGTGTGATGCTAGACATCCCTAGTGATTACAGAACTGGTGTACTGTGCTCAGTTTGGGGCTTCCCAGTACAAGACAAATGTTGACATGTTGGGTTGAGTAGAAGGCCATTAAAATGACCAGGCACATGATACAGCACGTGTTATGTTAGGAGAGGTGGTATGAACTGGGTTTGTTCAGCTTTAAGAAGAGAAGGCTAGGAGAGTTTCTTGTTTTGGCCTTTAACTCCCTAATAGGACGTTATAGAAAAGAGAGAGCTGATTCTTCTCAGAAGAGCACAGCTAAGCGACAACATGCAGCAGTCATAATTTGTTACAAAGGAAATTATGATTAGATATTAGGGTATTTTTTTAGGGGTTGTTTTGGGATGTTTTTTTTGTGTTTTTTGTTGTTGTTTTTGTTTTTGTTTTTGTTTTTGTTTTGTTTTGTTTTGTTTTGTTTTTTAATGATGGAGCTGTTAACCGCTGGAAGAGAGGATGTGAAATCTCCATAATTAAAGATGCTCACAAATTGACAGAGAAAAGCCCTAAGCAAACTAATCTATCATGACAGTTGAATCTACCTTCAAACTTGGACCTATTTTGAGCAAAAGACTGAATCAGAAGACCACCAGAGGTCCATTCCAAACTACGTTATTTTATGATTTTTTTTTATTCTAATTTTATTTACAATACTAAACCAAGGGAGCAACTGGGTGTGAGGGAATTCTTGGCCTTAGGTGGATTTAGGAATCTGGTGGCTTCCAAAACCAGGGACATACCCTCTGAAATCAAGATAAAACAAACATTAACAGAAAAAAAAATGTGAAAGAAAGGCAAATAGATATGAATAATAAATGTGAGCACTACTGTACCAATGTGCACCATGAAATACAGCTGCTGCAGTAATTTCAAAGTCTCCAAGATAACAGTAAAAGCAATTACCAGAAGAACAACACATTGCCCAAAATCATTAATATGGTTATTGTGTCTCCCTCGTGCACTAACCTAGCAAAAGGAAAGAGTTTTTGGAGAACAGATTTGCTGATTCTGCTGCTGTTTGTTTAATGACATTGTTTGGCATCTATCCCTGGTGTGTTAAGCTGACACAAGTTGTTGTTTTGCAGCTCACAAGTAGACCCAATAAAAGCAGAAAAAAACTGGTTTGTTTTGTGACTCTGTGCACTACTGTCACTGCAGTGAATGCCTTGTAATGTTGTTCATACAGCACTCGTGTCCCCAAGGACAGGTGAGTCATTCACAAACCTCTCATGAGGTCACACCTGCCCCATCTGGAGCAAAAGGGCTTGGTCGCAGCAGAGACATCTGTGACTCCCATCACTGAGCAGAGGGGTGTTCGTACCCTCATTTGTACCAAAACCATAGACTGTCCCTCAACCTGTACAAAAGAGGTCTAGCTGCCTTTCACTGAAAAGTATTTTGTGATCAGTCTTGAAGGGTAATTCTCCCTTCTGGACCTGTACTTTTCTACAGTCAGTGCTGAGGTGACCGAGAGTGTCCTTTTCAAGGGGAAAGACTGTCAGTTGTTATACCGAGCATCTCTTTAACGTAGGCTGTATGAGACAGCAAGGGCAACTGAATACAATATTTTCTCATGCATTGTAAACACTAGGAGATAGCTATGAGACTCACAGCACTCGTAGTTCTTTGAAATTACTCTTAATTAAAATATACTAGCAAATCTTGGTAGTTTATGAGTTGATCTGTTGCAAGACAGAGCCAGGAAATGATTTCTGGTTTGTTTCCCTTTCATTCTGACTTCAAATCGTGGTTGCAGTGCTCTTTAGCACACACTTTAATTTTGCTTTACACCAACTGTTTCTAAATCCTTAATTAAGCTTATTCTCTTTTCCTAATTTTAAAATATGCAGGATTTTTAAGTATAACAAATTATTAAGAAATTAATTCAAGGGATTAATGAATTATTAATCAAGTCTAATAGTGAAAATGTAATAATGATTATAGATATCAGCACATGCTGTGGGGCCGCTGCAAAAGCACATTCTATCAGCTCATTGAAACAAAATACATTTGTAGTCCCAAACCCATGTCCTAGTACTGTCTAAAGTGACATTATGATGTAAATAAATCCTTAGTAACTTCCATTTGTAATTCTAACACTACCGAACAGGTTGCCTGGTAAACAGGAATTGGTGTAGGCTCTTTAGGGCCCAACTGATTTTCTCCCTGGCATAAGAATGGGTTCTAGTGAAGACAGAGTTTTGCACACTCTGCAGCCTCAGGAAGAGGAAACATCTTGGTTTGTCTGGCCTGAACTGATGCTACTGTTGAATCACCCAAAACCAACAAGTTTTGGTCGTTGCATGAGGAGACAAAGACACTGCTTACTTCCCAAGCTCACAGTAACTTGACAGAAAACACACCAATGCAGTGTCCGCTCAGGGGTTTTTTTTTTGGTTTGCTTATTTATTTTTTATCTGCCTCAGAGTAAGAAACAATCTAAGACACATATGTCCAGTCTTCCACCTGAATTTCTGCCCATTTGTGCATTCTTTGGCACAGGATCCAAGTGCTTTGCATTCACTAAAGTATTTATTTTCCTTGTCTCCTTGTGATGCACTAAAATATTATATTCATTTGGGGAAAACTGAGGCACACATGGGACGTCTGTGGAAAAGAGAGACTGATCAGTTCCTTCCACTGCACTGACACAGCTGACATGTCAACTTATCCTTCCACCTGGAAAGATACTTAAATTTTATTCCTAAAGAGTAACGAATCTCTGTGAGTTTATTTCATTTAAAACCTCTTTTCCCATCCACCATCTGGCTTATCTCCAGCATATTTCACATTTGAGATGTTGTTTTCCAGTCTACAGCTATAGATTAGAGGAAAAAAACCCACCACTTACATATTTTTAAGCACAGATTGCAGAGAGTTTCAACATACTGATTGTTGAGGGTGATGAATCATATTAAGTCGGATGTTTGTTAGGCTGCATTGCCCTTATTTGATATGACATGCAGTACCTGGGATGTGGCAATCTGATGCAACACATCACCGCTCACTGAAACACCACCAGTAGCACAGAGACACCTGAGATAATGTGGTTACATTTGGATCCCTTTTTAAAAGGAGTTTTGAAGCTTTAATTTCTTTTCTGTTAGTAGTTTGTCATTGATTCCAGGAGGCTGAACTACTCAGTGACTCTGTCCACCTGTCTCATTTCCTGTATAAAGTGGTCCTGAATTTAACCATTGCCATGACAGACTTCCTATGCAGCCTTACTTTTGTGCTTTAATACTTACTAAACAAAAATCAGTGACCAGTCCTCCCTGTTTAGGCACAAATGGAGCTCCATCCTGCCATTGGCAGGGTTGAAAATAGCAGCTATAAGAAGATCTGGGATTGGAACACACCAGTAAGAGCAATTGAATTGCAGATGTGTGATGGGTTACTGCCCATCATCTGGGCAGTTTCTCATGCATTTCCTTTACATATCATTGAAAGACTTTCATGCTGCATTGTCCCTTGTGATTGGGGCAGGTTGGAAGGATGCACATCAAGAATTGCAGAAGATCTGTGATAATCTCTTAGATTTTGTACCTAGATTACATTGGGCTCGATACTTGCAGCCCCAGTACCCTGGGATTCTGATTCAGATAGGTATTTGTATTGACTTCATTGGGATCTGGATGTGTCCTGAACTGTTGATGATGAGTTTAAATGCCCCTCAAACAAGGACGTTATTGCTCCAGTTTGGTTGCATCAAATACATAGAAATGCATACCAACTTGCCAGGATCCATCCATCATTTCCCTGTAAAAATATCAACAATAACATTTTTCCTTCATTAACTTTCCTAAAATTGCAAAGTTATCCTTGCTATGAAGGAATATGCAGAAATTTAGAACTTCTAAGTTCTAAACTTCTAAGCAATTGCTTTCTTAGAAAACACCTCTGTGAATGGCAACAGATCACCCGCAGGAGGAACCCTGGAAAAATAGTGGCAATTTAAGTGTTGTCATCAAACTTCTTCAGCCCATTAAGTTGTGCAATTTTGCATATAATCTCCAGTATACTTAACAGAGGAGGCAAGCACCTGGACAAGGACTGGTAAATATAAATCAACAGATAATGATATTCCTCTTTCAGTCACACTTATTACCAAGAGCATCAGAGTCTTTATGCTTATCCATTTAGAATAATATCCACCTGAACAGATATGGCTGGCAGTAATTACAGGATACAAACTGACATTTTGGAGTTGAAGAATTTTCCCTATTTAAAAATCCTAAAAACAGAGAGGTATGATGTTGTTTTCCTTTTCATTTATTTCTTTTATTTTTTGTTTCCTTGTCTGTGTCCCTTGCTCTCTTCTCATTTTCACTAATTTGGAGAGGTGACAGCACTGTGCTTCTGCTACTGTCTGGCCTAATGATGCTGTTTGCATTTTTGTAGAGGTTACACGGCACTTTTTTCCCACCTTCTCTTTGATATGCAGAGCTCTGATCAATACAATAGAGGGGAATCAGAACTGATATGCCAAGATACAGAGACTCCCCAAATTTCTGCTTGCAGTCTTCAGTAATGGCCTTGTCTGTGGAGGGCAAATGTCTCTAAAGGATCATGTACGCTACTAAAGGAGTTAGTGTTCCTTATTATAAACACAGTAGGCTGTTTCTTTCTACAAATGTTCCCAGTCATTACTACTGTTTTCTTTTTTTGAAAAAGATAAAATTCTCATTGCTCCTGTCTACAGAATGAGACACGAGCTAATGATGCTTCGCAAAGAAGTTCAGTCTCGCTGACACGGGAGTGATCCAAACTTAACAATATGTCAGATTCAAAGTTATCTTTACTGACATTTCCGAGAGTTGCTACTGGCAATGTAATTCTGGATGTGGATTCACTTACAGTTGTTCAAAATGCTGTTTAAAATCAAGATACTGTGTTAAAAAGGAACTGGGTTTGTTCAGCTCTTTCTACTTCTAAATACATCTTTAAATGACACTAATGGAGTTGCAACTCTCAAAAACTCATCTGAATATGGCCCTAAGCATTTTTAAGAGCTACCTACCAAGTCAAGGCTTGATCCTCTATGCTCTGTGCATCCAAACCTCCTACACAGCTGCCTCTGTCATGAAAGCATAATCATAAGAGCAGAGGAATAGACCAAGTACTCGGTGTTACAGCAATGGAAGGCAATAGCAAACCCTAAACAAGAATTTAGTTTAGATAGTTACCAAATCCACCATTTCTATAAATCTCCCAAATTCTGGGCGCTCCTCATTGTGTGCTGTCATGTATCTATGTTGCATTGATGTCTTATGCTATAGGCAGACTAAAGGAGATTGCTATCAATACTTAAAACTGGAATCAAGAGATAATACTAACAGCTTCATTGAAATTCAAAATGAGGTAAATGAGTAAAAATTATATTTTTCAGAGAATAATGAAGGCTTCAGGGCTCATTCTGAGCTCACTCTAGTCATATATTGCTGCAATGCCATTGACACTGGAGAAGTTATACTGGATACACACTGTCGTAACTGATATCCTAATTGGTTCTTCGGTATTAATTAAATTGTATGACAATGTGAAAGGACATGATTATGACAATTTGAGGCTTTATCACTCCTGTTTCTTAAAGGAGGAGAAGACAAGAGAGCTAATGAAGGAAAGGAACTAGATTTTTCTAATTCAGGCGCAATTCTGCTGCTTTAATTTCCTCCCCTCCTGCTCCCTGCCCCCAGCCAAAAAGGATCCAAGCCAAAAGATTCCTCCACAAAACCCCACAGAAAATATGAGACTTTGCAGGAAAGCATCATAAATATTTTTTTTTTAAAAAACGTTTAACTTCTTTTTACTTCACCTTTTTTTCCCATCCAGTGGAAATATTCATGATGTGCTGTTTTTGGTGTTTTCCCAGAGTAAATGGTACTTTGTGCATAACTTTTCCCATGGCATTAAGCTGCATGTGTTGAAACAGCTACTGAAACTTGTTTTACCACAAGGCATTAAACGTTCTTTACAATGCCAGCAACCAGCACGAGCAGGGTAGGAAGGCACATGGAGAGCCGATTTGAGGCATGTGTGGGGATTGCAAACATGGCCTTGGACCCACCGTGGTTTTTTGAGTGTGTATGAAGGGGCTGGGATGTGTAAAGCATCAGTGCCCAGAGAGGAGAGGAAAGCACTCTGTGCTTTGGATGTGTGGTGGCATATCTGATGCTTCAGCTCTGCCACAGTGTTTCTGTAACTGGACCAAACTGGCGTTTCATCTTAGGGTGCAACATGTTGAGAAGCTTTGGACTAACTCCAGTTCCCATCCACGGCAGCCTCAGTTGTGTAAATTCTGCGGGAAAGGGGCAGTTCTCTGCTCCCTCATTACAGCCAGTCTGTCACCATCACCAGTATCAGGCATTTTGGATGCAGCCCATCTTGGTGAAATCCAGGTCACTGCAACAAAGGTGTCTGACCCAAGCTCATCATCCTGAGCTCTCACTACAGCCCAATAAGTCTTGCTTGGTCAATATATCCAGGCGAATTAAGGTGTGATTCATATGATGAAAGGCAGGTGCCTTCTTTGGGGTGAGCTGAATCATTGGCTGTCCTCTTTGACTGAATTGATTGGATGACACCTCATAAAACCAGCTGTGATGTAGACAGCTGTATTACAGGCACCCACAGATGAGCTGAATCTTGTCCTCTGTGCAACTGCGAGCTCTCCATGGGACTCCAAAGCACAGCAGTGCTCTCTATCTTGTTTTCATTTGGAAATCACAGCTTTTTGTCTCAGGAATTTTAAACTTCAAGACTGGTAAGAAAAAAGTGTCCCATTCAGAACCAGTTACATTATGTTATGGTAAAAATCAACAATGAAAAACATCATTAAATACAAACCTTCCTCCTTCAGGGTGTAATTCAGTATAAGCAATTTTCCCTTTTCTCATTGCTAAACCCCTCTATTCAGCTACCCACAGAGAGAAGGCACCATCTAGATGTCACCTTATGAGTTCTTCTCTGTAGGATTCTCCTCCTTGTCACTGCATGGAATTGCATACATACTCCTACAGTAAGGAATATTTTGCCCTTATAAAGACACCATGGGGTCTCTTACTTGCTCAGTGTTTCCCTTGCAGCCAACATGAACAATAGTGTAATTTTATTTTGTCATTAGAGTGTTAAAAAATTACTTCCATTCAACTACAGTAATTTCCTCAACCTCTGCAAAATCCTGGCACTGATAGCAGTATTTTCTATTTGGTTTAGGAATAAATTAGTTGCCTCTGAATGAAGGATGTCTCTGACTGATCTCTACTAAAGCAAGATTTACCTGGAGATTTATTGCAGCTTTGCCTTTTTGTTTCCCCATGGGAAAGTTCACAAACGATGCAGCAATCTCGTTCCAATAATACTGTGCTTAAACACACTTCACGGATTATTTGGTATTCAGGATGTTCTTCCTGTGTGAAGAGAAAAAAAATAGCCAGTTAGTAAAACCAGACTGAGATTTTCAAATAGTATGACAGTGAATGTTTAACAAAACAAATCTTGCTTGCATCTCATTCAGACAATAACCACCTGGAAAGTACCTACACTGAAATAAATGCCTTAATGTGAGGATTGCAAAGCAAAAGAAAAGGGTGAGTGGAATTTCATTGCATTCCTGTGAGGAACAGTTATTTGCATTTTATTGGTGAGTAATTTGTATCTTGCTAGTTCAGCGAGATACCCCAAGCTATGATGAAATCACAAATAAGTGTAAGAATCCTAATTCCTGGTTCTCTGCTTCAGTAGGTTGCTTTTTGGATTTCTGGCCCCTCTGGAAAGATGAAATTGAGCCCATACCTCCAGCACCTGCCAGTCAGTAGGAGCATGGCAAACAGACTCAACCCACAGTTTGTCCACACAGCTGTGGCCACTGGATCAGGAGCAGCTGAGCTGCGCCGGTGTGAAGCTGTGCAGCAGTGAACGAACGCAGCCTCTCAGCAAGGCTTACAGGCTTGGTACAGGCTGGGGATGGCATTCCCAACTCGGCACTAATGCTGTCTCTGCCAATGACCCGGCTACCTTGGAGACATCTGGTTTGCACTGTGGGCTTCAGAGGAGTTTTCAAGTTCCAGAACTACTACCCAGACTGTGTCCATCTCCACAGCAAGGTTAAAAAGTATGTGAAGACTTGTCACTTTTCATGGTTCTCAGCAGATCACAGTAGAATCAGTTCCCAAACAGGGCACACCATTTCCACTCTTCAATGACAGTATTTACCATAATGTGATTAGGCAATAGTATAGTTTTAAAATCTGACTACAGCTGGAGGCAACGTAGATACTTTTGAATGCTAAGTCTTCAGCAGTTGGAATATTTGGCTTGAAAGACCAAAGTCTTTGAGTTTCAAGTGCAGTAACTCCTGGGGGGTGAGTAACAAATCCGATGCCCTCTTCCTCTCTGCTCCAGCTTCAGAGTCAGTGAGGCCAACCCAATCAAATCTGCTGGCTTTGGTTTCCTGAAGCCTTACAGCTAAACCTGATGGTTTGTGCGTGGCTTTAATCCCAGGACTTTCCAGCTTCCAGTTTCTGTTTCATTTATTAGTCACCTTTCTGTATTGTAAGTAGCTGTAAGCTGTAATATTGCTTGTGGAGAATTAAAATAAAAGGCTTAGTCCGTAGAGAATAGTCCTCTTGCACAGCTTTTGTTGGCACTACATGGGGGCATTAGGCTTTTTAGCACTAAAATGCTGATGCCTTTGGAAAGAGCAGAACCATTGCTCTCTGTGAAATACGAAGGGCCTGATCCCAATCTTATTTATAATGAAGTAAATTAATAGTGACTGACAGGAACTCAGGAATTGCTGCACCATTTCGTGCCAGGAATCCAGCTCTTGCAGCATTGTCTATGACCCTGGCCAGCAGCAGTTACATTAGAGGATGTAACAAGAAGGGCTTTAGAAACAATTACAGCATGACCTGCCTATAGAGAAGACTCCTTCCTAACCTCCAGTTCAAAGGTTGGTTTGTGCCTTGAAATATGAGCATTTGTGTCCATCTCTAAAGGCTCAGATAGGTTACTTTTAGTCATTGTCATTTTAACTTCATTTTCTTATGTACAGATTCTTCAATTTCAGTGAAATCAAGGGATTACATCATCATAGTGACCATAAAGTCCCATATTAATCTCATGAGCCTGACAGAAACTGTGTATGACCTGACACATGAGATCTGAATGGAAAAGCAAACAAAAGACTTCCAGGAAAGCAGGCGTGCCCTTATTCACTCCCTAGGTTCGGCAGGCTTTGTTTTACACGTGCATAGGGACACACTTGTTGTGTACATAGCAAGATTGATCATATAGTGAACATCTGGAATTCATGCAAATCCCTCCTCAATCAAACACTAAAAGCCCTGTTTTATAGCATTCCGCCAGCTGTGTTAAAACACATCTGACATCATATCTGCACTCCAGCTGCCCTTGTGCCCACAGGTCTCTCCTTCCCCAGAGAGACACACTGTCTTTCTCTACTGAGGCAATCTGGAGGAAGAAAAAGGGAGAGGAACCTCCTCCTGCACAAAGGAAACCCAAGATGATCATAAAACTTGTTCCCTTACAAACAGCTGGGAAAAGTCACATACAAATTGAGGTGGTTTGCTTTTGTAGAGATTTGTATGAACATTTCCTTGAGCTTCAAGTCACATGGATTTAAACTGTGTTTATCTCTATGACTGGCTTTGAATGATGCCAATATTGAGAGAGTACCTTGGGAGAACCTTCTCCCTTTCATCTGGTATCGTGACCAACATGCCAAGTCAAAAATAACCCTGTCTGAGGACATTTGGGGGACATTTTCTATAGGGCCAGAGCAGGGATATGGCCAGAAGGATTTGACTGAGGCAGGACCACGTAATGGAGAAACTACTACAGGCTTGTGGCTTAGAAGCATTAGTGAGACAACTCATCACAGCCCAGGTCTCCCATTTCTGCTGACCTGCACCCCAGTCCAAGTCCTGCGTCCACATCTCCTTCAGCCTCTTTCCCCACTCCGTTCCAAATGATCTTTGACCTCTGCTCTCTGGTTATGTTGCACAGGGTACATGCCTTAGTGGGAGAACTGCTTACCCAGCACTGGAGGATGGAGGGAAAACTGGATGTATCCTGGGCAAGGGACCTGAAAATAGGTTTGTTAACCCCACTGCATTAAAGTGGCAACTGTTTTCCAATACGTTTGTGCAATTCACACCACAGTGTAGGCTGTCTACTAAAAAAAAATAAACAGTCTGTTAGTTGGGAAACAAGTATGTATTTTAATAAACCTATTTCTACAAAAGATGGAAATTCTGAGGATTTTTTAGAAAAGACTAGAAATTAGAAACTGGGGATTGAAGAAAACTGGTAAGAGGAGAAAAAGAACAAATACAAATTAAGGCTAATAAGAACAAAAGAACAAAAGAAATAGTTATGATAGTGATGCTGCTTTACTAGATAGAAATGAGAGACAGGATAATCTTATCCAATGGGGAGGAAAGTATTTTCTATCAATTAGTAAAAAAGACATTAAATTAAATTAAAGTTGAGTACTGCATCTGGATTACTTGCAAACAAAACCTTAAGAGAGCTGTCTGAGGAGATTGTTATATTGTTGATTGAGAAGATCCAGAAGGCTGAAGGGAAACTAATGCTGGTCTAATATTTGGAATAGAGTAAATGATATGACCCTGACATTCGTCCCAAGCAAAATAACAGCTGGCTAGTGTTGGTTTCAATTAACTTAGAAAGGAGGCTAAAATAACAAGGCTGAGTTAGTGGGAAAGGAGTCTTGTCAAACTGACTTCAAGCTTATGACTCTATAAACTTGGTTGATAAAGGTCACAGTGTTGATATAACGTACCATGTCTAGACGCTCAAAGGACCGCAGTTTGCCTGGAGATCCCCCAGTAACAGAGCCAAACATACTATACGGTAGTTACAACACGACTCCAGTTGCTGTATCAGGGCACAGTTGTGTTTCAGGTAGTCAGGTTTCATAAGGCATTTGGCTTGGGATGCATGTTATTTGATAAGTGAAAAGAATGATTAAAATCCACTTGACACACCTAAAATGGATATAAATGGCTGTCTCACGGTCTGATTATGGATGAGAAATCACAAGAAAGTACATGAATTTCTGGTGAGAGGCTGCTAAGAGCTGTTCATCTTCCTAAACTTTTGAACATTGTTGATGATCTGAAAGAAAACTTAAAATCGTTACTGATAGAATTTGCAGATGACACATAGGATGGGGACGTGATGAATAATAAAGAAGAAAAATTACTGATAGGTAGTGACCTGGATAGCATGATAAGTGGATTACCACAAAAACTATGTGTTTTGATACAGACAACAAGCAAACCAGACATTTAGCAATGAACAATGAAGGTTCTGCTTCAACACTGAGAAGTCCTCTTTAAAAATGGTTCCATGATTATGACAAATTACCATCTGACAAAAGGAGGGGCTATGGCAAAAGGGACAGAGTAGTCCCTGTTCGGGTACATAGAGTAACTGAAGATTACTGAAAAGTGAGGTATACTCTGGTAAACCAGCTGGATACTAGATAAATTCACATTTGAAGTAAGGTATAAGATTAGATAGTGAATTATTCACTGTAACAACTTGCAAGGTTTGTTCCTGATTCCTTGTCACTGAAAAAAATATAATCATGTCTTTCTAAAGGACTGGGTCAAACAAGAAGTCCCACAGCCAGTATTCTGCTCAAGGCCAGGCTGCAAGATACCTTTTGATTCATAATCTATGAAGTCTGCTTGGAGGTGTTAGATGTTTTTTTCTTTAAATATTGAATAAGACCAACTCCTGCATGTCCATCTTGCTACAGAAGTGAGCACCATTTCTGAAATTCAAAAAAATTTCTTCAACTATCATATAATATTAAAGGCACTGTTCAAAGCCCATGGGAATTAGAGTTTTTCCATCTTCTTCCCTGGTCTATGGGCCAGCCTTTTAAAGGGGGATCCCAGGGACAGTGGTTTCACCAGTCATTCAGTAAAATACCAACACAGAAATATAGGCCCCTCCAAATGCCACCCCATGTCACTGAGATATGGAAACTGTATCTTAAGTTTATGATGGCTTAGGATGTAAACAAAATCTTCAGCTGAATTACAGGCAAGTACTTGCTTCAATATTTTCTGTAATCTTGCATTTATGATTTTGTACCATTTTCTTACGCCACTGAAGTGTAAATTTCATGAATAAATTCTATTATCTCTGGAACTTCACTGATTAAAAAAGGATCACGTAAACATTTTCAAAATAGTTAAATTCATTCTCACACATCACAAGAAGAGTTGCATGAAAAATCCATACTGAATAATTTATGCAGTAAATTTATAGTTTTAAGGTGACTTTTTAAAATAGTCACCTGTTATTTGCCGCTGCCAGATGATGCTTTTGTGGGGGCGTATTTGCACACATAGCTGATACAAAACCCATTTCCTCTGAGTCTTTATGCAAGCATTCAGTATTGGCACTGTGGGTCTGATCACTCAAATAATTGCTGATTGTCTTTGTTCTCTCATTAGATTCCTACACACAGCCCCTGCCCCATCCCCGGCAAACAGGAACAGCCTTAATATGCTTTGCTGTCCATGTAATGGACAAAAATTTGGGAACAGAACTGTGTAAAATATTTGGATCACTGTCTCCATCCTCTGACTTTCAGACATTGTGTCAGAAGCGGATCAGGCAGAACACCA
The DNA here is from genome assembly GCA_013400195.1 of Aramus guarauna. Classification (NCBI taxonomy): domain Eukaryota; kingdom Metazoa; phylum Chordata; class Aves; order Gruiformes; family Aramidae; genus Aramus; species Aramus guarauna. The sequence continues at coordinate 347,476 of VXBL01002474.1, read as the reverse complement.
GGGGTTCAGGGTTGCCCCCCCCACATCCCACTACACAGCTGTTGAGGAATCTGCCTTCTTAGATGAGAAATTTTAAGATTGGAGTCTCTTTTATTTAGGCTGATTCTTTCAATTTCATGATTACACTTCTTGTGCAAACACTGCCCTTCACCTTAATTCACTCCCTTTCTTTCCTAGTATTTACTCCTCCGATATTTTTACAGTGAACAATCCTACCTGCTTCTCAGCCATTGTTTTGGTACACTAAACATGCTTTTCTCTAAGATGGACTCATCCATATTATTTTAGCAATTCCTCTAATCACCTAGTTCAGATTAAATTTCTCTCTCAACCGCCAGTCATAAATCTTAACATTTCTTTGTACAATAGCAACACTCCACAGTCTTTAAGAACCCCGCCTGAAACACAGCAAATGCATTGCATTTATTTCTTCACAGCTGCACTACTTTGAAGGCCTGTATGGTTATTAATGACATGTCTAAGAGAGATAATAGATGGGTGCAGTTCCATGTTTTAATTGATCTGATGACAGAGTTGGTTTAAGAGATTCTTACCATCTCAGACATTTGTTTTTCTGGGGTTATTTAGTAATGCTGACACAGACTTCTTGCTTCATACTTACTGCTTCTGTTTCAGACCAGGAGAAGTATTTGGTGCCCAGCAGTTGCCATTTTTAACAACTCTCCAATATTGCTTTTTCCTATGAATCCTTCCTTCTATTACATCCTTGATTCATCCAAGTGTTTTCCCCACTTCTGCAGTTTCTAGATAAGGAGCTCCCAGCTTGCTGTAGAATTTCTTCTAATTTGTCCTTCAGGACAGGCATTTGAACTTTGTATTTTTGCATTTTGTCATATTCCCTGATGGATCTGAGTATGTTCTGAAGACCACACAAATCTCCCATCTGGTATTAAGATTCACCCCACTATCAGCAAATATCAGAATTAGTTGTAATTCTATGCCAATGATTTAAAAGAAAATATTAAGTCAGATCAGTCCCAAATTCTTTCTTTCAGGAATTTCACTGGTAACCTTTCTTCAGGACAGTAGTTCATGCCTCAGAAAAAATGGCTCGCTCGCTCTCTTTGGCCTCTTCCTTATCCACATTATAATTCTTCTATTAATCTCTCATCTTTCCGATTTCAGTTTCATCTGACACTATAGAAATGCTCTTAGAAAGTCAACCCACATATACAAATTTTCTCTGAAACTGAGCAACTGAAGAGAAAGACAATCAGAAATACCACTGAGCAATATTTACTGGAATGACACTATCTTTAGATGGTCCAGGAAAATTCTCACATTTATTGAAACTCTTAGGTCTTTATCACTTAGCTTGACCAACTAAGTAAGTTTGACAGAATAACCTCTTCCCACACAATTTATGATTTTTTCTGTTTTCAAGTGTTTCTTGATATTTGTGCCTGGAACTAGATCAAGCAAATCCACTGTGCACTTAGTGGCTGCCTAAAATTACAAGATAGCTAACATGAGCAGAGCAGTGACTGCAGTGAAAATGAGCTTCTTCCCTCACTAGCAAATTGCTAAATTATACTCATGAAATTTGGGGAAAATAACAGCCTTCGTAGGATAGTTTTAAGTGCAAACAGCAGCAATGCCCTTTCCCTAGGGCTTTGAATGCACTCTTAAGCTTTCTTGGTCTTGACTTCATTTCCCTTTAGGCATAGTCTTAGCCATGAGGCCAAGGGTTTCCTCCTAAGCTCTTGAATTGACTCTCAGAATTTACAGCTATTCATTAACCCATGGTTTAAACCTTCCCATCTTTAATATATTTTGCAGATGATAGAATAATGCATCTGCACAGCAGTGTATCCTACTTAACAAACATGCCTGGAGATAGAGTGAGCATAGATATTTAAGAAAACTGATATGTGGACAAGCAGGTAAACATTTGACTACATGATTGTCAAAGCTCGTTGCATGTTTTATCAGGAAAAGATCTGTCTCAGCAGCTGACAGGCACTGTCAAAAAAAATGCTGTATTTTGCATATGATAGCTTAATAATTATCACAGACTGGCTGAAGCTCTATCAAAGTTCAGGACAATCAGACACATAGCTTGTAAGTGAAACATCTCAGGAATGATAGCTTAGTGAAAACAGCAAACTAATGCCTTTTTAAAACAACAACAACAACAAAACCAAAACCAACTGATTAGTGAATAGTGTTATTCACTGTGATTTTTTTTACAAATAACCAGAATCAAAAGGCCTTCTCCAAGTGTATTAAAAGTCTGATTATATTCCCAGAGGAGTATATAGAAGATTGCCCACAATGACTAACAGTGGAGAATAGTAACTCTCTGGTTGTGACTATGCAGCTCAAAGTTTTGTTTCTGGAGGGGCATCTGTGTGATCTCCCTCTTCTAGATGCAGCTTCACAAACAACCTCTCACCAGACCTACCCTGCCTGGTGCCGTGAGAAACCAACCCCTCATGCACATTCAGACTCGTAGGGCCCTCCATGCCCTGACAGTGGTGACTGACCAGGGATGAGCCTGTATTTGCCTGTTTGATATGTGAATGGCAGCAAAGCTGGTCTTGCAGCCAGGTCAGTGTGCAGTGTGGGTTCAGCCCCTGTACATGCTGGCTTTTCCAGTGATGCAGGCAAGCCTTGCAATGTCCACCTCAATGGGACGATGAGAATTCTTTCTTGCTCCAACAAACCAGATGCAGGACTGGGCTCAAGTCATATCAATCACATAGCATTAAGTACGAAATAATGCAACAGTATTCAGGTTATGAGTTCACTGGGAACGTAGCCATTTGTTGTCACAGAACCAGGTTGTCATCAACCAAACATTAAGATGGTGTCCTGGTTTCAGCTGAGAGGGTTAATTTTCTGCATGGCTAAAGAAGAGACGAAGAAGAGATTGCACAATGGTCTCTACCATCTCCTGGGCTGATTTAGGATAACCTCTGCTTTCAGCTGTTTTTATTATTGTTTAACTAAGTGCAGTGAATGCATGTCAATATTCCTTGTTCTCCTTTGAAGCAGCTAAGCCTGCAGGACATCTCACCTGGCATCAGTCCCAAGCTGCAATGCCATGGGCTGCCGCTCCATGGACTCACTGATAAACCATTCTTCCAACTCAGGCTGCAGCATCACCAAGCCAGAACAGATGTAGAAACATTACCTTGATACACTCAGCCGTCCCACTTCCAGTAGGGAAGTGTCACTGGAGAACCCCTCATACTAGTGATGGTGATGTTCCCTGCTGAGGTAGCAACCCCACACATGCAGAAGTCAGACCTCAGGCCCATGCTCTCAGGGAGTGCAATGAACACCCTGATGGCATTTCCCCAATGTAATGTGCTGGACAACACCATCCAGACGTGTGAAATTCACGTTTGAGAGAGTAAATTAATGTGTTAAGGTGCAAAAGACCCTTTTGCAGATCTGAGTGCTTGAAAATCCAGATTTCACGTCCACCTTGAAACAGAAGTTTGCTGCTGGTCTAAGGCAGAAATCACGTGTGTTTCCCTTTTATTGCAATTCCTCTTTTTCAAAGATTGATCATTTGAAATAGATGAATGTAGCTAGATGTAGATGAATGGTCTTTTATAAACAGTCTTCTTTTTTTTCCCCAAGCAACTTTTCACAGATGATTTGAAGAACAACCATAATACTTTGCCTTCATAGTAATCAGGTTTCCATATTTTGTGTGCTTATTTGTTCATTACTTTTTTTAGGGTAGGTATTTTCTATGCTATACCATCCACTGATCATACTGAATTGCAAAAATATGTCTCAGCATTGTTTGATTGCTTTACTTTTTACTGACTTCTGGTCCTGTTTAGCTGACTTATGGATGGGAGAGACCTGCAGCCTGAGTCTTCTCCAAGGGTATTTGGCTACCTCTTCAATAACCCTTTCTTTTCCTGACTTTTCAAATCAAAACAACTGATGAACTCAGCTCAAATGCTAATCCAGATTTTATTTTATTTTTCCTGAGAAGAGCATAAGCATAAAGAACACTTAATCAGGAATAACAGACAAAAAGGTTATTTATTTTTCTGAATGATTTATAGTCCAGTTTCTTCTTTTGTTGTTGTAGAAAAGAAGGAGGAATTAAAGTAGAGGTTCATTACTCAAAATGGCAACAGTCCCATTAGGGAGGGACAGCAGAAGGAAAACAGTCATAATTTTACTTATTTTACGAGAGATGAGCTCTTCCGTACTTCTCTGAGCAGATGATGGTAAGTTCAATATAAAGAAATACACCACCAGTACAATAAATAAGAAAGAGAAGGATTACTGATATTGTCTCAGGAGCATCATATAGAAATAAATTCACTTTCTGTTACATTCTGATATGCTACTCGCATATGCTGAAGTAGCACACCTCAGAGGGCATAAGGTGAAGAAACTGGAGTTGGAAAGGATGGTTCAGCAGCTCTCACTTTTGTAACAGGATTTTTTTGGGGTTTACCCACACTGTGAGGCAAAGGGCAGGCTCAGGGATACTGAGCCCAAACTTTCCAGCTATGCTGTTGGCTTCAGCTGGACAATAATATTCCTGCAATATATAATATCCATCCCATACATCAGAGTAAAGGGTTTCGCTCAGCTGCCCTCTGGCTTTCTGTGGTATTTTCACCCCAGCACAAGCCATATGAGAATGCGTACTCACACACATCTACATCTTTGCAAAATGTCTTTTCTGACCATGTTCAGAACGGCTCAAGTCACACTGAACCTGGCTAAATCACAGAATCATCGAATCATAGCAGAGTTTAGATTGGAAAAGACCTTCAAGATCATCAAGTCCAACCGTTAACCCAACACTGCCAAGTGCAACACTAAACCACGTCCCTAAGCACCACATCCACACATCTTTTAAATACCTTCAGGGATGGTGACTCAACCACTTCCCTAGGCAGCCTGTTCCAGCACTTGACAACCCTTTTGGTGAAGAAATTTTTGCTAGCATCCAATCTAAACCTCCCCTGGTGTATCTTGAGACTGTTTCCTCTTGTCCTAAATCACAGGTTTGATACTCAGAAGAGGATATTCAAAGGCCACCAACACTTTTTCAAAGTCTGCTCAGATGGTGCATAAATAGACCTATTAAGTACTTACAGATCCTTTCTGCAGATACTGAACACTTGCAACATGTGCTCCAAGTGCCTTTCGAAAATTGGTCCCAGCATACAGGTGCCTAACACAGAACTGCAGCTTTGCTTGGGCTTTGTGGCTACTCACCACTTGCAATGTGAGCTACAGTAGCCAGAGAGTGGCAGCTCTTTAACAAATGTCCATAATTTCATTAAGAGCAACGATAATTATGTGAAGTGCTAAAAAATACTTTGTTTGGCTTGTCTGAAAGCTGCTGTAATGCGGGAAAGAAAGACATAAATAAGACGTTTTGTTTCCATTTTCAGTCTGTTCACTAATGGTAAAGAAGCAAAAGAGTCTAAATCTCCCTTATTTGATCCTGTCATTGTCTGACAGCAAGGGAAATGTCCTTGGGAGGAACAAAGAGTCAATCTGTGTATAAAGACAAAGCAGAAAAAATTGCAACCCTGATAAATTACTGAAAATAATTATGAAAATTGAAAAATGACAGAAAAAACATGATTATGGTCCAACCAGAGAGCAAACGTTTTCAGGTTTTATCAGCAATGTAGGGAGTATAGCAGTATGCAGTCGGGTCTTAAACTGACAACTCTGCATGATTCCTTGATATAATTTGGATGATGCTGGATAACCTGTGATTTACTAAACTCTCTCCGGTTAGCAAATTTGTTCAGGGTTTCCCAGCGTATCAACATGGTCATACCAGTGTGTGTCAGCTGCAGATTATCCTCTCGCTCGGCTCTGAGCTGTGAGGATATGTGTGTGCACAGCTGTGGGTGTAAATCAACCTCTGGCCTCTCAGGTAATGCACACATGAAACCAGCCCAAAACTGCCTGGACTTAGCTTATAATGACTGATGGAAAGAAATGATCATTCTGTTTATTAGTACTTCTTCTTGACTAGAAACAGGCAGTATTAGCAGTACAGGGAAAGCAACAGCATTAGTGCTAGATACTGCAAGACCACTAGAGTTGACTAATATAAATTGAGAGCTGTTTTGTTTCTTTTTAACTAGTTCTGTTGATTTATTAAGGGGGGGGGGGAAGAGTTCAGATAAGCTTCAAGGAGGGACAAAGAGCCAGGAACTGAATCTGTCTCTCTCAAGATTTAGGTTAGCCTCTTCAATATAAAGCCAACTTTCCCTGGAAATAGTGGAATAAGAAATTATAGTTCATGAAAAATAAATAGCTGTTTATTGCATTTGTACATTGCATTAATCACTGCTCTTGACACAACTGATGTCTCTTCAGGAAACTGAGGTTAAGGAAATGTCAGTTGCTTTTCAGACTGCAACAAAGAATTTCTGTGGTCATATATTCATTTCCATGGTGAAAAACTGTGATGTTGCTCTTGAGAATTACAATTTTTTTATATGATCAAGCAACTAAGTGGATTCCTAAAGCAGGACTGAATGGACTAGATGATCTTTAAGGGTTCCAAACTATTCTATGATTCTATGAAAAGTCTGGGGTAATGTACTTTGCTTTGGTGTCTCTAAATTCTTCTATCAAAAAATCTGTGTAAGTAGAAATGTGTGCCTCTTAATTAACAACGGTCTGGACCCTTTTGATTGATGGATGCCCTGGATCTTGTGAAACAGGTAACTGATATCCAGTAAGGATCTATGCATGAATTACTTTGCTAAGCAAATTCATTACAAATTCATCATGTTAGTTGAAGGAGGCTTAATTGTTTGGTGATATGTTATAAGCAATGGTAAACAATCACCCCTCTCTTATAATACAGTAATAGGATGCTAGGGAGGGAAGGAAACATTCCCTTGAGTTTGTTCTTAAAAGATAAACTATCCTATCTGACCAAAGGATAATAAAATATATTCACCCTTCAGGTATCTGTGCCAGTTGTCCCAAACTGATTGCTACAGAATAGTTATGTTAAACAATGGGGTCTCTTCTGCTCCTCCACTGCTTTCTCCTGTTCATTTGTATTAAAAGGTATTAATAATTCCCAGAACTTTTGTCATTCCCACAGCAAGAAGATGGGGATGTTACAACTAGATAAAGTTTCTTTGGTGCAAAAAAAAAAAAAAAAAAAAAGAGCAAGGGAAGATGTAGGATATGAAACATCAACAGGAGGACTGAGAAAGCCTTTCTCACACTTGCAGCCTCCTCCTGCTCTTGGCCCTGTGGAGCCTCGACATTGGCTTCTGGGGTAGCATGAAGGCCCCATGGGCATACACAAATCTTCATGGCACTCGTCCCTGGGCTCTGTGTGAATCCCTGCAAGGTAAAAGGAGTTTCATTTCTATGGTTTGTTTTCAGTGCGCCCTTAAAAACTTGGAAACCAAGTTTATCTTTAAAAGCAATATCTATGCACGTTTCATTTATTTCCCAGTGACTGGTTATTTTCAGTGAAAGTGTCATCTTTAATATTTATCTGAGCTTGAAGCTCCTTCCCTGCAAATACTATAAAAATGAGCTTAGATGACAGGGTGAATTTGTGATGATTTATCTTCCACAATAGTAGTATTTAATCTGTTCAGATGCTGGCCAAATAATATCCAATAAAATGCATAGGGGTAGGACTGAGTCATCTTCATTATGGCATGGGAGCACTTTATTACCCAAGTGCCAAGTGCCCTTTTGACTTCAGTGGAACTTCTTGTTGGGTAAAATGCTGTTATTTAATATGAGCAAGTGTAACCAAATCATCCCCATCATTATTAAACACATTATTATATCCTATAACCACATAGATTCTTATCTTGCCAAGCCAATTTTAATGGGGTGAAAAGTTCATTTTTAAGGAGGATAAAAGAAAACAAATGCTGAAAGGATCAAATATGCATCCAAACCCAGTCCATGAACACCAGTGGTCCTATAGGGTACTGGAAGACTGAGCTTGGACCATTATATATTTTGACACTTAGATCGGAATGCAAGGTGACTTTTGATATTTATTTGGCATTTATTTTCTGTTGGATCTGCCTTGTCAAGTGACTGGCAACACTAAATAGTATTTTTTTCTTCTGAAAGTCTAGTAAGATTTAAACATTTCACACGAACACAACGATTTCTCAAAAAGCTTCATGGATATTATTGCCATATTTTTTTCATTGCTTTGTTTCATGTTGATGCTGTTACATGACATCATATGCAATAGATGAATCAGAGAAATTTTTAAACTTTGACCTCAGTTTGAGATGGTCCTAAATATCAAAACCTCAGTATATCGTAAATGATGTATATTCTCTCTTTTTGGCCACATCTAACACAGAAACCTCATATTTGTGTTGAATTTGTTAACTTACTCCTTTAGTCAGTTCTTAACTTGGTATTTACTGGGGTATTTCCACAAGGAAGGATTCCAGTTTAGATGTGGCCATTAGGTCATGCATTAACTGTCTTAAGAAGGAAAGCATAGCAAACAGGTAGAAAACTATAAACCAGCAGGTGATCTCTCTCACTAACCAAAGCATCAAGTCTCCTCAAATATGCAATGCAATTTCCAGTGCTGGGCAACACGTAATTCCAAATGTTCCTGAATAATGACTAATGGTAGTTTATGATACCATTTATGGAACAATTACCGCCATTCGTTTTATACTGGGAGGATTATCAGCTTTTGGATTTAGAATAACAAAAACTAATTTCATGGAAACTGGGGAGGTGTAGAAATGTTATCTCCTCGTCTGTGTTTATTCAGTGATAGCATTGTTTAAAGCCCATGATCCTGTCTGCATCTGCCACTGCAGCTGGCCTAGCCAGCTCACCAGTCTTTATTTAGCTGGATATTACAGCAGTAACATTTCATTACAGTTGTGCTTGGAAGAAGTCATAGTCCATTGGTTTTATTGAAGCTCACTTCTAGTTTACTTCCATTTCAGGGAAAAGGACAGCTGTTTTAATATGTACTTGGTGGAACACCTAAAGGGTTTTAGTGTTAATTAAGTTGGGAGGAACTGTTTTTAACAAGCACCTTTTTGTAAATGTCAAGCAGCTCAATCATGTTTCATTGCTATTATTCAAGTCAGAAATTAGCCAGTGCAAGCGTCGGCAGGCTCAGAGCACTGCGCGGTACTTTGGTGTGTGACTACTTTGGACACCAAAGAGTTGGTTAAAGCTGTGGGGCTCCAAAGAGGGGAGGGCACATTTGGCTGAGAGCACATTCCCATCTCCCTGCTCTCTCTGCTGTGGGGACTGAGCTTATGAAAAAGGATTTGATGTGAAAAAATTTCCCATTTCTATTAATTTTAATATATAAAGTCCATTCTTCTTAAAACTCAGCATGAAACAGTATACAATGGGCTCTGTCCTCTGTTTTTTATGCACCACCTGTAGCAACCAGTGACAGGCATACAACACTACAGAGTATGCACCCTTGTTTTTTAGCATGATCATCTAAAGGTTCAAGCTTTAGCACTTCAGCTCATGCACTGTGCAGCTGCACTATGCTGAGCTACTTGCTGTTTTAAGCCACAAATGAGTCAAAAAGGTAAACAGGCCCCAAACTTCATTGAATGCCTTCAAGTCAGAGCAGTATGGTTTGTCTCAGCAGAGATCCTGCTGCAAGACTACAGCTCATGGGTCAGGCTGTCCCAATGCCCTCTATGCTGCTCTGCTGAATCCTGATGGGTTTGGGGCTGCAAATAGGAGCAACTACAGTTTTTAGGCATTCACACGGCTACATGAATCATTGTCCTTTTTTCTCCCCTGCTTAGCCACCTGATGGTGCTATTTAAGAACATGTGAGGACAGACTAAGTGTATGAAAGAAAGCTGGCTGCCCATATTCAATAAAAACTACAGATGTCAATGGGAGCTTTGCCTGAGTTGTAACTGCAGTTTTGACCCTAGGATTTGGTGCATGACCATGCGTTTTTATTGCTTCTGCATAAATGCAGAAAAATGGGCACCTTGTCTACTTAATCACATGAAGCACTTAAATCTGTCATGTCCTCCTGCATGTTCGAGGGGGGGGAAAATCACATTCACCCATGACTGCATGAAATTACTCTGCAAAGCAGCTGTATAGACTTGTTTTGGTGCTGCTCACATTGGAATATTTTTATCACTTAAATTCCTGTTTTACAACTGAGACCTTCAAATCTGTTCTTATCTTACTGGAAGAGATGAAATACAGTATGTCTGTTGCATCAAATCACCTGAACACAACTTTATTTGTCTCTAATTGCTGATTCCCACTGTTCTTCCACAGCATTAAAGGGTCAAGCTTTACTATTATAAAGTGGTGTAGTCACAGAGCTTCACCTTTTCCAGCTGCTTCGATTCTGGTTCTAGTGGCAATGATGAAAGGGACAGTGCACATCTTGTTCGCTGTGCTTGTGATGCTGTATCATCTATTTGATAAATTACTGGGTGAAATAATGGTTACTTTTAATATAGTCTCAATGTGACATTACCAAAATGAGATGACTCAAGACCTTAAAGTTTATAAAGAACAGGATGCTTAATGGCAGAATCAGAGATTATTAATTTGCTACTGTAATTTCATAATTTCATCCTCTATGTATTTATAAGTTACAGGTCCAAAACCAGCTAGCTACTTTCACTGAATCACACACATGTGCAAACATCTGTTTATGGCTTCTACTTACCGGGCCAGGAAACCTCCGTTCAGGTCTCAGCTGTGTACTATTCATTTGCCAGGATTGCAGGGTAGAATTAAGTAGATGGGTGACTATGTGAAAGTATAAGTGACTCTTTGTGCTTGAGTGCTCCATGGGCAAGCAGGAATATGGGCATTGTTAAACAATTCTCTTTCCCTGCCTCAGAGCCGCAGTTGGACACACTCCTCCGTCAGCTCATTCCAGACAAGCTTGTATTACAGCCTTACATGCACCAATAGATACTAGCTGGAAATATTTTATTTAACACATATTTTCCTGCTCTGAACAACAATAACAAAAAAAAAAAAAAACCAACCAGCAACAGATTCATTTCCAATACCAAGCAGAACAGCTTCTCAATATGATTACTGTTTCCATTGACACAGGATTTCTGAACATAACAAACCATGCTGTTCTCTTTTGCCTGCAGAATGTACTTTATTTCTGGAGTTTTCAAGGGATTTCAAAGCATTGAGCAAGACAGATAAATAAGAATATAAATGATAATATATACAAGTAACCACATCTTCACTTTAGTTGAACATACATCTAGGGCAGGTCTTGTACTTCTGAAAAACCCAAATTCATATAAGCATGTAAGACAGGCTTTTCTTGAGTTAACTGGAACTAAATCTAACCATCTATTCCTAAAATGTTGTCTATTTTTAGGTAGGTAGCTGAACTGCAAATGTATTAGGAGTGCATATGAAGTAGGGAAAGGTTACAGTAGGAGCCATAAAGCTGAACAAGCATCCTTTGTCAGTGCATCATGAGTACACGGTGCTATTGCTCACGTGTTATGATACGACCTTGGTCTTACACCGTAATTTTTTATTATCATATAGAGTGATATAAAGCTTACCCAGCTTTTTGAACACAGTTCATCAAATAACCGCCTCTGTCTTCTCTTCACATTAAAATCTACGGTGATTAATTTCACTTGTAATGAAGTTTTATAAGAAACTTAAAAGCAGAACTGGTTTATCACCTGGGTTATCAAATCTTTGTTAGTGCCACTGGAGGAGTTTCAGAATATAAATCTCTGAGAAAGATATAAAACAAACAAATCATAATAATCTAAGATCAAGTAGGGATCCACAGCCTAGGACAAATAAAGTCATCTTGCAGATAAATACAGAAGACTATCGTAAATATCACTTAGTTTGTTTGAAAAGCTAATACCAGGAATTGACAATTCCATTTTACTTTGAAATAAGCAGTGATCTAAAACTTCAAGCAAAGCAATACTAGTCTTCGTTGATGGCCTAATGAACAAACAAAAAACAAGTTGGTAGGTGTCCTGTCCTGCCAGCTTCTGAGAAAAAGATGCAAGGTAAGACTCCGATGAAAGAATTAACCATTGAGTGAGGGAAGTATTGGGGACCTCAGTGGGAAATAGTTTTTCTGTGCTCTAGAATCCATTAATTTCACTTCTTAATCTAAAAAAAACCTGTCAGAACAGTTTATATCTGGATCAAACTGTTACCTTGAATCAAAAGGACTGCATGGTTTTGACAGCAGCCCAGGACTCTGAATAGCTTAGGGTTAAATCTGGAATATTCACTCTGGCTTCTTGCAGAATAATTTTGGTTTGGACTTCATGGAAATACAAGTGTCTTTGCACCCTGCTGTCCCTTGTGCTGCATCATGACCTCTCTCCCTGTCTGCTGGGTTGGCATCATGCAAGCTGTGTAATCTTCAGACTGATGAGTGAAAGAGAGAAGTCTTAGGCTTATCTTCTTACTATCAGCTCTTCCTAAATCATTGGCATCATCACCACCAGACACAATAGACTGGGCTAGATGAGCATTTCATATGACCCATCAATGTGCTTTCTGAAATGCTGGTCCACATTTAGTTTTCTCCTTTTGCACTTAGAGAAAAGTCAGCGTGTCGACAGTCAAACTGCAAGTTGTCTCCTGCCAGCTCTTTGCCAGCCTTACATCTGGATCTTGCTTCTNTGCTTTCTGAAATGCTGGTCCACGTTCAGTTTTCTCCTTTTGCACTTAGAGAAAAGTCAGCGTGTCGACAGTGAAACTGCAAGTTGTCTCCTGCCAGCTCTTGCCAGCCTTACATCTGGATCTTGCTTCTGGTCCCTCAACCTCAGTAGTGTGGAATGAGGTGAAAATTACCAGAATCACAGAATGGTTGAGGCTGGAAGGGAAGTTTGGATGCCATCTGGTCCAACCACCCCGCTCAAGCAGGGTGACCTAGAGCAGTCTGCCCAGGACTATGTTCAGGTGACTTTTCAATATCTCCAAGGATGGAGACTCTACAACTTCCCTGGGAAACCTGTGCCAGTGCTTGGTCACTCACAGTAAAAAAAAGGTTTCCTGATGTTCTGTGGGAACCTCCTGTGTTTCAGATTGTGCCCATTACCTCTGTTCCTGTCACTGGGCACCACTGAAAAGAGCCTGGCTCCCTCCTCTTTGCACCTTCCCTTCAGGTATTTATATACATTACTAAGGTCTCCTGCTCAGCTTTCTCTTCTCTAGGCTAAACAGTGCCAGCTCTCTCAGCCTTTAAGAAACCTCTTAAAATTAAGGAACCTTGGCAGCAGACAAAGGAACCAGGAGGTTTATAAAGCCATTATCAAAGGAATATATCTGCTGTAGTCTAGTAATTGCATTGACTTCTCTAAATCAGGTGAGAGAAAAGGATGTGCTGCTGGAATTTTACAGTCTGACTCCCTGGATTTGGATGCTGAGGCTTTAGGGAAGCATCCACACATATCCCATACAGCTATGGGGGAATAACCGTATCATGGATGGGGCATGGTAGCATCCAAAAGGACCCTGGACTGTCCACCCAGAGTCTTCAAGTCCTCTCTTCATGCCTGGTAGAAATAGAAATTTATGATGGAGTAGAAGCAAACTGAGAAAAGCTACATGAGGCAAGTACTTGGCAAAATTCTGGTTCAGTGTTTCTCACTTTGAGACAAATAGGTTCTGTGTGACAAGTCTTTAGCAACAGCTTCAGGGCCCAATCTGCATATCCTAAACAGAATTTGTATTCATACCAATGCTAAAAAGCCATTTAAACTGCAGGTACTTGAGCCTCAACCTTTAAAAAAGAAAAAATGGTTTTAACAAACACATTTACTTTTCAGCTAGCTGTACATGAGACATTTGAATAAGAGGAAAACTGTCTTGTCTAGGAACACTGAGAATATAGACCCAGAAACCAATAAAATTACACCTAAATTTTAAGACTTAATTATGGCTTTGTTACAGACTCCTGTCTCAGATTTATGGCTAGTGATTTATAAGAGCAGCTGTGTAGTGAAAAATGAAGAAGAATGGGAAAACTTGTTAATTTATTGCCAGAGACTAGTCAGTGGGAGGTAAATAAACTCTTTGCATATTAGCAGTGGTTAAGCTCCCTGTATTTGTGTTCGTCTTTGATTATACCTTTAGCTAGTACATTTTTCAAAAGGGGAGCCTTTCTCCATCCGTTTGCAGCTCAGCTCCCAGCCTGGCTCATTCTGCGTGCACAGCACAGCAAAGGACAGAGACCATCCGAATACCTCAGCCACCTCCAGCTGCCAGGGGAATTCGAGGTAAGCTGAATGTAATTTGCACACTGGAAGTTGGCCAGCACACCAGGACTATTATCTCCAGTTTTGCAAAAAGGACTATGGGAATGTTAATTAACACAAGTGCCCAAGTCCTTGGTTTTATGTGTCTTCTGGAGGAAGGACACAGGGCTGGAGAGAGGCGCAGAATGTCTAATGAACACAGAGGGTATTTAAGTTGTTGGCTTTCGGCTGGGGTGGTCATGTTGTGCTCAGAGGCATATGGCACATTTCAATGATGGGAAGAGAAGAGAGAAATTGCTGAGAGTCATGAGCGCCTCATTTTATAGCTGATTAGTTAGATGATGACTTACCTGCAAGTCTGAAAACAAGTAGCTTGAGTGAGAGTGATTTAGACAAGTATCTGAGCATAAGCCATCGCTCCAAAATCACCTATATTCATGGTGTATGCAACAGAGAGGCAGTTTTGGCTGTGACTCTGTAAAGCTTCCCAGCATGTGTCTGGTGCCCAAAAACACTAAAAACCATTTTGTTCTCTGAGCTGTTTCCAGTCTTTTAAAGAAAAATACAAATATACATTACAAAACTGTCTAACAGAGTTCAATTTTGGCCTCTGTCTCATTATTTCTGCTAGCTTACCACCAAACTAATTTTAGACTGGAAATCCACATTTTCCTCCTTATGTATATCATGATTTCTGCAAGCAAAACCCAGAGTTTGGTTGTGCTGCAGTAGAGAATTCAGGCAGACTTTGAGCATTGTCAGAAACTAAAGAAATAGAAGATACTTAAAAAAAAGAGATATGCTCATAAATGAGCTCTCTTCCATATGAGCGAGCTACGTTCCTGTCCATGACAAGAAAAATAGAGTTAGTACCAGTACATAGACTTACCTTTGGAGGATGGACATGGAGATTAAGCCACTAGAGGGAGATGCAACATGCATTTGGCTGGAGTTAAAAGAGAGTGCTTTATACCATAAATTCCCTTACAGCAGTTATAGAGAGCATAATATGGTCTTTAAGTCAAATGAGCAGGGCTTTTATTTTTTTTTTCCCTAACATGTAAAATATATACATATATAACAAATAGAAATGCATATTATGTAACAAATAGAGGCATAATTGACTTTAACAATGTTTCTGAGTCCATGTTCATGCCAGAATATGTTCACATATATGCATGGCAGTTGCTACATGGTTCTTGTGCTACAAATGGCTTCATGAGCACAGGTCATAGCTCCCACTCTGGGTCTTTGAGGGGTGACCAGCAGCGAGGATGTGATGATATGTTCGCTCCTGGGTAACACAAATTCCTGAATTCTGGATGAAATATTGACAGCTATGGGCTTGGGCCATGCTGCCACTTCTCCCTATGGTCAAAGCCATCTTGATAATGAGATGCTGGACTTCCTGAGAACCTGTGCAAGCCATAATTGAAGCTGACCTTCCTCTCAGCTTTCCAGGACATGTGACAGGTGTCTTATAGCTCTTGGACATATACTTTGTTAAATGGCTTACGGGTTAGGAAGATAACCTCTAATTTGAAGCATGGTGGCAGGTCTTTAGTGGATGAATATCAAGCACGAGGAACTGCAATCATTTTGAGGGACAGGATTAGAATTTAAAATCCGCTTGACAAATGGGTGAAATGAGCTGAGGAAAACTGGATGTAGTTCAATGAAAACAGAGAAAAGCGAATGCTTCTAAGTGGAGATAATGAACTGTACAAACACCGGATGCAAAACGTCTGCTGGGCATCAGCCCTGTGAAACAGGATCTCGAGGTTACCAAGGTTCACAGACTGAGCTTGAGTCAACATTGTCACACGACTGCAAAAAATAAATAATATAGTGGGCTGTGTAAACAGGAGAGTTGTACATAAAAGTCACATGAAGTAATCCTTCCATGCGGCTACACAAAGACAGTGCTTCTCACCTGATATCCTTGGCACTGTACTTTAAAAAAGAGGTGGGCCAATGAAAGGGTATCAAATAGAGAGCAACAAAAATGTTCAACAGTCTAGAAAATGGGTCCCTTTTGGAAGAGCTGGGTAGCTTCAACTAGAAGAGAGAAGACAACAGATACCAAGGATGTAAAAAGTTGCTGGAAAGAGAGAAGGAATTATTGTCTTTGTCCTCTATGGCTTAGACAAACATTAATGAGTTATTGCTTAACTTGCAGGACAGGAGCTGTAGGGTAAACATCAGGAAAAGGCTATAGGTGATAAATAGCAGGACAACAGAAGAGATTTCCATGAAAGGTGGTGACATTTCCATCATTTGAGATTTTCAAGAACAAGGTGAACAAAAGAAGTGAGTTGATTCTGCTTTGGGGGTAGAGAAAGAGACTCCACAATCTCAAATAGGATCTTCCAGCCCTACTTCTTGACAGTATGATATACCTTCTTGGAAAAAAAAGAGATTCAGCAAATACTTGTTTGAATTAGAGCTACTTATAAAAACAGTAGCATAAAATTGGAATTATTTTTGCTGTATATAATCATATCCTCCTGATTATCAGATACTGAAAGATAACAAATAATATTTCATAAAAAAATGCTGGAATTGAGAATTATTCCAACTAGTCCAGAGACTAGAGTACTGAAGATTGATGGGGATCAACCTTGTTCTGGCAGGCAGATGAACCACACAAATTAATAAAATCTTTCTTATCTATTTTCTACAACAAGATGATCCTAGTGTATTTCTTTCTCAAGTAAAAGTAATGGCTTTTTGTTTGTTTTTTGTGTGTCTGATCTGAATTTAAAGCACAAACATCCTGGCACCGCTGCACCCTGGATCTGCCATACATTCTCCAAGAATAAGAGCTCCACGCCCCCCTTGTTTACACCCCTTCCTGGCAAACTCCCAAATGCCTTGAGTCAAATCCAAAAGCACTTCAAACAGAAACCATATGGCTGTGGGGGGAGTATTTTTTCTTTAACCAAACATTTCTACGGTACAATTAAATAAATATTTTTTAAGGTTTGCTGCTAAATTTTATTAGCATCCTACTGAGTAATACAGCCAGTTGGACTGCTCTAAGTGGCAAACAAACAAACAGTATATTGAAACAAACAGAAAACCCAACAGGACATCTTCTGGGAAAGATTGTTCTGAGTGGGGCAGGCATCACTGGTAGGGCTACAATGTTCCCAGCTGCTATGTCCCACCATGTATGCTCCATGCTCTAAGGCCTTTTGTGCTTCCTCTTTTAAAAATAATTCTTCATTCTGTTTGTGATTAATGAATCTCTTCATTTGAGGATGTCAGTTTTTGTGGTTCCTTTATATCCTGCGCAGAGAGATTTGTTTAATGAATGACAATTACATGTTATTCCATTGTCTCAAGGAATGAAAGGCAGAAAAAAAAATTGTTTGGATTTTTTTTTTTCCCCCTCTTTAAGATTAGTAATGGAATCCAGAAACATAGACCCAGACAACTTAGCCCTGGTGGAAACCAGTTTAACATTGTTATTGGTTCCATTCAGCCCCCTGGAAGGATTAAAAGGTCGTTTGTTTTATGTTACAAAGTTCTCTCCAATTTATGCACAGCTGACACATTGGACGCCTTGCAAGGAGGCAGCTGGTGGCAGAGGACGAGTGTGAGCACCATGCCATGGCCCTGTTGGGTCTGCAGAGCTTGGGGAGCCCCTGCTCAGCTGGTGTTTGAGACCCCCCTGTCCAACTTCTTTCCCCTGATAGAGCCTTGATAGGTCTATTGGCATGGCTTTGGGTGAGCCTGAACCCCAAACCTCACCACGCATGGGATGGAGAAGTCCCCCCATGCTTCAGCTCAGCATCATGGAGGGGACGTTCCCTGAGAGGCTGGGTTGTCCTCTCCTGGCAGCCACAGCTGCAAATTTGACTCCAGAAATTGGCTGCTCCTGGATGGGAGCATGACCTTGTGCAAGAACATACGTAGGCACTAGGACTGCCGTTGCTTTGACAGCATTTCTTCTGTTTGGGCCTCACTGCAGCAAGATTGGAAGTTTGCCCATGTCTGTGGGGTTTTTGGCTGCCTCAGATAGATACTGTCCACTCAAAAAGAAAGGACAAAAATTAAGGAAGAAGAAAACAAAAATGCTTTTTTCCTAAAAACATCTTCATTGCCTTCAGTGAGAATATTGATTGACTGGCAATAGAAATTAAAACAAAACAAGAAAAATCTCCAGAACTCTGATTTTAATAAAATCATTCTTTTATTTTAGAGATAGAAGTTTCCTCCCTGCCCCCCATTTTTTTTCTCAGAAACACTGCCAGACAGCTGCCAGCCATAGAACTACACTAAGACAAGCCAACCGCTTTTCAGATCTTTGGAAATGAATGTTGGAGGTACTTTGTTATGCTTAGCTGATTTATCTGGGCACAAAAGGAACTCAGGCACTCTGATGTAGATTAAACAGACATTTTGGTGGTTGAGATAATTTCAATAGTGCAGTCATGGGATTCATTACTTAGAGTTATCCATCAAATTGACGAGCCCAGAACTATGAAAAACAAACAATGCACAGTCTGAATGAATTTCTAAAAAGAAATAAAATTAAAAGAAAATAAAACCAAATGAGAAAGAAAAGGAAAGGGAAGGACTCAAGCACCTGCATCCCATCGTGCTTTAAATTCAGTGTAAGGATTCTACTTAAGGTAATGGTTTGAAGCCCAGCGTTTCACAAAGTAATTTTCTCAGGCACTGTACTGACTGCGTCGTGGCAGAACAATCTCATTGGGGTATGAGAACAGTGAAAATATTCAGCACTGGGCTTTCCTGAATTACAATGAAGTGCAGAGCAGGAGCCCTGCTGGAAATCACTCTGCTGTCTCGGAGAAGAGAGTGGGTCACTCTCTCGACCAGGGGACAGCTGCGATATCCCACACAGAACCAAGCTTTTGTATCTCTAACAGTTATCTACTTCCCAGGGGCCGCCTAATTGCTGTTACCATCAATCCCCTTGTCACCTGCAATTTCAATCAGTCTCCTAAAGGTTTTCCTACCTGGGCTTTCCCTTCGGTCCTACTTTTCCCTTGCCAAACGAGCCCTGGATATCTGTCATGCCAAACGCTTAAGCGATTGTTCCAGGATGGCCGGGGAGCAGCAAACTCTTTGATTATAGATGGCCTGTTGTATGTGAGATTAGGTATCTGCTCCACTGTGAAGCTAAATGATACAATGCATGGGCTGAATAACTCCTTTCAGTCATGGTCTGGGGCTGCTGTAATCCTTTTTATTTTTCTTAAACCGTGACTAGCCTTGTGTTTTCAGTTACAAGTAAATGCAAATCAATCTGTGTGATGTGGACGTTAGGGAATCATGCAATTTTCTTTAATTCATATTATATTAGCTTTCATCCATGGGATAACATGTGCACATGAAACTTGGGCCGAGGAGAAAGGCGGGGGGAAAGGAAGGCAGCAATTATGCATGCTGTAATTGCTCCCACCCAATATTATGGCATGCAATGCATTCGATATGACTGTAACTCCACAGTAGCATGACATTTTAAGCAACATTCGCATGTGCTTTGCAACTGGCAGCCCCCACGTCCTCCCCCCATTCTGCCTTCGCAGAATGCCACTTTACAGATGGCATTGCTTACCAGCGGCTGCAACAGCTATGTAACCAACACACCATCCCAGGGATGGGGCGACAAGCTCTGGGTCTAAATTTCAGTCATCAGCTCCAACATGAGTTGATTCGCGAGTAGCTACCAAGCCCAGATGCAGCAAGGGCTGCTCTGACTCCAGGAACGCTCCCCAGGAAGCCTACGGGCACAGGAACTGTAGTCGTCAGCAGTGCTGAGAGAGACAACACTCAAACACACCCTTCTTAAAGGAATACATTTTTAATAATTTAATAAACAGCTATTGTTTTGGCATTTTGATGACTATTTAAATTGTTTTGAACTTTTTAATGAAAGAATAAAAATACAAGCTAAACACTCATGGGGGTAAGGCACTGTGGCTCCAGTTGTCTGGATGGAGCTGGGCAGATTTATTCTATCCAAGGACATGGAGAAATGTTGCATTTATTCTCCTCTTTGGCAAAGCCTGGCACCAGGACCAACATGCAATGCAGAATCTTAAGGCAGTAGCAGGTTCATACTTTGCTTTTAATTCCCTTTAGGAAGCATGGTGCTTATGTGGGAGCCTAAATGAAATAGCTGAAAAAGGGGGATGGGGAAATCTGGACTAATAAATAAATGTGGAGTAGCAAACATCTGTGCCTGGGCTCGCTTTGCTTTGCAAGGGGAAGCACTCACACAAGTTGCTGCAATTAGGTTGGTATCATGCTGAGGTGTGATAACCTGCAGTCGTGTGAACGGCACTCGGAGGCTCGGGAGGTCTCCTCCTGAACAAGCGCTCTTCTGCTTACCCTGTTAACTTCAAAGCAAATAGATGTTTTGCCCCACTATATAAGGTGGACAGTGAATTTTATGTATAAAATTCTCAACCCACCACCAAAAAGTATCTTGCTTTCTGCCATCTTTTAAGATGTCTGTGATTCAGAGATTCCCTCACTAGTGCTGTCCTGACTTGGTAAGTCTCTGCACACTGGAATGAGGATCAACTTACAGAGACTTAGTAGGACTTTGTTCAGCTTTCAGTCACCAGTGAATTTGGTCCAAGGATACTGCAGCATTGTAAGCAAAAGAAACCACCAAATAAAAATAATCAAAATACTGAGCTCATATTTATTTAATATAGTGATAGTCTCAAGAGAGGATTTTATTTCCAAGAGCTGAGTTACAGGAAGATACCAACAGTTTTACTGTAGCAATCGCATGGATCAGGGATGTCTTTGGGATGACAGGGGTATAAAAAGAAGGCTGAGACTTAAAGATTTAAA
The DNA here is from genome assembly GCA_013400195.1 of Aramus guarauna. Taxonomy (NCBI): domain Eukaryota; kingdom Metazoa; phylum Chordata; class Aves; order Gruiformes; family Aramidae; genus Aramus; species Aramus guarauna. The sequence continues at coordinate 326,408 of VXBL01002474.1, read as the reverse complement.
GATAGAGGCAGAAGAACTGGAGCATAACGTGATGGGAAGATGATCTATTAAACAGAGCAGTGGACTTGTATAAAACTGTCACTTCTATAGGGGAAGGATAGTGCACATGGCTGAACAAAACCTGCAACCCCCTGAACAGTGCCTATACCCAATAAGGTCAACATTAATGAACAAATAGTGTTCCAGTGATGCAGGAAATAAATATCTCATGCCTTCATCCAAGGTGGAAGGCCTCAGCTCCTCACTATTAACCATCTCTCTGGCAGGCTGTGCTCCTTTGTTTACTTAGCTCTCTCCTCTGAATCCCAAGCACCAAGTGGTTCAATATTGCCCTATCCAGTGAGTAATCCAGCATAAAGTACGTACAAGCAGGCTGATTTTTCAGATGGAGCCACACAATAGTTCCTTTTTAATTGCATTTGACATTACTGGTAATGTTCTGTGCAGCTCCATGCATAACACACATTTAATTGTACCTGTGTGGTAGTGATAACGCTACAGCATGGTAATTTTCTGTATTTGTAGTGTGTGGGAGCCAATTCATTCTGGGTATTTCAATGCAGTTTATTAACTGGGAAGATTGGGTAACTGGAACCTCCTTTATTAAAGTTATTGGCTGCCCTGTAGCAACAGAAATAAATTGTGATAATAGCCAGAACAAATTAGCTTGCGTATGAATTAGCCCTTAAACGAAAAGAGGAGGGGGAACTAACCTTCTCGTGGTACATAAAATACCTTTATTCGATGTACAAGTATATTGACAAATAAAAGTAAGCTTATCTGAGAAAAGAAATGATCTCTTTCCAGGCACCATACAAGACGTTACATGAACTTCAGGGCTGAGCACGGACTCACGCCTCGTGTGCAGGCACTGTGGGGGACTAGGGGGACTTCCACTTCAGACAACCCGTACCCCCGCGTGCAGTGCAGGTCAGGGCTGTGCCTCGGGCAGAGCCGACCTTCAGACTGGAAGAGCTGAGGAAAGTCATGCAAAGACAGTTCTGCAAATGGTACAACCACATCAGCTAGTTACTGCAGCTGGTCATGCCCCTGCGTGATGTAAATAGAGGTACCTTCCAGCGGCAGGCAGAGCATCTCTATGTTTATCTCAATGAATAGGAAGTCCGCTGTAGTGTGGGTCAGCCAGAACTGATGTCAGTTTAATATCACCACTGGTTTCCACTCCGTCATTTGTGAGAGGTGCTGCTGTACCTCTTCAGAGATTTTGGGCTGTCTCTCAACTCCCTTGAGGCTAATGGAAAGATAGTGGAGAATGATTCATGGAGCTCAACACAGGCATCAAGTGCCACCCCAGGCTATCCTGCTTGGGCCTTTTTGCAACTCCAAGGGGCATGACTAACCTGCATTTCATACCTGCTGAGCTTTAGGGACATCTCAGACACCATACGGTCTATAAATCATACTAGATTATATCCTTGGACTGCTCCCCTTCTGACTGCAAGAGGCTGTGAATATACACATACACAATTGCTCCAAACTTCCTTTCTGGTTTCACAGGAAAATGTCAAAGGATCAATGTAAAAAAACCCCATAATCTAGGCAGAATAGGCTACTTTTTGACTTTATACATAGCTGAGATCCAGAATCACTCCTGATGTTGTGGAGTTAGTCGTATTTTCACCAACGCAGGAATGCAATGAGTACCAGACTGATTTTAAGCAGGTGACTGAAAGCTCAGGTAAGTGGCATGTGAGCACAGTGCTCAGCATGCATAATACATCTCCTGGCAGTTCTTGGAAGCTCGTGAAAATAAAACAGGAAAGGACTGATAAGGTCCTTGAGGCCAGGTCTCTGCAAGCAGAGAGCAGATTGCTTAGTTCACTGAAAATGCTGCCTGCACAAACCACAACACAGTCCCCAGTGCCCTCTGACAACCAGAAGACCAAAACCCGCAGAAAGAACGCACTGTAAGAAGAGAGCAGGGTGAGCACGACTCTTACTATTGCCTTTGCTCACATCAGCAGAAAATCTACCCAGTCGCGCATACGGGAATTTAGGGTATCTAGCCTCCTATTTCAGACGCACGGTGACAGTATGAATACCTTCCCTCCCTCTCCCCCAGCATGGTAATTCTGGCAATAGCAGACTAAGGAGCAATGCTAAGACATAGCATGGCTGTTTGTCTGTTCTTGCTTGTTTCAGAGAAATTGGCTAGGATTAATTCCAGCACAATCTACCATCACTGCCACAAATCATTTTTTCTTTTTTTTTTGTTTAATTACATCATGAAACCACTGTCATTGACAGGCCTGAAACTAATTTTTTATGAACAAAGACAATGAAATGCATTTGTAAGAAGCAAATGCACGAGGAATGAGATGTCAAATCAAACCTAAACTGATGTTGCCTGTTTTCTCTCACATGATGGTTTGGTGTTGGTTTTCTTAGATCATTTTCTAACTGTGTTCCACAGGGCTCCCTTTTACCTATAAAGCCCCTCAGCAGTGCTCACTTGCCTGAGATTCAACTCTGTAATAAATAACATCATATGGCCTTTGGACTGGAAATTACTCTTGTTCCATTGCCTCAAGTGAGGGAGATCCTTACCTTCCCACACGATGCATTTTAGACTTGCTATCAGGCATTTTTTTCAGCTTGGCTTTTATAGCAAAGGCATTGCCTGGCCACCGTGTCTTGCCAGTCCTTCTCCTAGTAACATTTGGCCACATTCAAGTAAACGTGTCAGATGGACAGAGCATCCTAAAAGGGTTGTGAAAGTTGGTTCTCAGACAGAGATCAGCAACTCAGATTAGTGCTATATGGAAGGAAATGCAGTTACTGCTGAGCACTTTATTTGTTCATGCCAAGAGGTGGCAGCCAATTTGCAAGCCAGGGGTGTGTCAGATGGCCAGTTAGCAAAAATGCCATCATTTGCCTTCTCAACAAATAAGTGGATGTGGAAAGGGCATGGGGATTTGGAGAGAGGGAAGTAAAAAATACTGNCCCTGCCCCCCGTTTAAATCAAGGTTTTTTTCACCCATAATATGAGTGATTATGGGAAAAGGGAAAGCAGTCGAGCGCTGTTGAAGGGATGTGGATTCTGTCCCTGGCTCTGGCAGTGACCTGCTTTATGTATGGTCTCAGGAAAGTTGCTTCTCCTCCACACTTTACCTGNAGCACGACTCTTACTATTGCCTTTGCTCACATCAGCAGAAAATCTACCCAGTCGCGCATACGGGAATTTAGGGTATCTAGCCTCCTATTTCAGATGCACGGTGACAGTATGAATACCTTCCCTCCCTCTCCCCCAGCATGGTAATTCTGGCAATAGCAGACTAAGGAGCAATGCTAAGACATAGCATGGCTGTTTGTCTGTTCTTGCTTGTTTCAGAGAAATTGGCTAGGATTAATTCCAGCACAATCTACCATCACTGCCACAAATCATTTTTTCTTTTTTTTTTGTTTAATTACATCATGAAACCACTGTCATTGACAGGCCTGAAACTAATTTTTTATGAACAAAGACAATGAAATGCATTTGTAAGAAGCAAATGCACGAGGAATGAGATGTCAAATCAAACCTAAACTGATGTTGCCTGTTTTCTCTCACATGATGGTTTGGTGTTGGTTTTCTTAGATCATTTTCTAACTGTGTTCCACAGGGCTCCCTTTTACCTATAAAGCCCCTCAGCAGTGCTCACTTGCCTGAGATTCAACTCTGTAATAAATAACATCATATGGCCTTTGGACTGGAAATTACTCTTGTTCCATTGCCTCAAGTGAGGGAGATCCTTACCTTCCCACACGATGCATTTTAGACTTGCTATCAGGCATTTTTTTCAGCTTGGCTTTTATAGCAAAGGCATTGCCTGGCCACCGTGTCTTGCCAGTCCTTCTCCTAGTAACATTTGGCCACATTCAAGTAAACGTGTCAGATGGACAGAGCATCCTAAAAGGGTTGTGAAAGTTGGTTCTCAGACAGAGATCAGCAACTCAGATTAGTGCTATATGGAAGGAAATGCAGTTACTGCTGAGCACTTTATTTGTTCATGCCAAGAGGTGGCAGCCAATTTGCAAGCCAGGGGTGTGTCAGATGGCCAGTTAGCAAAAATGCCATCATTTGCCTTCTCAACAAATAAGTGGATGTGGAAAGGGCATGGGGATTTGGAGAGAGGGAAGTAAAAAATACTGTCAGTGCTCTGTCCTTCGAGGAAGCAGTGTGAATTGTATGTAGCTAACTTGAAATTATTCTTAAAAACAAAAAAATTACAAAGTATCTGTAAGTAACACATATTTATTCAAGCATCCCAGGCACTCTAAAAGGAGTTTCTGTATTGAAGAGTCTGTTGCTGTTGTATGCTGGTCTGGAATGATTAATTTTTATGTTTAAGTGGAATTTGCTATTATTCCTACTGTATTGGCAGGAAAAAAACCCACAACAGAACAATCAACACCACCAC
>VXBL01002474.1:257255-321972 GCA_013400195.1 Aramus guarauna | reverse complement strand
CCCCCCTGCCATGGGCAGGGACACCCTCCACCAGACCAGGTTGCCCAAAGCCCCATCCAACCTGGCCTTGAACACTGCCAGGGATGGGGCATCCACAACCTCTCTGGGCAGCCTGTTCCAGTGTCTCACAGCCCTCACAGTAAAGAATTTCTTTCTAACACCTAATCTAATTGGTTCGTCTTGCCTTATTAATTTGAAAAGTGTTTTGCTTAGGGACTGAATCTTGCTATATCTGAACACTGTCTAGGGACAAAGGGGCCTTTGATTTCAGCTAGAAGCACTACCACAGGTAAACTGCAAATTAGAGTAGAGATTTTTCAATGTTTTAGTATAAATCTTTTCAGAGGAAATTATTAATTTGAAAAGGGAAGGGGTGGAGTGTCAACAATATGGTTATATATTTGGGAACACAATAGTAGAAGGGACCATTAGTGTTGTTGATCTCTGTTGATTTCTTCCATCCCTTCTTGTTGAAATAAATTATTTTTAGCCCAAAAGAAAAATATGTATAATTCATAAAGTGTCTATCACATTGTGAGTTTTTTCTAGTCTTCAAGGTAACATGGGACCATATTGAAAGTCCATAGCTGGATTTTGCAAGCAGGCGCCTGTCCAACCTGTTGAGAACCCTTTTTCCCTGACCTTCTTAAAACGTCCTTTGCAGGAAATTGCAAGATCTGTGATTTTGTTTGTGCTGTTCTGAGAAATTCTGCCAATGACAACACAAAACAAGCTCCAAAGAATGACCCCTACAAGGATTTAGCTGGGTTGGCTAGGTAGGGATCTCCAGAGCAGCCTCTAATTCTGCAGAGAAACATCATTATGCAACAGATGATAAACCAGCCAGATGATATTAATATTTAAGGATATAGGTGGAGGCTGATGTAAGTCTTTTACTGGTATTTTCAACACTGTAAATGTCAAGAGGCCCTCATCTGAAGTCTGTTTAATACCTCCTAGCATCAGGCATGGTATCGTCACAGAGTGCAAGATATTCCCTAGGGCAAATAAATTCCTCCAAAAACTGAAAAGGCTGACATAGAACAGAAGTGACCTGGCGAGATGATAACCAGAGCAGGGATTGATTGAATCCCAGCCTCAAGAACCCCTAGTTTGCACAGTCAATCAAAGAAGACTTTGCTGCCTACCAGTAACCTGGGGAGGATTGCGAATCCAGTCTCAGGCAGGGAAAGCTCCATGCAGAAAAGGACAATATTGGCAGGGCACCCTTATTAGCAGTCTCAGGAGGCCAAAGGGTCAGTCTTACTGATCTGCTTGCTAGTGTCCTCATAAGACAAAGGAGTGCCTCATCTTTACTCATCACCTCATCCAGCAAAGCTAGTTTCAATTTCATGCATCACCCATTTTTCTTAAATCAAAGATTTGTTTTTTTTTTTTTTTTTTTTTTCCCTCAAGAAGATTTGGGAATAAGGCTTGACTGGGGCTTCTTTAATTTCAGAAACTGGTTACTTGGAGTGAATTTCAGTTTGCTCAGTCTAGGGGAAAATTCATGAGCAGGAGAAATTAGTTTTCTGAATGGCAAGAACAGAAATGAACTCCTTTATAAAATAATGCAAATTATGTGGTCAGATTTTAATCAGCAGAACAAAACAGAAAAGGAAACTGATATCAGAGTATCTTTGTGTCACTCAGGTAGGTCAGAGGGACCCTGCGGATGTTGTGAGTCATTGCCTTTTTGAGGCACAAACTCTCCTCTGATATAACACAGTGCTGCTTTCTTTCATCTGCCCACTTTTTCTTCCCTTTGCAATGGAGATACTGGGGTATTTTATGGTAGGAGGACTTGTGCCACCTGTCTGATATTGCAGTGGTGGATGAAAGGCATTTCTTGGGGAGAAATTTATAAACTGGTTTGAATCACAGCTCTGAGATCAAAAAAGGGTTTTTTTGCCTCTGAATTCTTTTGAGGAAGCTGAGGTACTGGGACTCAGCCTTGCTGCAAAAATCAACACCTTTTTAGCTTCATTTCAGCAAATAGGTGCAAAAAGAAGGCAAAAAAGAGGACAGACCAGAATATGAAACATAGGTTGTTAAGTTGCAGAACAAAAATGAGAAACTGTGGAATTGCTGAACTTCCAGTATTCGTATTTAGCAGAAATTATACAATGACTTAAGTGATTAGCTGCAAAAATAAACATGTCCATTACAGAGTGAGGGGATGTAAAGGAAGTCACCCCAAAACAAGAGTAAACCCAAGGAAAAGCAAGCCAAACAATATTGTTAACATAAGAATATATAAAGCTCTCTGGCTTAGACCAAAAATAGGCAGTTAAACATAACAATGTCACCATTGTATGTATTTCTGCTATAAATCATTTCAACATCAATAAGTGAGATTGCAGCTGACAAAAGAAACATTATTTTTAAAATAGAAATTGCTGCCCAGTAGTGGAAGCTGGAGAATGTCAAAAGTTACTTTTTGCATCACTATACGCTGTACACCTTAATCTGTAATTTTCTCTGCATGAGTGATTGGGAGATTTTATTAAAAATACATTAATTTTTAAAATGGGATATTAAGAAAGTTAATAGCATGGCATAGACAACAGCATTTATTGGTAATAAGAGGAAACGAAGGACAGACATGTGGAGAAAATGGCTATGGAGGATACAGAAATTCAAAGAGGAATGAATAAGCTGTTTTGGCTGGCTTTGACATCGTTTCTCATTAGGAGAGTTTCTTTCTCATTGCCTTCCTATTTCTCACCCTTTTTTTCTACCACATCTGCCTCTTCTGCCTGGACTATGATGGCAGCTACAGGGTGGACTTCAAAAAGAAACCTGCAGACTTCAGGAACAGATCCAACATGAGAGAATGGAGATTGTCTACTTTTCTGGGCTCTGTAGTGCTCAGCAGAAGGGCAAACATTCCTCTCAGAATTTCCAACAAATTACCTAAACGGCAGCATAAAACAAATTGATTTTGAGAAATCAAAAGGATCTCTCTTAAGATTTTGCTCCATCCACTCTGTTAGACTCAAATCTGTTGGAGGGTAGGAGATTAATTTCAGTTTGTTCCTTTATGATGTCTCATATTTTTTGAGTAGGAGGAACAGGTCTGAAGGAGAAATCACCGTCATCATCTGGAGGAGATCCTCAGGATGCCTTGTGACACAGACCCAGCCAGTGTAGAGTCAAAGCCCAAACCTGTTTTCACTGATGTTAGCCCCCAGGCTTCCAAGGTCTGAGCCCTTTGAAGTGGCTCTGCTTTCCCTCCTCCTGCCCTTTCTCCTTCCCCCCACACCAGCCCCTCAACTCTCTCTCATTTCTGCCAGAGCAGCTTCCCCACTCGGTCCCCATAGGGCCTCCTCCTCTTTATTACCCTCCTGAAACTCCATCTGTTCAGAGATCAACTCCAAAAGCAACAGGGATTGCCTCAGGGAAAGCACTCCTGAAAGCACCACTGCCTGATACGTGAAAACACCAGCGTGGGTAAGGAGGTGGCCTGGGACACATCCAGCTGCACTTCTCGCACCTCACAACAGCTTCCCGTACCTCTGACGGGCACATCAGCCTGACAGAAGTTACCTTGGGAAAAGAGTAAGGCAAATGTAAAAAAAATAGTGGTATGTTAGGGAAAGGAGGCTTGTCAGCACAGTTAGGAATGGCTTAGTCTTTTCACACTCTGTACGCTCAGAGAAATTTAATAAATTAGTTAATTAGTAAAAAGAAAACTCCCTTTTTGCAGAACTAGAGGGAGGGAGCATTTTGCTGCTTTATGCTTCCCAGAAAGAATTGTCTGCATGGGGTGGGATTTCTATTGCCCACCACCAAACTCCTGCAAAAAGACTCTCCTTTCCTCCTGGACAGCTGAGATACACGGAGAGGCAGCCACATGCTGTGGGTTGCCACTGCCTTAGCAGTCACGCAAACCCTCGCATCATTTTCATCACAACTTAAGAACACTGCTTTTATTTTTATTTATTGGTACTAGCATCTAGCATCCCAAAGCACTGGGAGTCGCCAAGGGACTTGGACTCTGCTCGCTCTGGTTTTCACTGGCTAAACTTGTGCCTGTGCTACAGTCAGTGCATGGGGAGTCCATCCTTTGGCTACTGCTTTTATTTAATGCCATACAACTCCTGCTGCTACTGCTCTGGCTGCAGGGAACTCGAGATGATTAGGAGGTGCAGTGGAGAAAGAGTCATTTCAATGGGATGTGGATCCAACATCCCAGTCTGCTCATCTCCTGCGGTAGGACAAAGGAAGGATTAAAAAACAAATCTCCTAGCACTTTTTAAAACAAGAGGGGAACATTTTCAGTGGTGGATTCCTTAAAAAATCCCAGGTTTGGTAGGCTGAAGGTGTCAGGGGAGACTGATGAAATCTAGGTCATTTGCCAGAGCCCAGCTGCGGTCAGTAAATCATTATTATCTGACAGCTATCAGGTAGCCTATATGAAATGAGTTGGTCTCTCCCAGTGGGTAAATGTTCACCCTACAAAACTGCCAGTGTAATTGGTGTTAATTGTCAGTGTCAGCAGAGGCTGATAGGTGCTCGCTGTGTGTCAGGGCTGCAGCACGTGGGCAGAGAATCCTAGCAAATACTCTGCATCCTGCAGCAGATACCGAGTGGACAAACCTGAGCTATCAGTCTGTGGGCTGTCAGTTCGGCAGTAAATAAGTAAGAAAAAAATAAAAATAAAAAGTGACAAGTCCCAGGCTGCATGTGAGCTGTAGACAGGCCTGTAATGGCTGAAGTGTTTCACCAAAGCCATTGCCTTATGAGTGCACTGGAGAAGCTGCTGGGTGAAACGGTACCATGAAAGAGCCAAGTCTTTCTGACCAAGGTGGAAGCTTCTTCCAGGATTTTGGAAAAGATACATATTTAAAAAAACAAGCTCAGAATGGCTGCCTGTGAGCAGAAGTATTTTTTCCCATTACTTCTTCCCATCAGTTTTGAAATACAGGGAAATGCTACACAAAGCTCTGACTCGCTAAGGCTGGAAGAGTACCTATTATGAGTGACATGAAATAAATGGAAGACAAATAGAAAACTCACTTGGGGCATAACATTAAGCAAGGACCACTGAACACAGGGTGAGCTAGCCTGCCAGACACAAAAGTCCCTCCTTCTCTCCTCCTGAACAGAGAAAGGGGCCCCATATGGTTATGGTATGGGGTGTTTACCTCCTTTTTGCCCCTGATCAGACTTCGGCTGCTGTGCCAGTACGGCCCCAAACCCAACATAAGCAGCATCCCAGGGAAGTTAGTGATGCCCTTTGCTGGCAGAGCCAAGCCTGCCTTTCTGAGGGGATACCGGGTGTGGTTTGCCAGGCTCCGGTCCCATTCAGTCCCTGCATGAACACCGTGGTCTGTCAGGGGTGTCAGTATATCAGAAGGGGGGTTCTTTCATAAAGGTGTTAAATTATTATCATTTTAGAAAGTCATATTTAGAAAGTCATTATCAGATCGCAGATGACTATTAACAACATACAATAGAGGTGCATAATGACATCCTGGGGCAAGATAGAACTTAGCTCTCCAATAAATAATGCAATTTCATTTTATAGGTTTCCCCCACCTGCCTTTGATCATGTGTCTTGCTGTCCAGGGCATTTTGGAGATGGCTTGTACAACTGTCTGGAAATGGTTCTCAAACGGCAGAGGCAGCAACATGGCTTTCCCACAGTGGGCACTACATGGCCACGTTGTGCTGCTGGGTCAGGGAACGAGCATGGCACATTTGCCGGGCTGTGCTCTAACCTAGGCTTGCCATTTGCTGCAACATTTCAAATCCATGAGAGCAGTAGGCAAGTTAGTCCTAAAAGGTTATGGGATGCCAGCTGGTGTCATAAAACTGCTCCTTACCAGCCTGAAAGCAAAATCCTTTGGCTCTCATTCGCATTGATTGGGGCTCTTCTTTGCTAATAAGAACAAGACTCCATATCAAGCATGATCCTAATGGTGCACATATTTTCTGTTTGCCACTTCCACAGCTAACGTGCTCTGTGTTCTGGTCAGAATGCAAAGCAAGGGCAGACACAGGTTTATTCCTCCTCCCCCTGCTCTCAGCTCCATGCCCTTCATACATAAGGGTTTGTCTTTGTAGACTAAGCCATAAGAAGCAGAACTGATAAAATATTCAGGAGGATTTTCAGTGACCTCTGCTGTAAGGCTCCCCTCCATCAAGGTACCACAGGCTCAGAAGGGAAGAGTGAAAGAAAAATCAGACTTAACGATCAGCTTTTCTGATCAGCCAAATAAAAGTAATTAGTTAATGCCACTTCATATGGAGACATATTCCCATCTGTAAAAGTACAGACTTTAGATGTCCTGGCCTCTCCATTCACAGTCCTAGAGGAATGAGAAAGTGCATAGGGCTTTATCACCCCTTCTTTTGCAACTGCTGAGGAGCAATTGGAAATATAGTTAAGGTTGCAACCCAGTGGACTGGGCTTTAAGAAGAATCAGGACATTGAGGGGAAAAAATGCTCCAGAAACCAGCGGGGCTTCCAGTCTGCTGGAATAAACCTTTATAGCAACAGGAAGGATGTTGGTTTTGTTTGCTTGTTTATTTTGGTGGGCTTAAAAGCTATTTTCTACCTCTTCAGAGAGAGAAGCTTTGTCTCACAATGTTGAGCTGGAGAACATGCAAAACTTTAGTTATAGATGGCTACAGCTTGTTACCTTCTGGGAAGACTTTGCTGGGAAAGTAGCTTTTGGGCTTTTTTTTACTGCCAATGGCCGCTACCAGACACACAACAGCTTGTACCTGTCAGCAAAACCAGTCCTTTTTCTTAACTGCCCTGCTGCTCAACACTCTTATTTCACAGTGTCAGGCACTGTGAGCACTTTAATCTGTTAAAAGGGCTCTTTTTTCCTTTTAACACTGAACCCATGTTTTATTTATCAGTCTTTGATTTAGAAACGCTTAGAAGGCATAACACGTTTTCTAAGATGGATGACTTCTCCCTGACTTTTGTGCATGTGTGCGCATAGGTGTTGTTGTCGTTGCTGGAAGTCCAAAGGAAAGCATCTTTATAAAGGAATGTTCTCTGGCATGTAGTCCAGGAGAACAGCTACTCTCTAACAACGGCTCTCTGAGCATGGAGAACTATAAAGCTGTTCTATAAAGGGACAGACCCAGCTCTCACTGAAGCCGATGGAAGACTTTGCCTTTCCACATCCCTCTGGAAGAGAAAGAAGCTGTGCTGGGAGATGTAAAAACTGCATTTTCTTTCTGAGATGCTTTAAAGTCATGTGAAAATAGTTAGATTTATCACCTCCAGCTGATAGTATAAAACTCAGTCAGAGGTTACAGAAACTTAATTTCCTAGCTAGGGAAATAAAATCCCCCTCACTGCCCCACTGTGTTCAGTGTTGATTTGGGGCAACTGTATTCCAGCCCCACAAGCTGACCCTGTCCTCCAGCCTGCTTGGCAAAGGCATGAGCTTCCCCCAGCCCTCCCACTGCCCTGCGTGAGCAGTGTGGCTGTGTCAAGAGAAACCTGGGAAACCCCATCTCCCCATATGCAGACCAGAGAGCTCCATGCTGTGCATCGCAGCAAAAGATCCCGCTGGCCACACAAACTACTCAGCGTATGCGCCAAGGGCAGCCAAAAGCAGCTGTTTCATCTGCCAAGAGACTGAGAGTGCAGCTTGCGACTTGTGCAAGTTGCTGTTACAGAGAAACAGGGCCTTCAACACCGCTCAATCATGCACATGTGCCCAGAGCGGATCCAAGCCCTCTCCATCGCTCGCAGCAGCTCTGATCAACGCGTGGACAACATCTGTGCTACATTTCACGAGGGACGTACACCCATACATGCATTCACATATGTGATCTCCAGACTGCATGCACCCATACTCTGCATTGGAGCCTTCCCTAGCTTTGCAATACCTTGAACATTTATCTAATGTATAATTAGGGGTGTGTTAAATACAGTCTGGGAAAGGGAAAATACATGTTTGTTCAGAATCTGGGGGCAGAGGACATCTGCCCCGCCAGAGGCTAGCTCTGCCACAAGGAAATCCAGTGTTGAGGCTACCCCTGGGGCCACAGAGGACAATGACTTCTCTGGAGAGCAGCTGGGAATAGGAGGTAAATTTTGCTGCTGTCTGACAGCAGCTGAGAAGGTCCCTGGGATATCGGCAATTGGGTGGCATGACCACCCTCTAACACCTTCTCCTGTCAGTGTAGCCAGCCAGGGTCCTACCTCTGTAGACAGAAGGACTATTATTGTGTTGCTCTGAGCTTTTCCAGGTAAGAGTGAGCTCCTGGACGTCCTACTCTTAAGCAGGAGGGCTGGGAAGTCTGGCATTGCTTTCTGGCCACCCCTTATGGCCTGATTTACACAGCCTGATTACGCAAGACAGAAGTCAGCTCAGGATCAGATCTCCCTGGAAGAAGAGGGGGTTAGGGAGCATCTCCTTCAGGACAGGGAGCCATCAGGAGCACTCCAACCACATTATCTGTGGGCTCAGTCCCTGCGGGACCTCATCCCCTTTCTTCCGATCAAGCAAAAGTCCCTCACCACGCATATGAATCCCACCGATGTGTAAGCAAATCCTGGGATTATCTGATCAGGGACAACAAGCTCCATATTCTCAAAAATCAAGGGATATTGTGTAAGTGCTAGGTATGAAACAGCACTGGTAGGAGTGAGATCCTTGTTACTGACATGGTAAATGTCCTGCGGGGAAATTGCCAAACCACTTCCCTTGCCCTTCAAGGCTGGATGATGCCCACCACTGTGCCCCAGTTAATAAACCCAGACTATTTTAAATATCCAAGAGGAAAATTGCTGTGATATCCACTAGTTCCTTGTATTGTATTTTATTACCACTATCCTTATTTACAACTTCTTCTTCTGAGACATGTCTGAAAGCAATGTTTTTAGGCCTGCATTTCAACGGGAGATCCCTGAGGCTGGGGTGCTACCTCCCTAGTTCAATAGGCACTCTGTGCTGCCAGCCTGGCAGCTGCCACAGGGCCTGTCAGATGGTCCTGAGGATGATGAGATGTCTAGACAGCCTTGATGTCCTGATGGCTATTTGTCTTTCACTCGCATTTCACTGGGAAGGAGTTGTTAATATTTGGTTGCTTAAACAGAAGATTCTGTTCAAAACCCTCCCTTGATCCGAGCATACTGCGCATTGGTCCCATCTCCAGTAACAAAGTGATATTTTCCCCTGAAAATATGGCTCTTGCTCTACAGAGACAGCTCCATTACGTAATCCTGTCAATCAGCTGCCAATCACTATGGTAACAGGGTGCCAAATACAATATTAAGATAAGCATTAAATAGGTGCCAAATGGAGCCCTCTCTGTTCGCACCATCTTAAAATCTTCATCTTGCTTTTCTTCTCTCTTCTCTTCTCTGTCTGTTATTGATGTGCAGTTTTCACTTTCCTAACAAGGTCTCTGCAATGAGTCCTTGCTCAGTGTCCTGCAGCTATTGAGATGCCACTGAGGCTGGAAAACAAAGTTGGCTGAAAGACATATACTTTTCGAAAGTATAAAATACAGTACTTTTGAAAGAAATACAAGCAAAAAAAATCAGTTTTTTTTTGTTTTGTCTTGTTTCATGTGGAGTGTCTTGTTACACTCTCCGTTTGCATTAGCATGCCATGGTTGTTGTCCCTGTTCTCTGACCAGCCAACAACACAAGGACAAGGTCAGACCAAGGGTTCTCTAACCTGTTATTCTTCCTCCATCAGCAACAGACAATTAAGGAAAAACTATAGGAAGCAGAGAATATATAGGAATTCTTCCAGCAGTCTGTAGTTCAGGGACTTCCTGAGCTGGAGGTAACATCCGGAATATCATAATTACCCCTGATAGACCTCCTGCATCAAATTTGTCGATCCCAATTTGAACCCATTTGTACTTTTAGCCTCCACAACATCCTTTGTCAAAAAGTCCCCCGGTGTAATTAATGCAGGGTGTGAAAAGTGCTTGTTCGTGTCCGTGCTGACCCTGCTCTTTGGGCGATTCCACTGACTGCCTCCTTCAGCATTGTATGGTGAAAAGTAGCTTAATTTCCCGTTCTCTTTTCATAATTCATGGGTCTAGCACCTGTTGTTTCAGTCACTAAAAACCATGGAAATGTTTTGTTCCCCTGTTTGTTTCCACACATTGCAGGTTGAACACATTGAAACGTTTCCATATTCAAAAGGTTATAAATAGCTTTCTTGGAGAGTTCTCCCTGTGACGTTTTGAACCCAGCCAAAGCAGTAGAGGAATGAGACTTACCACTTCATAAGAAATTCTGTCATTTTGACTTCTTTTTCAGTTTGAAACAGAGCAGGTATAGATTTTGCAAAAAATTAAACATGAAGCCACTTTGGAGAGCTCAGCGTATTGCGTTCCAAGTAAGCAAATGTGTTTAATTGCCTAAAAGTTGAAAAACAAAACCTGCCTTTCAAGCAGCCACCTCACAGTGAAAAACGGGGTGGTGTGGGGGAAGCCTTTATGTCAAATACTATACTGTGAAATTTGGTGTTTTGACAACATCGGACACTTTGGGATTTTTGCCTCTGAACTGAATTTCATCCACTCCAAATACAAATCAAGCAATTTCTACAAAATATATCTATTTTGAAGCACACTATACAGGTAAAAGCTTTCTCACGATGTGCTCCATGTTGCATAGGTTGATCTTGAGAAGGAGAAAAGTGTCCAGGATTGTATCTGTGACTCCGTCCTGTTGAAAAGTGTTGTTTTTGCAGGCTGGGTCTCAGCTTTGTCACCACCTCCCACCCCAAAGGAGCCAGCTCTCGCTGCGGCTGCGGTTTGCAGAGACCCTGCAGCCTGGGGCCTGCCATCTCCCTCACTCAGTGCCAACTCACATCTGCCACTGCATCCCCTCAGACACCCCACGTAGCTGCCTGGGACTAGTGCTGTCTGGAAATCAGGTGGCTGGTTGCTCCCCAAAGCCAGGACCCATGGGCACCATGTGGCTGGGAGGAGAGGGAGGCATTCTGCAACAAAATGGAGTTTACGGGGCCACAGAGGCAGGTTTCCTCCATGCCCACATTTATAAGTAGGCACGATGCCATCCTGACAGGTGGACTTAAGTGCAGGTAGCCAAAAGGTCACATATGCACGTAAAAGACATTTGTTGAAAGCAGATGCTCTGAGCCAGGAATAAGAAATAGTCTGGAGCTCCCACACATCATTGATACGGCATCATCCCTGCCACTGGATTAACAACAAAAATAAACATAGGAGTTGTGGGCTGTGGTAGGTGAGATGTGGTTTTTTGAATATGGGTCAGAGTTTTATTTTATTTTTTTAATTCCCTTTTATTGTGCCACTATGGAATGGGCAAAAAGGGGCTTCCCAGTCTTGGTAGCATATTTAGAGATTTGTGTGTGGGTAGGGAAAAAAAAAACCACCCTTGGTCCAAATGTGCTTCACAGCTTTGTGTGTGGATACGAATACAGATTAATATGATATTAACGTAATGCAATTAAGAAAAAGCTGATGTTATTGTTTGAGACAGACATTATTTCCCCATAGAAGAGTAAATCAATTGCAATTATTGCACTTTCTGTAAGAATTTGCACATTTTACACTAGGTAAAATGTACCTCATTTACTGAAATGAGGTACTACTATATTTTAGCTAGACTGAACAAAGGGCAGAGGCAGTGACAGGTACAACAGGTAACTAATCACGATGCATGCATAACCCTTCAAGAGTTAATGAGGGACAAACTAAACCTAAACGCTCTCCTGAGTCTTCACATTCTTTAAAAATAAAAAAAATAAAAACAAGCCAGAAAAAAATAAAGAGAGAAGAGAAGAGAAGAGAAGAGAAGAGAAGAGAAGAGAAGAGAAGAGAAGAGAAGAGAAGAGAAGAGAAGAGAAGAGAAGAGAAGAGAAGAAAAGAAAAGAAAAGAAAAGAAAAGAAAAGAAAAGAAAAGAAAAGAAAAGAAAAGAAAAGAAAAGAAAAGAAAAGAAAAGAAAAGAAAAGAAAAGAAAAGAAAAGAAAAGAAAAGAAAAGAAAAGAAAAGAAAAGAAAAGAAAAGAAAAGAAAAGAAAAGAGGCCAGCCTCTGTCTGCTTTTCCACCGAAACAGCAGTAACACAAATCTTCCTCTGGAGCTATTTATTTCCACTAATTTTTTGACAGGTTCACACGATGACCCCCGCACCTGTAATGTGATACGGAGGCGAAACAAAGGCATGAAGGGAAAGGGCTCAGCTTCCTTTCCTTAATTGCTTCATGCAAAACAAAAAGCTACCCAACAGGATGGTTTGGAAGGGAAAACAATACCTAGCACCCTTGCAGTTGCTGTGGACAAATGGTGTGTAAGTAAAACTCCCCGCCTGGAGTGGAGCCAGGGGACACGGGTGTCACCAGCATCCTCCTCCAGTCCCCCATGCACGTTTGGGCACCAAAGGTCTTTGCTTGATGGATGGCTGTTTCGGTGTGAGAGGAGAGCTGGAGGCAGCTTCGGGCAGCCAAAGGCACAGTGGAGATTTGGAGGCAGAGGGTGTGATGCAAAACTGTTGCAAGTCCTGTGTCTCTGAGCTGGGCAGAGACAAAATGTGCTTGCAGCTGCCTGGAAGCCAGGTTGGCCACAAAAAAAGAGGTTTTAGAGAGTTGTGGCACATTTGCTTCCTTCTGAATTACTTGTAACCAAAGCCTGGTTCCTAACTTTTTTTTTTTTTTTTTCCCCCAGGTCTTGAGTGCCCACAGTTTTATTTTAGGCTAAATGTGAAGAACAGTATCATTAAGCTTAAAATAGCAGGATGCCCTGGGCTGTGTTCCTGCTGCGTGTTTGCAAACTTGAAGCCCGGACGATGACCCATGGCACCCCACCAGGCACGGTGGCATCCTGCGGGCAGTCATCACAGGTCTCGGCTGGGAGGCAGCAGGTTTCAAACACCTGGGGACATCCATTGCAGCTGCCGCCTCCCAGCTCAGACCAGAACCAGGATGGTCCTTTTCCAATCCAGTGACAGATGTGGGAGGACTGAAGTTGGACTCGTTGGCTTGATGCCCACCAAGGGTGGAGGAGATCTGCTTGCCAAGCGATAGTCTCTGCTAAAAAGCAATTCCATTGCTGCCTCCCAGATGTGCACTGCAGAGTGACAGCAGCCCATGAGGCTGCCAAAAAACCCGGAGGTGACACTGAAAACTTCATAGCTAGAGCTCACTCTCTGGACTGAAAGCAGCCTTAATATTGTTTATCTACACTATAAAAAGGAATATGTGCATGTGCGTGGGTAAGGTTAATGTAAATACCTGGTATTAGAAAGCTAATTTCCAAAGAACTGTCAAAGACACGATCTCTTTGTATCTTTTGTTTGAAGACTTGCTGGTGTACCACTATTCTGTTACTTTATCTTCAGCACTCGTATGTGTTTTCTTTATTTTTAAACAAGCATCAAGCAGTTCAAAGCTCATGTTTTAAAGCTCTTTCATTCAGTCAGAGAAGGTAAAGCCCTAAATCATCCCTGTTGTGTTTTTCCACATTAAAGAGCAATAACTAAGAGCAACAGGAGCTAATCTATTCCATGTTTTCATGTCCCTCTAGCGACATGTTACAGGAATGGCTTTAATTGACATTGTGTCCTACAGAAAAAGCAGGCTTTCAAAAGGCACAAACCCATACAGACACCTAACTCTACAGAATATTTTCTCCAAGACTTCGGGTTTTTTAAGGAGTTCCCAGAAATCACCACAAATATATTAGTGACAACAAACCTCTTACTTGTTTGAACAGGGAAAGTCTCCTGAGATTATGTCCTTTCGACTCAACTGTGTAGAAACAAGCAGGTAAAGGGAAATCCCTCTAACATCCCTCACTGTTTCCCATTGCCTTCACAGCATACCTTTACACTCTACCAGGATTTCAGTCTTGTCTCCGGCCAATAAAATAATACACAGCTACTGTGTTTTCCCCTTTTCTACACGAGGTTAGTATGAAGCATCATGCAGATGAAGTGAGGCTGACCACTGCCCTGTCCAAGCTCTCTGTCATGTGCAGGGTTCAGTCCAGCACTAGCTGCCCCTGAATGCAGAAAGCACTGCAAGAGACCCACTGACTGCCCAAATCATTCCCCGCCTCTCAGGGCTACCCAGGAGGATCTGTCTGTGACACAGGCAGCCCCAGAAGTATATGGCTAATTGTTTAGGTTGGGTTTTTAAAGGATATAGACTGATGGAGGAGCTGGGCTCAAGACTTCTGTTTTCTGACATTCTGCAAACAAGCTAATTCTTCTTGCCTCTGTCTGTAAAAGGAGATGCCTTTGTCCCAGTGAAGAGCTGAGGTTCATGCTGTTCCTGGGAGCCTTGGAGAGAGCAAGATGTGCTGTAAAAACTCTGCTGGCCAAAGCAGGATGCCCTATGACCCAACTGTCCTGCATGCAGGTCCTTGCCCAGCTCTCACTACATTTTCAAACCTACACTCACCCCTGTTAACATTTTTATTTAAGAGGCTTATTTGTGGCTGTCACATGCCATACACCTCTATCCACACCCACGGTCTCTGCCATATCCACAGCCAGACCCAAATGGCACTACCCCTGAGAGAGTCACAGGCCCCAGAATATGCACCCCCACAGCCAGCTCCCATGAGAGCATCATGGGTGATCTGCACAGAGGTGCACAGATGCACAGAAACAAATGCTTGCTTTAAGTTATGTTGGCCCTATCCATGTTTTTCATGCACCTCTTCCAAATGATGTTTTCGCATCCAAAGTCAGTATGCAGGAGCTCCAGAAGAGACTTGCTTCTCCTGACTATTGCAGACAAACAATAGATAAATAAAAAAACGGGGAGAAATTTTCCCTCCTTTTGCTCTGCCCTTGTCAGTATAGAGAAAGAGGCAAAGGAAAGCGTGATCTACACAGAGCTATTTCAGACTGTCCCAGCTGAGAATCCAGACTTGAATGCCTTGTAAAACAAGCTTTTAGCTTAACAAGCCTTATCTATTGACTGTATCATATTGACCTTTATGAATATTTCATGCATTCTCCCTTCTTCCCACTCCTCACATTTATTTGTTAAAAAGAACTTCATAAAACTGAAAAAAAAAAAAAAAGGCATTTGAGGAGCATTTATTTTAAAGACTTACAGGATGATGTAGTCAAAAACATATTTTAAAGATTTAGCAGAATCAAACAGCAGAGAGTAAAGCAAGCTGAGTGCCAATTAACTGTTACATCGTAACAGGACAGTCAATAAGTCATAAACCCATCAAGTTGTCTTGGTGGTAAAATGCTTTTAATCAGAACTAGATAAAAAGTATTCAGAAGACATGTACTATGTATTGAAAGCATCCTTAATGCCCACATTTTTTAACTCTACTCTTCAATGTACAGAGTTTAAGGTCAGTTTGCAATAGCAGAAAGCCATCATTGTAAGAAATTCCTATATATAAATACTTCATTAAATCTCAACAAAATGGAGAAAGGACTCAGAAATGCAGAAGACTGTAAATACAAGGCAGACATAACTGATTATAAACAGTTTTTCTTCTTACTTGAGCTGCACCAGCTGATTGTAGTCTAAAATTTATACCATAAGCCTCTTTACTAAGTATGTATTTACTAAGTATGTATTACTTATATAAGTGTATACAAGTATGCTGTAAGCACAGCACTTTCATTTGTAGATATGATCTTATAGTGACCACAATCTGTATCAATAACAGCATTGCCAATAAGATTCGAATAACAGTTTCTGCAGTTCTGCACAGCTGCCGGGTGACAGAACCTCCCTTTTTGCTCTTACAGCAATCTGTCCCACAGTCCTTTTGTTTGCACCATTTCCATATTCTTCTCTAGCACTGCTGAAATCAGTCCTGAGTAAAACCTCTATGTGGAAGTGGGGAAGAAAGTCTAGATGCAGCCTAGATTACGAAAGGGGCATCTAACCCAAGTTCTTCTTGCAAAGACATTCCAGTAATGGAGTGGAAGGGATGTAAAATGACATATTCCACTCATTTCATTGCCAGAGGAGGTTTGAACAATGAACTTCATTTTTCCTTTCACTGCACTAAAACAAACCTCAGCTTCCTCAAAAAAGGTCTATGGAATTATACCAGCACAACATTGATGTTATGGACTAGAGAATTAGATTTGCTGAACTTAAAGGAAACAATTGAGGAAGATTACAAAAGGAAGGGCAAAGTCAAAGTCTTCAGCTATCATTAAAACTATTCATTTCCTTAGCAAGGCAGAAAATTGGATAGCTCTCCTCCTGTTCATAATTTAATGGCTTGTGTTTAGTCACAGCCCTACCTACCTGCTTAAAAGCAAATCATATGTAGCAGTGATACACATTCGTGACCATCCTCTCTCAAGATAATTTGACAGTTCCACGGCATGGTGCCACAGTTGGTCGTTATCTCTATCCTCAAGTATCGCACTCTTCTGCAAGATGTTGCCGTGACAAAGAAATGGCTGGTAGCTCCATTTGGCTTTCTGCATCTGGTCAGCATCCAGTCCAAGGGGAAGTGCTCCAGGGATGTTAGAGAGGGATGCAGGCATAAAACAGTCTCACTGCTTTTATGTTGTTTTGTTTGTTTGCTTATTTGTTTGTTGGGGGGGTGGTGTTTTTGTTTTTGTTTTGTTTTGTTTTGTTTTGTTTTTAAAAAAAGATTTAAATATTCACAGAAGGAGCACTTAACTGGAAATAATGAAGTGGAAAAAAGAACGCCTGACTGTTAAATACTGGAAAATGCCCCCACTTCCTCCTACCAACTGGCTGCTTCTTACCCACTTATGACTTTCTCAGAGGACTCAGGGATGTCAGTAAAGAAGTTCTAGAGGGACCATTATTCAGTTCTCCCTCTTCCCAATACCAGTTTGCTGTTATCCCAGTATGCTCCATCACCATGGCCTTCTGCCCCCCAAGAAGTTAATAGCTTATCAGTCCAACAATAAGTTTATTAAAAAACTGATGTAAAAAAAAAAAAAATGAAACAACCTCCAACTCCATCATTTTCTGCCTTATTGTCAAATGCCCCACCATTTAGACTTGATTTGCATGATTTACTGTGCATATGTTTTTTCTCTGTCTCCAAGCTCAGAATTATCTTCTATTGAGGCTGTCTCAGCTGCTGGTGCTTGCAGATTGTCTTTGTCCTTTCCAACCTGCAAAATATCATCTGCAGAATCCAAATCACTGTCTGCCTATTCTCTTATCTTCTGCTTCTTTTACCCATCAATAGCCAAGCTGTGCTGCTCGGTAACTACGACATATTGTAGGAAGGAACTGATAAGTACATCAAACAGCATTCACAGACTACACACAAACATGCGCCACCAACATTTTTTATTGCCTGTGACAAGTCACCCAGCCCCACTCAGTCTTTCCAGACGCATAATGCAGATTTTAAGTCTGTGTCACTGTAGGTACTCTTTATTATAAAGAACTTATGCATATATAATCACAGCTAGAATTTGAAAACCATATGCAGACAAAAAGTACATTTCTTTCTGGTGTTACTGAAAAAGACATGACTAGAAAACTGTAAGAATGTGAAAGCTAAATTAAATATTTAAATAAGGAGCGGTCAGATAATCTCCAGTGATTTAACAGCAGCA
Source organism: Aramus guarauna (assembly GCA_013400195.1). Taxonomy (NCBI): domain Eukaryota; kingdom Metazoa; phylum Chordata; class Aves; order Gruiformes; family Aramidae; genus Aramus; species Aramus guarauna. The sequence continues at coordinate 304,443 of VXBL01002474.1, read as the reverse complement.
ATTTAAGATTTCACCTTAGCTAAGGTGTGGTAACTGGTCCTGTGTGACTTCCAAGTCTGTTGCTTTGCAAAGTAATATCCACTTTGTGTAAAATTCACACCACTGGTCTGGCTTGTGCTCCAGATGACAAGCAGTTTGTATACAGTTGATTACTGAAGATTAGTTGAAGAGAGTCAACCCTTTAAATTGCTTGCTTTTTTGTGACCTGGCTCATTGTAATCTCTGTATTTTCTGAACAACTAAAATTTCCCAGTGACCACACTTCACCTGTTCAGAAGTTCACTAACCTGAAAGCAAACTTTCCTCTATGGGATGAAAGTCACTGCAGAAAAAGTGATCACAGGAACTCTTCTTTAGAGTGAGGCTGGATTTGCAACACAAACATTAAGCGTTATTCCCTGAAAGCAATGAAAATATTTCTTGGGCTAATCTGGTCTGCTCAGGAGAAAAAAATAACAGGTCCATTTCTTAATTTTCACATAGGGTCCCCATGAGATTTGGGTAAATGACCTAACCTCTGGTTATGAGTTTCCCTCTGTCAAATGGCATTCGTTCTTACCCAGGTGCTGTTCTTCAGGTGTTTTGTACATGGCTAGAGAAACCAAACCAAGACTAAACTAAAGGTCACTAATGAGTCACGTACCTAAATCTGATCCAGTCAAATTTAGGTTTTACTGCAATATATCACCTAGATAATCAATTCTATAGCAATGTATATTACATGTGTGCATTCAGTATTCCCGCAGTGGCAAGACTGGAAAAATGTGATACAGGCTTTAATATTAAGTCAAGATTGTTGCAGATTAGGTTTCACATATGTTTTGACTATGGTTATAGTTTTCGCTATTATTTTAGTTTGTCATATTCCACACACATTTAAAATGTTACCTAATCTCTTGCAACTGTAAATCTGTAATCATTTCCCCACTACCAAACCCTAAAAATGGTACTCTGAATAACATGGAAATAATTATGAAAAGAAGATATAGGCATCTGTTTTTTAGGTTTGAGCTGTGACTGACAAGCGGTTCTGTTGTTCATAAAGGGAAAACATCTGTAAAGATGTAAGCCATCAGGAATGATAACCTCTGAACTCTCACCCCATGCTGAGCTGCAGTAAATGAGTGCACCCATCTCTCCTGCCAAGTGTAACGCGATACAGATGTGAAGTTTGCACCATAGGCTGTTGGTCTGGCTTTGAGTCTTGAAGTTGGATTGGGAGGATTCTTAAAACAGCAAATATAGGATCACAACAAATTAAAATTAATAAAGTGAGAGGAGCAAGTATGTGTTTTATGTCAGTTTTGAAAGATTAAAGATTTTTAGATAGCGAAACAAAATACGCACCAATTTTTAGCAGGGGCTTCAGGAAAGATTCCAGCTGGGTCTCACACAATAATATAAAGTCACCCACTTCTATGTAAAATTAAAAAAATTCAGACAAAAACCCCATAAACTAGTTTTATCTGGATAGGCAATTAATACCTGCTGTAGCTGAACTGAACGACACAGCAACGCAGGCGTTACCAGCGTGCAATATTGCAAGGCAATGAAATAAGTCGCCCTCAGCTTCACAAGTCATAGAAAGCCCTGTAGCTGTGCTCAGACAGCCACAAACTGCAGCCACAAATCCCCCTCCAGTGCTTTTCCCCCCAGGCCCGAGGTTTGACAGGAAACACATTCCACAAACATTTTAATTTAGCTTGGCCCTTTTTAATGAGAAAGGATGTTTTTAAACAGACACGTGCCCTGGTTTTCCTTCCCCTTCTAGCACATGCATCAGCCAAATAAATATTATCAAAGGATTAAATATCTTGTGCTTCTCTAGGATATTTCATCTGAGTGTATCCGAAGTGCTTTACAAACTTTAATTAATCCCCCACTGAGAGCGGCACTGATTGATAGACAGGTTTCGCAGCCGAGCGAGCAAGTGGGGAGAGGCGGCAGGTACGAGTGCCTCCCACGGCCGCACAGGGAGTGAGCGTGGGGCAGGCGTGGGGCTCCAGCCGTCCCCTGCTTTCATGGCTTTTCTGCCGGGTTTTCTCAGGCGTTTGCAATTTCTGCCAGGAAGCAAAGACGATGATTTCCTCCTTGTGTGGTCAATGGACATTTCAACTCTTTCTCCACGTTTAGTGAGACCCACAGCATCTCTTCGCTGCCGTAACTAAGGTGAGAGCCGTGGTGTGGTTGAGCTGTGCACAAGTTCCCGCAGGCTCCAATCTCTCCGTCCACCTTCCCCAAGCTTTGACCTTGGGTCCCTGGTTGGAGAGAGCCAGGCAGCAGGCTTAAACTTGCAGCAAACCAGCATGGCAAAGCACGGGATGTCTGAAGCCTGTCTTCTGATGTCTCATTTAAGATACCTGAATTACATTATTTCTCTGGATGTCAAAAATCATCGCCAGAACGCATGTGATCTCTCTGTACCTGAGACTACAAGAGTTGGGGCAGGTTTTTTTCTTTTCTTTCCTTCTTTACAAAAATGTGTCAAAGACATAATTTATTACAATGAAGCCGTGAACATACATAACAAAACTGACATCTCCTCACTTCAAATGCCTTTGCTCCTAGAAGACAGGAGATAAAAAGGCAATTGATATGGGCAAACAAACCCATATTTTATGTCTTTCTCCTGTCTTCCAGACTGTAATGGGCTGCGGTCTGAAGCTCGGAGGACTTCTGCCTGATTTATATGCATTTTTTAAGCAAGTCTCTCTGTTTCAGGTTTGCACCAGGACCAGCAGCAACAGGACCTGTGTTAGGGGGGTCAGGTCATTAAAGCACACAACTGTGTGCCATTCCTCCCTGGGAGCCGTCGGGTGAACAGCAGCTGGGGCAGGAGTTTTGGAGCACCTCGGTATGGCACTGCTCACTGGGAGTTTTTTGTGATTCATTGACAAGCTGGTCACATGGAAAACAATGCTGCTCCCAGCATGTTTCTTTGGTTTGATCTATTGTTAGACTTGCCTCTTTTTCTTTTTTTTTTTTTTTTGTGTGTTTTTGTTTGGTTTTTGTTTTGATTTGTTTTAACGGCCATAAGTACATTTCTGCAGAGCCAGCAATGCTGGTCTCTAAAGCAACGTATAACGCTGCACACACAGCATCAGCCTGCACGACATCTTGAATAGACAGATCCCAGGCAGGAGTATCCAAGCACCATTTCAGATTTACCAAGGGAGAACTGTGCAATTTATTCCCATGTCTTTGCAAGCTCCTGGGGTTTTTGGAGAATAACAGACCACAAGCTGGTAGAACAAGGAACCATATGATGACACAATCGTGCACAGCACCATTTTTCCAGCTGAATCCTGAATGATGAAGGCAATGAAAGGAATATGCAGTCATCAGTTTTCAAGAGTCCTGGATAAAAGATTTTCATCCAAAATACGAGCATTAAACTGACTGGAGTTTTAAAAACTGGTAGATTAAGCTGTCAGGACTGTCAGGCTTTCCATTCTGAAATGCAGCATGTGACTCCCCAGAGAGACAGTTTGTGCTTCGAAATGGTTGCATAAATACATGTATATGCAACTGATTTGTCCTGCCAGGCTGGGGGACAATGGCTGTATAAGTCTTGGCAGAGGCCTGCTGGCACTCTTCAGGAGTAGGAGTCTCTGTGAAGTGATGGCATCATCTTTGACTTGAGCATTCTGATAAACCTGGCATTGAGTCTGAACCGTGAATCATAGCACAGAGTAGGGTGCAGCTGTACCTTGAAAACTGGGTCTGGCTGTTGGCAATGAGTAACAGATTAGTGTTACAGTGACATCATGGCCTTAATATCCAACGATGCTGGGGTGGTACCTGGGATATTATTAGTCTTGTACCTAGCTTCAGAGAGCCAAGGTCATCCTTGCTGGGATCTGAATCTGTTGCCCTCACTTTGAGTGGGTTTGATGGCAACAGGAGGTTGGAAGGTCTCACATCCTCTCTCAGTCGTGCACGCTACATGGCTGCGCCAAACCTGTGCATCTTTTTTTGGATGTGAACAATAGCATCATAGTACTGAATGCTTGGGGCAGGAAGGAAACATTCTCTGATATTTCTATGCGAAAAATAGATCCTTTTTTTCTCCTCGGCAATTGCAACAGGATTGTCTTTGTTGACAAGGTGAGTGACTTTTTCGCCTGTGTAATTCTTGGCAAACATAGCAGGAAGAAGAAAAGGTTGAGCCAGAATCCACGTACAACACTGTTCTACACCTCAAGTTCAGCTGGCCAGCAGCCTTCTCAGGAAATAAAAGCAATAGTCTAGGAAGCAGCAGAATGCACAATAACAGTAACATCATGCAGGCAATATGAGACATCCAAAGGAGGATATATATATTTATAAAAGGCAATTATTAATCATTTGTGTATGTTTAGCAATTGCTTTACTGAATGCTGTTTAATGTTACAAGGAATATAAGTATTTGGGGATTGTTTCTTAAATTTCAAAATTCAGGCCAGATTCACTGAGAACTTCTGACTCTATTCAATTCTCAAAGACCATTTTTGAGTCTTAAATGGAAAGCTATAAATCCTCCTGTCCAGACTGGATTCTGAGAACTGCAGAACTTCAGCCGAGATGTAGCTATGGTGATGATCAAGTTTCAATGGATGTTTTCCAGTTCATTGAAATCTGGAAGAGTAAAAATTAAAATAAAATTAACTATCCACATTGACCATCACCGAGTAAGCCTGAAGAACATTTATGATTGAAGCTGCAGCATTGATCTAGTAGCTCTTGCTTGACTCCATTTTCTTGAGCTCTCAAACCAAGAGATTTTCCTACAGTCAGATCTGACAAAGGATAGGAAGAATCACCTAAATAATCCTGGAGTGGAGAGAGGGAAATGCAGGAGCCTCCCCAAGCTGTTGTGCTTCCAGAGAAGCTTCCCCTGGGCCTGTACATAACTGTAGGGAGGTTTGAATCCCTCTGACTACAACTGGGTCAATAGAAAGGAAACTTTAAACTACATCTGTGCTCCTGGCTTCATGCTGACCCGAATCTGGGAATTTTGGACATAGACACACCACTTGCCAAACTCTCATGAGCTGGAGCTGAGGAGGACAGCTGTTACTGTAGTTGCATGCAGGTATGTGGGCAGGTCCTTTGGTGGATCACATGAATAACATGGGGTATATTTTCACTAATATCTGCAGCAGGAACATAAACACATTCTGGACAGCAACACCATAATTCAGCCACATGTCCTCCCTTCCTCGGAAGGAAAGAAAAGCATTTGCCATCATTTCTCAGATTTTTCTAATCCAAGGATTACTTAATCTTTTGATACAATCTCTCACCTATCGTGATTAATGGATTTCCTTTGTGACTAAACATAGATCAAGCTAAATTTTGGAGATAAGCTTACTAATTCTGTTTTCCCTTCCACTTTGCTTGCTCACTGACAGGTGAAGCTTTTGGTTTTCAGCAATTCAGCAATTGTTTTGCTGCTTTCTGATGCTTCATAGTTTGCTAACTCAACAGTTTCCATGTTAAGAAACGTACAACACACCAAGCTGCTGAAGGTCTCAGTGCCCTTATACTCTAACCAAGGGTGTCAATGGATACAGATAAGCATGAAAAGGAATAACCAATTTTTCACATGGAGACCAGAAGAGTGATGGGACCTGGCAGAACTTTTTTGTTAATGGTTGACACTCAGCAACGGAAAGCTCATAGAGTCATTGCTATTCTTAGAGAAGATGCTCCTGGCACAAAACTGGATGTCAGGTTCTGAATGAAATTTATAAACAAAATAATGGACAGTAGGTGTGTTGCTGTAGCTAGGCCAATCATGTAACCATGTAAGTAAGGCAAAAAATATGTAAAGAAGTGATATTCTTTTAGTCAATGATGAACAAATAAGCTCCATTTTGGGTTAAGAAAACCTTCTTTGGGTGAAAATGATAACAAAATTAGGAGAATTTCACTTGGGTTTTGCTCTGCGTCTCAGCTCAAGTAAGTTTGTCTTTCATACTTAAGAAAGTCTTTTCATACTGAAAGATAGAATTGGTCAAAATATCTTCCACAAATTCACAGGTGAACCTAATGATTATTTGAGAGTTTTACAGCATTTTCAAGTGGTGCTACAATAGTTTAGACCAAAGCATTAAATGCTGCTGTTAACTTGTCTATAAAATAAATTAGAGTTGCTTTATCTGGTCTTGCTGTGTAGTATATGCAAAATTCCTGAGCAGGTTCCTAGAGTAGTTTCTTTAGCATTCAGGTTTTCCTGAGCCTTTACAGAATGACATGCTGAAGAGTAACTACAAAGGAAATACATGGATATTTCTCTGTTAAGTAAACTGTAAACAGTGCCTAGGTCTCACTGAGAAGGTCAGTACTTCCTTATAATAAACTCTATAAATGTTTTTTTTTTTCTAAAAAACTTGTTTCTTAAAATTGCAATAGACAAACCAGAAAAAGATTGAAAGGGAAATGAGGCAAAAATCCCTCAACATAGCAGATCAAGTGCAGAACCTGGAACACAAGCCAAGTGGATGAATTTTCAGCACCTTACAGCCAGGCTGAGTTGCCTCACCTTTCGAGATTCTTGTCTGTCTCTGCTCTGGACAGCTGCAGTGAAGAGTTGGACAGTAAAACACACTTATGTGGCTGTAGCAATGAACACAATTGTGCCCATTGTTTAAACTCATAATGACCATGCTAATTATTGATAGATACCTAGAGTTTGTTTACTCTTGGATCATTGTGAAAGTGGGTTACAGAATCCAGCCATTTCCCTTATTTCATCTTGTATCCATATTTTCTTCCCTGTATTTAAACAATAGTCATCTTTCTTATTTCCATAGTTCATTTCTGAAGGGAAGACAGAGCAGCTGTGAAATCTCTTTCTAAGTGAGATCTTGGGTTTGGGTTTTTGCCTATTTTTCACCAGGGCTGGTGGAGATGTGAGGAAATCAGATGGTCACAAAGTACGTTCTTCAGGTAATACTAGAATTAAAGATTCTCTTAACTTAAAAGCAGTCAATTTAACTACTCAACTCCTGCTAATAGCTTTTTTTCTGTCTCTTCAACCAAACAAAATACTCTTCAGAATTTTCTTACAAACCATTTTTTTTTTGCTTTTAATAAAAAATAATTGCTTTTAAAAAGACATAAAAATGTAAATAGGAAAAATATCTCCATAAATTGCTGCATAGCTTTATTTGTCATTGTTATTTATTACAGTATTTGTGTTAGTTATTCATGGAGATTCTGCATAAGCCTGGTGCCCATTGCTGCATAAAGCATTGAAATTAGCTCTTCTGCTCACCCCTACCCAATCTGAAGCTCCTCTATTAATTCCCTTCATGACATGGGCAAATCATTTATTTTCTCTGTACCTCAGTGTTATCCCTGTTTTATGCTTGGGAGCCATTTCCTTCCCATTTTGTCCATCCAGCCTGATAGAGCTTATAACTGCGAAACAACATGTTTCTTCCTTGTTTCTTTTACAGAGCCTGGTATCTCGGCAGAGTCTTTATGTGGTGCCATAATACAGTGATAATGAGATTTAAAAAAATGAAAGCAAATCAAAGGGAAAAGGTATCATACATCATACACTAGAGTAGAAAGAGGCCTAAAGGACTGGTCATTATCCCCTGTACTATTTGTACTTAATGCTGGGAAAGAGATGATTCTTCTCCATCATAAGATCATCATTATGACAGCATGTTTAATTGCATCAATTCAATCTTCTGCTCTTACCATAACTCTCATTCTTCCAAACAACTCTCAAACAGAGGCACTATCGGGAAATGCTGGTGAATAGTGCTTCCCCCTCCTGTCCCCGGGAAATCAAATGCTCTTTCCTCTACCCCAGTGCTTCCCCAGGCTTCTTAGGATAAGTACTTTCAGACATGGAAGCTATGCAATTATCTATCAATATGGTCAACTGAAGTCAACTGTATTTCATTCCACTTTTAGATTAAGGTGTTTCAAGAGTGGGAGGTTGAGCACAGCGCAGAAAACGTGGAGAGCAATGGCAAGAAAAGGACGGGGATTAGTTTTATTGCTTCTGTAAGGACCATTTCTGAACTGGAGGTTCTACTTTGGGTATACCATCCTTCTGCTGTGACATTCATTCAGTGGCAGCCTGTCCTGGGACTGAGCTGAATGTGCAGGACAGGAAAACCTAAGCCATTCCTTGGTTCAATCTCTCTTCACTTCTTCCCCAGCTTCTACCTTTTCCTCTCTCTTTTGACAGCCATTCCTAGGTTTTCTCAGTACAGGTCCAAGATCACCAGATGCTTTGCTGCCTTCATCCCTGAACAGCATTTCCTACACCTTCTGCTCAAGCTGAACACAGACCTCGCTCGCTTCTTTCTCTCTCACAGTTAATTCTTACTCAGTATTGTTGCATTTAACCCTGCTGTCTGCCTTTTGCTGTTCTTCCTACACTCTGCTCTTGTCTGTGGTGACCTATCAAAATTCAGCAGCAAAAGGCTTTTGCTATTTCCATTGCCACTTCTTGTTGAATTCTGAATTCTGAGATATAATTCATAAGGACCTGCTGCCTGTCAACTTTTAATACTTCCAATTGCCTATCTGCTCTGGTGTAATCATAAAGCCTTTTAACATTTCACTTTCCTCCCAGGAAAATGTATCCTAGTCACAGAAATGTGACCTTCAGCTCCTTTTGTGAATGCTGAAGGAAAGAAATCATTCAGACTGTCAGCAACATTATCAACCCAACTGTCACTAACTTCCCAGTCATGCTCTTTAATAGCTAGATAGCCTCATTACCTTGCTGTTTACTTCAGCTTTCTTGGGACAGAGAAATAAGGGTGTTTATCTTTAATTCCCTTGGCATTTTTGTTTCATGTGTTCATGTTAGCATAAATGGTAAACCTTCTTCAGGTCTCCATCTTTTGAGCAGACCTTGGGCATTAGGGCTGGACAAATCTTTTGTACTTCCCTTGGCTTCTGCCTCTTCTCAGAGCAAAACCCTGATTAGAGACTGAATTTCAGATAAAATAATAAATGAATTTTGTTTATTGAATAATAAATAAAATACTAAAAACAATCCCTGCAGCATGGGTTTCAACCACTGTAATAATGACGGATGCATGCATCACCTCTGCTCCAAACTCAATCTCAAAATTCAGGTACCCCTTGGAGGCTGATCAAGAGCTTCTGAAGAAACAAGTGTGGAACCAAAGATTCCCCTTGACCTCCCCATCAAGCAGAAAGAAGGGAAACCAGCTAGGTCAGTCTTTTTCCAGACTATTAATGGTACAAACATTCAACATGCAGAACGTCATATTATTACATATTATGGCTTCGCACAGGTAACAGTCACCATCAAAGCAAGACTTTGTCCGAAGATGGTCAAGGAGGAGGGAATGGGAGAGAGGCTACTTAGTATGGGGCTGGGTCCCCAAGCAAGTGATGGGGAAGGGCCATGCAGCAAAGCACAGGGCTGCACCATTCCAAGTGCCCGGCCAGCATTGTCCACATAGATGGAGGTGTCACTAAGGGTATAAATGTGTGGTCATATCAGGAAGCTGTTGGTGAGCAGAAGGCTACAGTAATCCCCCCGATCTAAGGTTTTCTGTTCCAGCTAACCTTCCTTTTATGAATCCTCTCCTTTTATCAATCTTACATGTGAAGAAGGAGTTATTTGCCCATCCTCTGACAAAGATAATGCCACCAGGTGTAAGGCAAGACATTTATCAAGTCTATATATCACCGAGCATTCAGTGTTCATTTTAGCCCTCTTGGTTTCTATCGTCTTTCCCTTTAATGCTTTATTTAATTTGCCTTACATAGCAAACTTATCCCAGTTTTCTATTTTGAAGCTGATCATTGAGGTCCTCCAGTTTGCTCCTCTCTGTAGCTTTGATTGCCATTTTAATTCCCTCTGTAGTGTATTTGTGACTCCAGCTAATATACTGAGGCCCAAATTGTTCTTTAACATTATTTTGCCAACCTCCTCTCCAAGTTGCATTCAAACACAGCCTTGTTTCTTTGCCTGTCAGCTGATGTCCAGATTGAATTAGAAAGCACTCTCATTCCAGATTTAGAAATATATTTCCTCTACTTAATGCAATCTTGTCTGTGTCTGGGTAATTAAAATCATCTATTACTACCACTCAGGTTCATTTACATGTTTTATCTTTTAAAATTTATGCAATAATTACATAAAATACTGTGCTCCAATGGGCCAGCTGGATGGCGTACAAATAGTATGGCATATCTTATTATGGAAACATACCTCCAGCTATGAGCACTGACTCTACCATTTCGAGGCTTTGCTATGATCACAACTGAACCATCCTTCGCAAATAAATCAGCATATGTTTGTTTGTATATCTGCTTCTTTCCCCAAGAACTGACAAAATTTCTGATGGAGTGTTCCTGAAGATAAGGACCTGAGAAAGTTCAAGGGGCCTGAATGTTTTATCTACCGAGCTGTTCAACTGCACAGTTAAATCAATAACTACACCTACTTCACGATGTAGGAGGGCATTGTAGAGAACACAGAAATCAGATAGCTAGCACTGAAAGCTTCCTCAGTGTGAGGGGAAAGTCAGCTATTGCTCCTTCTCACTATATGTCTTTCTTATTTTTTTTCACAGACAGCAAAGTAATTCTGATATGTTTTTCACAATTTAAATTTGATTTCACTCTTCAGCAGCTATGTTACTTCCCTGTTTGCTCTTCTTTTTTCCCCTTCTTCTCATTTTTCACCCTCTTTCACAAAAGCTCACCTCACCTCTCTTTTCTTTATGCACTGCTCAGCCCTTCCCACAACGTCCGGAGTAGTTTTCAGGGTTTTCAGCAGAGGGAAGGCAAGGCTCCCTTTCCCCCTCAATCCTAAGTGGAAGGATGAAAATGGAAGCATTGAAAAATATCCCCTAAAGCTCCCACGTCTAGAAGGCATACAAAGTTAGTAGAAAAATATTGCAAATGCAACCTCCAGAAAAAACATAATTTTCCCACATCTGTTCTTTGCCCATGTTCCAGAGGCGACCCTCTTCACGACAGGAATATATTTTCTTCCATTCAAAGTAATGAACTGCTATTATCAATTGCAGTGACTGCCTGCTTTTGAGACCTTCCTATTAAAACAGGTTGGGCTAAAATCCTTTGTGTATTGCTAACAGTAATTTAAGGGCTGGTTTTCTTTTGTGAGTAGATTTTTGTGAAACTAGACTATTTCAGCAATCAACATGAAAAGATACTAGAATAATTATTTTCTTAGAGCTTCAATTTCTTGGACATTACAGTTTTATTGTGAAATATAATAAATTATTTCAAATTTTAATGAGAGCTCCTTGCTTTCCAGCTCTGAAGTTTAAAAAATATTTTTCCATACATGTAGAAAAATTGTAAGTTATTTGGTTTGACAAGGCACAAAAAGTAGTAAAACCGTCTAAGCAACCTTAATGATCAAGTTACTTGTGAGACAATGCACCACATCTGAAATGACTGAAAATTTTAGACTTTCCTTGAAAATAAATCAGCTTAGAAGCTTATGACACGCACATTCAGCCTCCTTCCATAGTCCACCCCACTCCTATTCATTCAGCTTCACACCTAGCACTGAAAACAGGAAAAGATCTCTTGTGTTTAACCATTCAGCTTCTTTGTCAAATTAATAAAAAAAAAAATCCCAGTGCATCACAGCTCTATGAATAACTTTCCAGCATGAGAAATATCTGCCCTGTGTACTTAAACCTCTTCAAGCAGCAAAATAGACTGCATGGGAAAGGGAGCCTGTGGGATGCAGAAAGTTTGTATGTTGGAGCTTCGGTCAATTTAGTTTCTAAAGCCTGATCCAAGTTAATGCAGATACATCTGCTGGACCCAGCAGAGGTGGAACATGGCAGCTGGAATGGCCATATCTGTTCCATTAATGTGTGCTCGTGTTTTACCAAAGGGCTGCTAGTTAAAATATGCATCTTTTTCTTCTTCAGCACCCCTCCTTCAAAGGCACAGCTATTCATCCTCCATTCCTTTTACAAACATGTGATGAATACAGATCCAAATCCGGCTGCTTTTCTCAAGATCTGATGTTCCTGACATCAAATCTCAAGGATCAAAGTAAAACATTCATTAAGTCTGTCCAGCATTGCCATAATGATCTCCTTAAATGGAATATGGTACTTTAAACATCAAAAAACACCTTTCTCACAAAGTAAGGGAACACTCACTTCTCTTATTTACCTGATGGCTTGAGATGTTTGTCAGAAGTTTTACCAGAGTGGGGAAATGCAAATACTGTTTAGATATCTTAAAATATGAAAGGGCAACGTGCTTATTAAGTAGAGAGCCTTTTATTTCCTTACCAAAGCATGCCATCATGTTCTGGGTCCTCAGGGAGACATCTCCAGGAACCATAAAAAATGCAATTCTTAGAACTAAGGATTTCAATCTTTCATCTCTCTAGCGTTCAAGAAAACAACCTTTACAAGAAATGTAAGCCTGGGTGTTAAGTAGCAATTGACACTTGAATACAGCTGATTTTTTTTATCATTTTGATTAAATCTGTCCAGGTCATAAATATATACTTGTATAACATTGTAGTGTGGAGCTGAAGTAAAGTTCAGAAACCTACAATCAATTTTCAAATATACAAATTATTTTATGATGCTAGTCATTTTTTTTCCATGGCAGAAATGATGGGAGGGGGGAAGAAATATTGAATACCATATTTTTCTCTTTCTTCAATAAACGTTTATGAAGAGAGCGAGGCCAAGGCTTTGCACATGCAGTCTGCTAGGTACATATTAGAGGCCAGTTATAAATATGAGCAGTGACATCTTACAGCAGGGTGTGGGGGGAACATCCTGGGTAATCAATTTAGGCTGACAGTCAGTATCACGAGACACATGATATTAGCTACAGTGACAGTGTTATCTGGGCAAGAGGAGGGTCAGTTTCCATTAGGAAACCCTATTTTCCAGAGATTTGGAACCTGACACAATAATTGTTAAAACTTGGCATTAAAAAAAGTTTTCCACTCACCAGCATAATTTCCCCTTGAAGAACTGATGACCAAAACGGAGATTGCTATTTTAGGGTAGTTGAAGGTGGAAAGGAGAGGGGGAAACCCCACCCATTGTAGTAATAACAGGGGATGGTTTGCTTTCCATTAGCAAAGGGAGCTGCAGACTTCTGCAAACAACAAATGTTTCGGAGCTGTGTCAGCCAGAGCCAACTCATGATATAGGCAATATAGGCAGCTGCCCAGGATAAGGGGACTGTGTACTTTACATCTAAAGAGGTAAAAACTAGAGCCAAAGAGAAGAGTGGAAAGTGGGGCTGTCCCCCCCACACTTACCCACAGACTCACTTTGCCCCCCAGATTTTTCCTGCCTCCCAGGACCTATCCTGCTCTGGCCACACAATCACTGTGGGTCCAGTGCATCGCTGCACGCATTGTCCAGATGCACAACTTTCTGAAGTAGAACTTCATCTGCAGTGCTCAGACCCAACGGTCTTGTCTATTTTTTAACACAGCCTGGATCAGGGCTTGGAGGGTTGTAAAAGGAGATTATAAAAGGGCACTACCAGGGAGAAAGTTTATCACTCAAAGAGTAAAACAAACGTGACAGATGTGATGAGAGAGCAAGAGATAGGAGGACTGCTATCCCCAGTGACGGGCCTATTAATTGCGTATGTGGAGATTAAGTGAGCAACCAAAAGGTCACGCAGGAAGAGCCTGGTCTCCTGACACCCCATCCAGTGCCATATCCACCAGACCTTCCTTCCTCCTGAGACACAGCAGAAGGTTTGTTTTTTGTTGTTTTTTTGTTGGTTGGTGTTTTTGTTTTTTTTGGTTTTTTTGTTTTTTTTTTTCCCTGAGAAAGGACTGCAGAAATCATCCCGGCTTTGCCATGCAGCCCTGCTGCTCACGCAGCCTTCCAAGCTGTCACCAAATCAAATGTGCATAATGCTATTAGTTTAGTTCCAAGATGCATCTTTTTTCATTCCTTATGCTTATAAGGATTTTTAACTCATAAAAGCTCACTTTAGAAGTAAATAGAATATTTTCTACCACTGAAACCCCTAAGCAGTTAAGTTTTTCTCAGACTGCTATTGAATATTATCAGTTGAAGGATTTAAGGTGGCCTTGATTAATGGGCAAATCTTGAAAGATAGGGACCTGGTTGGGAAAAGCATCTGCAAGTTCAGACAGTGATGAGTATCCAAGGCTCTGAAGCCACTGCAGTTGGGCTGTAAAACTGACAAAAGCAGGGTCTGTTAGTGAGATTTCTGGCAAATGTTCTGCTAATCTCGACCAAAATTCAGAGCAGCTTCTCATCAACACGTCAGCATTTCTGGTCCTAGTCCTAAGTAGATCTTGTAAATGTAAAAGGTAGTAAATACAGAAGTAGGTTTTCCCAGACTTTCTAACAGCTCCTTAAAGTGCTGAAGTTGCTTTGGCTTCTAAAACTGAACAGGAGGATCCAGGATATCTTGTTCCAAGTGGTTTGTTCAGCCCTGTCCTTGCATTGCTGGACTGCTATCCTCGGCTGAATCCTGCTCCAGACTGGTGCAACTACGCTCCCGTTGGATACTTCAGGTGAAACTCATCCAGCTGGAATCTGGAAATATAATAGGAAAAATGTGGGGCTTTTATTTCTCCCAAACTTCTGCACAAAATACCTTGGAAGAGATAAAATGGAGGTATAGTCTGACCTTGGAGGGAGCATAAAAAAAGCTCCAGATGCATTTGCACTCCCTATAATACATAAACAGGGCTGAGTGTGATTAGCTGGCTGTTAAAAAAAGCAAGAAATCATCAAGACACTGACACATGCTGAAAGGTCGATGCTTAGCTTGCCACTTGCCCCCAAAATTCTGGCCAAAGTATCAAAATTCATCACCACCTTGGCAATTAGAGGCTTGTTCCGCTTCTTAAGTAGACAGGGAAAGAAGCAGGAAAAAACTGCAGCAAGACCTTACATTTTTGAGATGCCACTGAATTGTTGAGCTGCCTCACCCAAGTTTCCTTAGAATTTGCAAAGTGCAGGAAAGTTCAGCCGACAGACCGTTGCTTTTCTCTGTGTTCATCCTCCAACGTGCTCTTCTCTGTCTTGACTCAGGTAAGAGCTGTGAAAGAGCACTACCACAGTCTGTAATATTCTTTTAATGTCTGAATTTTAAACAGGCAATAGCAAGCAAACATGTGTCGATGGGAGAGGGAGAAGCGGTTGGAGGTAGGAAAGTTTATGAATATGTTCAGTCATTTTTCACACTGTATATTTAGTACAGAGCTAGGAATCAGCTGAGAGATATATATGATGTGGATACACTGCTTGGGAGTGGTTAGAGGAATTCTATGAGAGGGAAAAATCCCCCAAAGATAAGCCCACAGAAATTAATTATTCTGTTCAATTAATGGTTCTGGACCAGTTCTCATTTGGTTTGAAATCAGTATCAGCTGCTAGAATTACATCAGCTGCAGACCCAGCCCTAAATCCCTTTTCCTTCTCTTTGGTGCAGTTCTGCTCTTAGTCTTCACAATTACAGCAGTTATTTATTTTGCTAAATCTATTTTAATTTATCCCTGAAACTAGGGGTCTCTCAAT
Source organism: Aramus guarauna (assembly GCA_013400195.1). Lineage (NCBI taxonomy): Eukaryota > Metazoa > Chordata > Aves > Gruiformes > Aramidae > Aramus > Aramus guarauna. Next base: position 288,913 of record VXBL01002474.1, on the reverse strand, counting down.
CTCCATTACCATAATGCTGTCACATTAACACCGTTTTTAAAATGTAAATTGATTTGTTTTGATTGATTTTGCCTGACCTTTAAAGATGAATAAAAGTATTTCAATGGTGTAATAAACCACGTTCAGAAGTCTAAACTCTCTAAAATGCAACAAATGTGCATGAATTAGCTTAGTAGAGTGGAGAGCTTAGAAACTGGTCCTGCTAGCAGGCCCTCTGTGCTGACCAACAGAAGCTTTGCCAGCTCTTAGACTTCAGAAAGCTGCAATAACTTAAACAGGGAAAAAACCTGACAACAGCTAAAAGCAGGAAACCAGCAAAAGAAAGGAGCATTGATTTTTCATTTCTAGGGTATGTTAGAAAACTTACTGAAGGGGTAAACCATTCCTGAAGCTGAATTCCTGGTTTTAAGACCAAAAATTGATATATTTCCATGGATTTCAGTATTGCCAGAATGTCATTAGAAGGGCTAATACCCACCAAAAGTTGCACCAACCCCCAGAGTAGCAGACACAGCTTGAGGACCAGAGGTGAGTTTCTGAATCCCTATCCCATTAAAAGCCAGGCAGAACTCTGGGCTGCACCCACACCTGCAGCCTGCCCTTGTTTTGACCTTGCAAAGTTACGTGCAGTTGTTTCGCAGTGTCTTTTAGGGGCACGGAAGCCGTACCGGCGCGTGCACAGAGTGCACGGTGCATGCTCTGCTCCATAGATAAGCAGGTCATTCCCCTGCACAGGGGATGCACAAGCAGAGGAAAACCACTATGTTGGAGAACCTGGCCCCTGTTGTACAATTCCTGTCGCCCTTTGTTTCCTCTATAAAGGCAGGGATAGTAAAACCTCACAGGACAGAAGGGAAATACAGAAGTCATTAAAAATATCAAAATATTTTCCATGGCACAGAGGAAATACAATAAAGAGCTTTGAACCAAATAAATACTCTGCCTTATCTTTTCAATCAAGTGATAAAATAACAGAGAAAGCAGGTAATAAAAAGTACACTGAATGCCCGAAACAGTAGCAGCCAGGGATGAGTGTGTAAGAAGTGGAGCCAGTGGATTTCAGGTTATTAAGGAAGAAAAAGCCAGAAATCCTGGGAAGGACTTAGGCCACCCATCTTCATTTTGATTTCTGGAAAAAATCTGCAACAAACTGTCCCCTGGAAGATAAAAGTGGATAAGTAGCAGACACTATAGATTTGTCATAAGCAAGCTGTGTCAAATCTATCTAACTTTCTTCTTTGACCAGTTGCGTGAAGGAGGGAGAAGCAATAGGCATATTTGACCTTAATAAGGCTTTTGACACTATCTCACATGGCATTCTTATTAGCAAGCTAGGCAAATAATGTCTTGATGCAACTGGTATGAAAGGGGTGAAAAAGTGATTGGAAATCTATACTTAGTGAGTACTTATCAATGGTTCATTATTCAAATGGAAGGGGGTATTGAGTGACATTCTGCAGGAGTCTGTCCTAAGTCTGCATTTATTCAATATTTTCATTAACGGGGATGATGGAATAGGAAGTATGTTTATTAAATTTGCAGAGGATGTGGAGCAAGGAGGGACTACAAGCTCATTGAGAGTTCAAAATGAGCTTGTCTGTTGAAGGAACATTCTGAAAATTAGCAGGAAGATGAACGGAACGAAGTTTGTTAGGGAGAAAAAAACAAAGTAAATAATATTCTGACAGGAATAATCAACTGCACTTACCTGAGCTGGGTGGCAATAGGGTAGGCAGCAATTTTATGGACAAAGACCTCAGGGTTATAGCAGATCAAAAGGTGGACATGAGTCAGCAATGTCATTTCTAGTTCAGACAGGAGTGCTGCAAGAAAGAACACCAAGTAATTCATATATTTGACTCAGCACTAAGAAAGACTCTTAGTGTGAGATTTTTGCTCTATTGGAGCACAGTGCTCTGCAAAAATGCTGTCCAAAAGGCAGCAATAAGAGTGGTCAGGATCTAAACTCATACAACCAGTTGTGTGTGAGCCAGAGAACTGGGACTATTTATGCTACTGAAAAGGTCCCAGAGGGGTGAATAATAGCTCTTAAGCAGACACAAGGCTGTTACAGACAAGATATGGTCTGCTTTCCATGTCCGTGAAGGTTGGAACAGGAACTAATGAGTTTAAATTATAGACAAGGAAAATTTGTGTTATACACACAGGAAACTTTAATGGTAAGGATAGAAAACCTCTGGAATAAATTTCCTGACAGTGTTATTGAATCTTCAATACAATGTTTATAGGAGAGGTTGGACAATTAAGAGTTAAAAATTAGGTAGGCATAGATGATTATGCTAGGAACATCAGGTGATGAGCCTTCCCTTCCAGGTCTATCATTTTAAGTGAAGTTATAGACTTTCTAAAGAGACGTGGCTGAGCTAATGGAAATGACAATGTCTGGAGGTGGAATCTGGGTGAGCTGAGTGCCCTTCCCATGCTGGAACTCAGGGAAATGAAGTATGAAATATCAGGAGCAAAGGACAAAACTTATAATTAATGCATGTTTTATGACTGTGAGTCCCTATATATAAAAAGAGACAGAGAGAAAGGAAAGGGGCAATCTAGCAACTAGGGGCTAAATATTCCGATCAAATACATCCAATGCTTTAAAACAAATTCTGAAGGGAAGGAAAGCAAAATGAAACACAGAAAAAGTTTTATTGAAGGTAAGTGGTATCAAACTCAGACTTCTCTCTCAGTAAGACAGCTCTTTTTTCTTTAGGAAGAAATGTCCCCTCAACTTAGCACCTGGGAAATTACTAGTTAAACTGAGAAAGCTGGAGATGAAAGCAAACCATTTAATTACTGAGGAACTGACTGAAGGGGAGATGGCAATAGATTAGAGGAAGTTATTAGTGAAGCTCCAAAAGGATAGGTCTTGGGACCACTCTTCACTAGGTCATCTGGCTCTAAAAGTGGAGTCTTTGCTGATGACACAGGGTTGAGAGGCATCACTAAGACATTGGAAAACAAAGAAAGAATTGTAGTAGCATGAAAAGCTAGAAATGGAATGTGGTTTCATAGCCAAAGTGAATGTCATGCATATGCAGAGCGATGAGAGAGTTGATTAGAGAGCTCATGAGCTGGACACAACAAAAAGGAAAATGTTCGGGGATCTCAGAAGAAAAAAATCATTCTTTAATGAGTTATTAATGTGTTTTGGACAGAGGAAGAAGAGCAGCTGAAATAATAGATGGTATCCTTTAAGACATTCCCGACATTAAGGACAAAGCATGGGCATCATTGTGCAAGGCACCAGCAAGAACTCAGCTGGAGACTGAACAGGTCGAATAAAGGAGAACATATTTTATGAGAGGAGATTGAAAGAAATAGTCTTTATTTTGCAAAGCTATATAAACCAGAACAGAACAAAGGGGGTAAGTTCACTCTCCCCAGAGATACTCAGGGCAGTAGCATGGTGATGCAAATTCCAGAAAAAATGTTACTTAGCTAAAGGACAATGATAACACAAGACCAAAGATCATCGACAATTTTAGTCTGGCTACTACAAAGAAGTGCTGAACCTCAGGAACAATATGTTGACATGAGCAGTTGTGTGGACCTACTGTTGAATTTATTTAGAGTTTTATCTGTTTCTGAACAAGATTTCTAAAAGGTATTATATGATGGCACAGCAAACTGGACAACCCCTTTGGACTTCCCAGCCCTGTGCTCCCACAAACCTTTCCTTACCTGGCTAGAGTAAGCAAGTGGGATGAACTTTTTGAATCTGCAGCTTTGAAAGAATGGTGCGGTGATACTGTGGTTGAGGACAATGCAATTTGCTGCATTGCTATGTCAATCACTGTGCAATTCCTTCCTGCCCTGATAGTCTCTCAAATCTGAATTCCCCAAGCACTGGAAGGAGATGGCCTGTGCCATATAACAGAGTGCTTTGGGCCTGAAGGTGTCAAGGCAGTTATACTTACCAAGAGAGGAAACATCAAACGTCACATCCTCACCTCCTTTCCTTTTCCAGTGTAAGAGATTTGCCATGAGCAGCCTAGTGCAAAAGCAGCTATTCTCAAATTAGAGAGAATGGGATAACGTGTTACTTAAAAGCCAGATGACAGCCAAAATGCCAATCAGAGCAAGTCCTGATTTCTGCTAATGTACTGTTATACATTGCCATATGCACAAGTACCAGTTTATGTTTCCTCTACAAACCTATCACGAGCTATTTCCTGTTAATTATTTAGAGTATGTAGCTGATTACTTAAGAACAGTAATCACTGCTCTGCAATTAGACAACTCAGACTTTTAGATACAAGAAGAGTAAACAACACAAGGTAAGGACTTAACATAATAACCAGCTTATGCTCTACTTCACTTATTAATAAGTTTCCACATATGAAGGCAAACATTAATATTGCTTAGAGAAAAGGTATTCCAGAGCAATAACACCAAGCAAACAGACTTGTGGCACACACATTCAACAACAGCAAATAAGAAGGGATTTGCTCACGGTCAAACTGAGCAGTTGGCCAGAAATCCAGTGGACGTTTATTTTGGAAGCTTTCTAACAGCTTTCCCACTGGGTCCACTTATGCTAAGTGTCTCTAATATGTGGCAGTGCTGGTCAAACACCAGAAATAATCTGTATGCTCTTTCCAAAAATTCCAGCCAGCTGGTCAGAGAATAAAGGAATTTCATAATGAGAAGATTCATACTTTCCCCCCTGCCTTCTTTATGGAAATATTTTGGCTATGTTTAATTCTTTCTTATCTAGTACTATAGCATCAACTCATATTTAGATTTTTAATGTAAATTATGGACTTTTTATATAGAAATTACACGGGCAATATTTTGCCTATTGTCCTTACTATTTTGTGGAATATTAAAGCAAAAGTCATCAGAGTAATGGAGAGAAAGTTTTTCAAAATGTGTCTGCAGTTTAGAAACACAGGAATCTTCAATGTTTTGGGGGCTTTGGAAACTCCATACTGCATATGCCAACAATATGACAGCATATGAACACCCATAGCAAGTCAAAATAAAAAGCCACCCAACCCAATAATGTCTTCATGAATGGCAAGGATTGGATGCTAAGACAAGAAACAGGACAAGTATGAGCTGGTATAATCTCTCCATATCAACATCAATCAAAATAAACAGACTGGGAACAGAGAAAAAACAATGGAAAAAGTAGTATAAGATCAAAACTAGAAGAAGTTCAAAAAGCCAAAGCAAGCCAAGGTTGGCATACAGTCTCTTAATTACATCATGCTGAACACTCCAACAAAATGTGTGCTGTGTCCAGCATACTTTTTTTAAAAAAACAAAACAAAACAAACCTCCTTATGATGTTCTAGCAAATGCCCCAGAGGCCTATCAACAACCTACCCAAATTCACTTCAAGGCAATACTCCTGTAACTGGAATCAGCTGTCTCATTGCTTCTGTGCAAGCCAGGACACTTGGATTCAGTCAGGATATTGTTTGCTCAGAAAGCTGGGAAAATAGGTTTATTGCTCCTGAACCCTGTATTATGGCTGTCACACCTCTCAGATTCACAGAGCTTAAAGCCGTGAGGACAGAGCTGGTCTCACGCCCTATACAGATCCCAGATACCCCTCACATACGTCTGCTAAATCCTATGCACAGCGAAGGCATCCAGTTTTGTCCTGATGCAATGAAGACACTGTGCTTGCCATAGTAGTACATCATTGCTGTATCCACCCTGAAGTATTTGCCCTGATTCTACCTGTGCTCTCTCTGATTTTCCAGTATTATCTTTAAATTATGGATGCTGGAACTACACCTTGTCTTTCAGTATTAGCCTGACCAGTGCTAGAGGCAAAGGTGAAACCATCTCCTTGCTCCTACCTCTCTCCTCCTGAGCATACAGCCATGGCTCTTGTTAGACCTTTCTGCCACTGCAGAAAACATCCACAGTTTTCCCTTGTCAAAGGATTTTTAAACCCTGTCGATCATGAGATTTGGATTTATGACACAGTTCAATGCCAGTTGGCTTCAACGGTCATTGGATTGCACCCTGGAGGATTTCTGAGACACAAACAACAGAATGAATTGGAGTACTGGTTCCCTAGAGACTGACCCTAAAACAGTCTTATGTCTTCCCTTGGCTGCAAAGCTGCACAGTGGACGACTAATTCGCACTACTGTGGGAGTACTGTATTCTAATAATCAGGTTTTCAGCTTTAAAAGCTTGGCTTCAGAAGAGAAAAAAAATTAAATGGTGAAATGTTTTCAATAAAATCAATATAACCTAAGTACAATGGACAGAACTCTGACTTACACAAAAGCAAAAATCATATTTTACTCTCAGGAAAGGGAGAAAAGGGTCTGATCTGGAACCTGCTGAGCTTTCCCAACCAACAGTGCAGAAATAGATGATGTAGGCACAGAGTCTTTGCAACTCCACAATCGTCTTGTGAGTAGTTATTGAAGGAATAGATTTTGTGTGAAAACTGGAATCTGCTCATTACAGGATAAGTAAAAGCTTCTTCAGCTGTAGCCAACTGCAGTTTAATTTAAACTACATTCATGTTGACAAAAAGCATAGTGGCTAAATTGCTTGCACTAATCATACCCTGCACATGTACTTTGCTTACAGATGGTCATTAATATCGTAATGATGACCTGTGACAGACAGGCTGCAGTGTGTGCAACTATCCTGTTTAGTTTAGCCAGGATTAATTGTCCAGCTATAATTTGGTGCTGAATAAGTGGGGCATTTAAAAAGAACAGTAATGTATATGAGAAGACAACAGGCAGCTTGAGATGACTCAAGTCAAAAAGGGGAGATTAGACCTTTGGAAGAAGGGGCAGGCAACTCAGGAGGACTACAAGGATGTCATGAGGTTATGCAGGGAGAAAATTAGAAGGGCCAAAGCCCAACTGGAACTTAATCTGGCTGCTGCTGTAAAAGGCAATTTAAAATGCTTCTATAAATAGATTAGCAACAAAAGGAAGACTAAGGAGAATCTCCCTTCTTTATTGGATGAGGGGGGAAACATAGTGACAAAGGATGAGGAAAAGGCTGATGTACTTAATGCCTTCTTTGCCTCAGTCTTTAATAGTCAGACCAGTTGTTTTCCAGGTACCCAGCCCCCTGAGCTGGAAGACAGGGACAGGTAGCAGAAAGAAGCCCCCATAACCCAAGGGGAAATGGTTAGCGACCTGCTACACCAATTAGACACACACGAGTCTATGGGGCCAAATGGGATTCACCCAAGGATACTGAGGGAGCTGGTGGAAGAGCTCACCACGCCACTTTCCATCATTTATCAGTAGTCCTGGCTAACTGGGAGGTCCCAGTTGACTGGAGGTTGGAAAATGTGACGTCCCTCTGCAAGAAGGGCCAGAAAGAGGATCTGGGAAACTACAGGACTGTCAGTCTGACCTCGGCATGGGGAAGGTTATGGAGCAGATCATCTCGAGGCCATCTCACTGACAGGAGAGCAATCTATTCTTTATTTTGGATTTGTTGGTATCCAATTGCATTACTGGCATCATACAAAAGTTTACCTTTTAACAGTTATTAAGTATCTCATTTACAATTAACTGTCTTATCATATATATAGTCACATATATAATCATAGCAATAGTCTCCCTTTTTGTCTAGTCAGAGAAGCCAGAGACAGATATATAATTGAATCCTGCCCTCTAAATGGAGAAGAAGAATGCTTTGCTAAATTTTTGTGATGGCATTTCAATGACCAGCAAAATTTGTGGCTAAAATTCACACAAAAATATTTAATCCAGAAATTTAAAATTTTGCATCCAGTTCCTCATTTGTCCTGATATTTTACCAAACCAAAAATCCATAAAATTGCAAAGCACAAAACCATTTTCTGCTCCTCCTTCTGGGTGCAGGATGTTGTGAGGAGGAACTATACCCGGCATGCACTTGTGGAATAGGTGTCTGAGAAAAGGAAACTCCAATGGTTTATCTCATCAGAATATGACAGCCCAGCCACTTTCTCTGTTCTCTCCCTCTAATACTATGTCAGATCTACTTACGCTTCCCTTATCAGCTGACATCTGCAATGCCCTTTGTATTGTGACACATCACTGAAAACACGGAAAGTCTTGAGTGGATGTCATTGCCTCTTTCATTAGCCATTACACTCTCATCTGAAGCGGTAAGCATGTTGCCTGTGTGTTCACAGGTGTTACTACCCCTTTATATAACAGCGATTCTTGGTGCCTTAAAAGTAATCCCCATGAAGGATGATAAGGAATCTCAAGTCTCATAACATGTTGCTGCTTGCTGTCTATGAACACACCAATCTGATCAGCTGGGCTCACTGAAATTTCAAGACACACACACAGAGTCAACCTGTTAAAGCACTCACCTGCCCTGACAGTGAGCATGGTTTCAAACTATAGATTAGGTATCAGTTGTGTCTTTCAAAAAGCAAGTTAAATCCCATGACAATTCCTGGAGGTGATGCTTTTCGTATATTAAAATAGGTTGAGTCCTAATCTTCTTGGTTCCCAGCTATCAATTCACCTGCCTATTACAGGGACACAGCAGCAGCAAGTGAGCTGCAGGCAGATGTGGCAAAAGCACTGCCTTCAGTTTAAAGCTATGGTACTGAGTAGCTCTGGGCACTGGATAAGGATCACAACTGGTCAAATATTGAAATGCTGGGTTGTGATTATTTTCTGCTGAGTTTGGTTTGCTTTAAATCAGTGCTTGCTGGTCATATTATTTATATATACTCAGATACCTCTAGGATATCTCTGGAACTATTTGTTAATCCCAAAAGTTTTATGCATTTTAGCATGAATTAATTGTTTATGTGAAAATATCTACTGAAATATATTATTCATTATTTACCACAGGAAGTAAAACTGATAAGAGATTGCACAGCAGACTATGTACGTGCAGGGGTGAATAACCAAAGTCTGTCTCCTCTGAAGCAGCAGCACAGATTCAGAAAACTCCACTGTAATTATGGTGCACCTATTTTCACATGAGAAAGATGCTTCCCGTGAGTCTGGATTATTCTGTGGAACAATTTAGTAGTCCAAAAGAAGGGTCTGTGTTATTAAAGAATGCTATTTGTAAACAGTAAAACAGTTAATCAGAAATCAAGATACAGTATTTCCACCCTAGTGTTTCAATTCAGATTTAACCTGACTGTACAAGTGGGACCCTTTCCATCCAGCTGAGGTTATTTAGGAGTCAAAAGTCAGGTTTAAACTGTTTGCAGATTTAGTGGAGACAGAAAGGCAGACAAAGCTCTTTGGGTTATTTAGAGCCACTACAAAATGAGACGGTCAAATCTTTGCAGTATTTTACTTGAAAACTTGCAATTCACCAAGTCAAGCTGGACCAAAGCCCCTGCAGCTGCAAACCACTGGGTCTCTGCTAGAATCCATGCAAATACATCTCTTCCAACCCAGATTTGAACTATAAGCCTTAAATCTAGTTTAAGAATCCAAATGCTTCACAGCATGAGCTGTTTTTAGGTTTTTGACTCGCCAGTTTCACCCATAGTCTCTTCACTGCCACAGTGCATGTATTGGTTGTTCATTGCACAGAAAAGCTACTGAAAGAACTGAAAGTGGTTGAATAACTTATTCAGCCCTAGATATGGTAGCTGCAGGGAAATGCACAGAAACTGCTCTTCAGGAACCCACAGTAAAGCCGCTGTCAAGAAAATGGAAATTCTTGCTACTGCAATCTTAGACATCACTTGTAACAGCAGGAAGAGAACAATTTTCAAAGACAAGCATGATCTTTTAATTGATAGGATCTTTTCCAGCTTCCCATTGGAACACAGGGGACATTAGGTGCCCAGGTAACATCATTTCCACTGGAAGTGTCTGATAAAGATTGGTGTATTTGCAAGAGGGCAGAGCATTCTTTTCAGACGTGGCTTCTGGTTTGGAGTCACTCTCCATGCTGCGTTTTCTTTTCTGTGCACTCAGAAATCCGTTTATAGCTCTTATGTGACGTCCAGTGGAAAGTAACAACTCTGGGTCAGTTCCCCAGGTAGCATAAATCAATGTGGCTGTACTGACTTCAGTATTGCCGTCAAATGTAGCTGAAGGTCTGGCTCTGCTGACATTTAATTCCTGCATTTGAAACACGAATACGTGCACAAACACTGAGAGCCCTTAAATTAAATGTTTTTATTCAGGGGGAAAAGTACTCACTTTAGCAGAAACTAACAGCCCTCCAGCTTTCAGCTCTTTCTAAATAACTCAGATGAGCAAATCAATCAACACTTTTTTTCCAAGCTTGCAACACAGTGCTGTAGATTTACTATAAGTACTGGATTTTTTTCTGCTGTTATATGTGTGTATCTGAGGCAAAACATAAATAACATAAAAGTTCCAGTTAATATAGCTCTGAGCGGGAATATGTTTTTTCTTTCATGTATGATTTTCATGGCTATATTCAGGCGGTGATGTAATTCATCTCTTTATTCTCAGTTCAGCAGAGCTGTCTGCAGGTGACACACAGAGCAAGTGTATAATCTGGAGTACCTGATGGGAAAACTAGGTGAATAAAACAACATCAATTTGCAAGATACTAGAAGATTTTAATCCTGAATTTCTCACGTGCTAGTCCTCCAGTTGCCTGTCTGCAGTCTCTGGTGGTGCTGGTCTGGGAGGTAATCACCTGTCACACTCTAAGCTCATTCAGTTTTGCTGAAGCCAGAGCGAAGGCATGGCAGGGCATGCAGTTGGGAGGCAACAGGACAACCAGAGCTGGAGCCCTGCCGCTGATCCCAGTAATGGGCACACGAGGGGAAGAGCCCGGGGAGCCGTTTGCCATCTAAAACGAGACAGGCTACAGCAAAGACAGTAATCCAAAGCACCAGCACTGAAGTAGCTGTACTGTTCCCTGTCACCCACACCCATTTTGTGCCGATAGTTTGCGGGACAACATAACGAGGCACCCAAATCTAAGCTTTCTGCAAAAGAGTCTGGGCTTGGGAAACAAGGCACCATTTTGCATTGATCCCCAGTGCCATCCATCCATGGAAAGGGTGATGGGCACTTCAGCTTGCTATAGTGTCAAATCCTCCGGGCTGGACAGGTTTCCTCTTTTCTTAGCCTTTCCATGAAAAACAAGCAGCAGAGCCCAGGGTTCATGTCTCCTAGCTGAGTGCCATCCTCCTTAGACTACAGTCCTGTCCCGAAATGTTTGCAGTTTTTTTAACCCAGAGATCTTACCTCTCCTGGCTACAGAAAAGAAAAAAAGAGCACCAAACAACAGAACACTGCTGTGTCTGAAAACCATGGATGATGAAACCTTTACTGCCTGAGAAGCAAATTTATTAGGAAGATAAAGAGGGGCCATGATAGATTAAATGTTGCTGAGAGATAAAGTAGATATCCTTAAGGGTCTGAGCGATTTCTTCATCCCAGGAAATGGAGGACCTGTAATATCCCAGAGTCCATGTTTTCCTTGAGGGGAATAGAAATGCTACAGAAAAAAACCTCACTGCAGTAGAGAAGATAATAAGGCAATTAAAGCTCTCAGTACTATTAAAAAGTTGACAAAGCACCAGGATTAGATGAAATACATCACTGAAATCAGTGTGGAAAGAGCAAATAAAATCGAAAAGCCTTTGGAGAAGAATTTTGATTGCTTACTAATGGCAACGTTACTACCAGAGGATAAGGTAATTTCAGTATGTAAGGAAGGATCAAGGTTAAAAATGGGCACATTTCACCTGAATTTCAGGAAATTAGTCAATAATGTATCTCAAGATGAATTGATTTGAAAGGTCAGGCAGGATGGTGACATTGCTGCAAGTGGGAAAATTAGTGAAACTGGTCAGAAATTGCCTTTTGGCTGGCAGCCAAAGGTTCTAATAAGGTGATGTGAAGCCTTAAGAGAAAGTGATCTATATTATCAAAATTCATAAACAGGCCGTCCTCTCTGGCCACATTCTTTACACTCCAAAGACTCTGTAAAACCCAAAAATGTTATCTACATTCATCAGTGTACCCTCACCAAGTTTTCAAATGACACAAAGCTGGGAGGAGTGGCTGATACACCAGAGGGTCATGATGCCATCCAGGGGGACCTCAGCAGGCTGGGGAAATGGGCTGACAAGAACCTCATGAAGTTCAACAATGAGAAATGCAAAGTCCTGCTCCTGGGGAGGATCAAGCCCATGCACCAATATATGCTGAGGTGGNGGGGGTCCTGGTGAACACCAAGTTAACATGGACCAGCAATGTGCCTTTCCGTAAAGAATGCTAATGGTATCCTGGGCTGGACTAGGCAAAGCGTTGTCAGCAGGTCAAGGGAGGTGGTCTTTCCCCTTTCTTCAGCAGGGGTGAGGCCACACCATGAGTCCTGTGTCCAGTTCTGGGCTTCTCAGTACATGAGAGACATGGACACACTGGAGACAGTCCAAAGAAGCACCCCAAAGATGATCAAGGATCTGGAGCATCTCTCCAGAAAAGAGAAAGGCTGAGAGAGCTGGGACTGTTCACTCTGGAAAAGAGAAGGTTCAGGGGCATCTTATCGATGTATATGAACAACTGAAGGGAGGGTGAAAAGAAGACAGACACAGGCTCTTTTCTGTGTTGCCCAGGTACAGGACCAGAGGCAAAGGGCACAAGCTGAAACACAGGAGGTGCTATCTGAGCATCAGGAAGCATTTTTTTACTGTGATGGTGAGCAGTAGAACAGGTTTCCCAGAGAGGTTGTGGAGTGTCCCATCTCAGACTTATTCAAAAGTCCTGGGCAGCCTGCTCTAGGTGACCCTGCTTGAGCAGGGTGGTTGGACAGATGACCTCCAGATGTCCCTTCCAAATGTAACATGTCTGTGATTCTGTGAACTATGTTTTCTGTTATTGTTGTCCCACTGGCTGTTTTACATTATCTGAATAGCCAATTATATCAGAATATAGCCTATCTGAGAGCAGATGGAAGGAGAAAAGGTTTATCAGATATGGCTGTATCTCCTGTCTCTGTCCCCAGGTGTTCCTCAGTCACAGAAAAACTACGGGATGCTCAGTCTCACCCAGTTATTCAGCATTGTTCCATTTTTGTGTAGTATGGTTAAAATGTAAATGAATCCTAGAATGTCACCCACCACAATAGACTCTGCCAGTAAGTTTCTCTTTGGGCTTTGTACTCAATGGGAGAAGCAAAACTGCAAAGATCTCCCAGACAGACCTCTGTCTCTTTGTCCTTCAAAAGCATAAATATCTACTGGAGTGTTTCCTGCTGTTCAAGTTGATTATCTGATGTGGTGGGTTGACCTTGGCTGGATGTCCAGGTGTCCACCAAGACGTTCTATCATTCCCTTCCTCAGTTGGACAGGAAATGGAGAAAAATAAGATGGAAAAAAACCTCATGGGTCAAGATAAAAGCAGTCTAATAAAGCAAAAGCAAAAGGCCACGTGTGGAAGCAAAGGAAAACCAAAATATTTATTCTCTCCTTCCCATCAGCAGGTGATGTCTGGACACTTCCTGGGACTTCAGTATGCAAAGCAGTTGCTCCTGAAGACAAATGTCATAAATAACAAATGACCACCTTCGTCCTCCTTTCTTTCAGCTTTTTATTGCTGAGCAGACATCATATGGTATGGAATACCCCTTTGGTCAGTTTGGGTCAGCTGTCCTGGCTGTGTCCCCTCCCAAGATCTTGCCCACCCCCAGCCTACTAGTGTAGGGGAAAGAAATGTTGGAGAGACAGCCTTGATGCTGTGCCAGCACTGCTCAGTAATAGCCAGAACACTGGCGTGTTGTCAACATTTTTCTAGCTACCAATACCCAGCACAGCACTGCGAGGGCTGCTATGGGGAAAATAAACCCCATCTCAGCCAGACCCAATACAACTGATCTGATCAGAGGGCTGGAGCATCTATCTTATGAAGACAGGCTGAGAGAGGTGGGGTTGTTCAGCCTGGAGAAGAGAAGGCTCTGGGGAGACCTTACAGCAGCCTTCCAGTACCTAAAGAGGCCTGCAGGAAGCTGGAGAGGGACTGTTTACAAGGGCATGGAGTGATAGGACAAGGGGTAATGGCTTTAAGCTGAAGGAGGAGAGATTTAGATTAGATATTAGGAAGAAATTGTTTCCAGTGAGGGTGGTGAGGCACTGGAGCAGGTTGCCCAGAGAAGCTGTGGATGCCCCATCCCTGGCAGTGTTCAAGGCCAGGTTGGATGGGGCTTTGGGCAACCTGGTCTGGTGGAGGGTGTCCCTGCCCATGGCAGGGGGGTTGGAACTAGGTGACCTTTAAGGTCCCTTCCAACCCAAACCATTCTATGATTCTTTAATGCAAAACCGTCAGGTCTGCTGTAAGACAGCTAAAAGATTGATTTGTAATGTTTGAAAGAGTCCAAAACATATGTTTTGCTAAACAAGTGAAAATTGTTCTTGTTCTAAATCTTAGCCAAAAAAAAGAAAGAAAAAGAAAGATTTTATAAGAAAACATAGGCTTAGATTTTTTTTCATGATAATAAGTACTGAAAAGTACTTGTTACTTACTGGTTTCAGAATTAAAAGTGAGTATTTCAGTTTCTGAATCTCCGAAGAAAAAAATCACTACCAGAAAACAGACTGGAGGGTAATTGGAGATCTTGGCAAATGAATATTACAGGGTTTTTTTCCATATTTAGCCCCATCTTTTCATATTTTGAACAGTGCTGGAAAGAAGGTGTATCATTATTGCCTGCAAATACTACTTTTCTAGAGATAGAAAAAGCAATGTGGAGATATAATTAAAAGTTGTGGAACAAAGTTTCTAAAAGGAAATTTAGATTATCATAAAAATCACTGATAGCAAGGACTGAAGGCTGAACATACATTATGTTAAAAATTAAATTCTATTCTACATGGAAACCTTTTTGCACTGACAAAGGAATGAATTTGATGACTACTGAGATTTTCCATCTCTAATGTTTATGATTCACTATATTAAATATGACCTAATTTCCATGATATATGATGCATACAGTAGGCATATGAGATCCTGGAAGAGAAAAAAAAAAAATCAATTGATTGGTGGCAATACACTACTTAAGGGACAGTGAAATTTAATCGGAGGATCATCAAGGTGTCATAGAAAGAAATGTGACTTCCTGAATTTTGACAGCTGCCTTTGCCATAATACAACACATAGTCTTTTCCTGTTCATGAGTGCAATGATGAATAAGTTCTCCATGCATATTAGAAAACTAGAATCTTCCACTTTCAGAAAGTCTAGTTAAATTATGTGCACAGCAGCATAGGTGCAGAAGGGTCCATAGACTGGAGAACAGGTACCTTTTCTCATTTATTCCTCCAGTCAGACAGCTGTTCTGAACTTTTTTCTGAAAAGCACTGAAGGCAGCAACCAGTGACACCTGAGAAAGGTGCTCACTCCAAAATGGTCCATCACAGGAACTTTGATATGAATGCCTCCATGAAGAGAGGGAACACCGAAGCAAGAAGAAATCTGGACTGAGGAGGTATCCCATGCCCTCGCTTTCCTAAATGAAATAGACTGGATATTCACATCTGGAGCACAGAGTGGTCTGAGGGGATGTCTGATGCCACAGACCTTGTAAGATAATCACTTTTCCCCCACAGCCTGCTCCATCCTCCTGTTAATGTACCTGTGGAGCACACAGGAATGGATTGGAGGACATGCCGTCCCATTGCTGACGGCTACTTAGGATAATTGCGCCCTGGCTGTCTGGCTGATGAAGCTTGCACAGGATGGTGTGAAAACAGTGAACTGGCCCTCTTGCTCTAGGACACAATCAATACTAAATTACCCTTTAATTACGAGTCTTTTAATTATTCAGTGTTGACTTATGGTATGAAGCAGCAGCTGTAAATCTTTCTAAAGCAAAAGCTTTGATTCCTAGTATTCTCTCATTATCTCCTATAGTATCCTTGTGCAGGAAAATATAAGACCTCTATTGACATCATTTCATAATTTTTCCAAGACTGATCTAGGAGCCATGCTGTTGCTCAGCAAGGGTAATAATAAATTTTAAAGCTTCTGGCTGTTCTTAGGTGGCATTACCAAGCAGAAAGCGATTTGCCTCAAGTTTGATAGATCTGAATTGATTTCACTGTAGCAGGGAATAATTTCTATCTCCAGCTTATGAGAAATTCTGCACCAAATTGCACTGAAAGTGAGTATTGAGAACTACAGTATTGGTTCCAACATAATTTAGTCCCAAACCTAAATCTATCTCTACTGAGACTAGATCTGAAAATCCTTGCTCTCTAAAAAAAACTGTGGCTTGTCTTTCATTGGTAATGTACTCAGCGAGATATGTTTACATGATAGAAGTATCTATAATATGTCTAATATCTCTACTTATATATCTATTTAGAGAGAGAGGTCTGTTTTACTCTGGCTGTTTACTCTTTATCAAAGTAGTAGAGGCTTTTCTCCTTTTTTCATCACTGCAATAAAGGTAAAACAATTGAAAAAGTGAACTGGGTGACACTTGTGACAAAATTTAAAAATTAATTTTCAAAGAGTTTTCTGCAAGTTATAAATGGCATGAAATTCAAAGAGTGGTGGCCTTCTGCGAGCAAATAATTTCTTGAATCAATATTTCTGTACAGAAACTGCTACAGCTGATTTAGGATGCCAGCTTCCATCCCACAGAGGGAGAAGGGGATGCATCCTCTCCACCTTGCACACTCACAGGTTGGTACCTACATCCCACTTAAAGATGTGAAACGTTCAACAGGTTTGGAGACCTAGCTGGGTCAGGTACTATTAAATATTATCTCAAGTACTCAGTCATGTTTGGGGTATGGAGATAACAGCGTGCATCTTCCTGTGACACGGGATGAAAGGATATCCTGTGTTTACTGTTTCAGTTTATATAAGTAGACCTGCCCCATCCTCTGCTGGTGCATCTGCATTTGTCCAGAACTAGAAAGTGGATACACAGACTAAAAAAACTGGGGAAAAATTGTCCATTTTCTAAGACTGAAGACAGGAGCTTGAGCACTGGGTTTGGCTATGGAGAGTTGTGGCTTCTCCACAGCTTACCTAGCTACCTGCCAAGCCTGACCATCTACCCTTGGGATAATGAACATGGCAAACGACGAAGTAGCTGAGCTGCAAGATTCAGCAGTTGTATCCTCCATGTAATGGGTCTAGTTTTACAATTCCACTGGCATTTATCAGAATGATTGCTCTTCTGTGCTCATTATATTGATCTATTATTTCTCACATTCTATAAATACCATAAAGAAAGAAGTTTCTTGAAAAAGAATCAGTAAATAAATCCCTCTGCCAAAAGTTTATAAATTGTGTGTTACTGTGCATATCCCAGCAGCAGCAGTTCAAGCATTAATGACTTAGCCTTTCTTAATCACTTTTTTAATTACAAAAACCAGACAGGGCTTATTATCAACAAATTACTTGCTGTAATTTCATTGTTCCTCCCAAATCAAGATCATGTTGAACGTGTTAAAAATGCATAAATAAAGCCAATGCCAAACATTTGCATAACTTAAATTTATTAAACACTTGACTTTTATGTATGTCCTCAAAACAGTGATTTTTAGGTTACTTTTCCATCTTTTGTGTTCCAACATGGAACTTCATTCTCATAAAGGCAGGGGCATTAAGTGGTAATCCATTGGCACATTCTTTGCTCTCTCTCATTAAGACTGACAAGAAATAATTACTTTATACTTGTTCTCATTAATAGCTAAAATTGTCTTCCACTTTCTTATATTAGCAATAATTTACATTTAGTAATAAATCCGTTAACTGGAGTCAGGTCCTCAGGTCAGAGCTCTCATTTTCCAACTCTTGACTCTTTTCGTCTGTCTCAGGAGGGCAGCCCCTACCCCCACATGGCAAGGGGTGCCCTGCAGCCACATCCCTCCGCTGTATGATCCAGGCTATGTGGCACCAGCAATAATGGGAAATATATAATCATCTTTTCTTCCCAAAGTAACCCATATTTTCTCTCCAAGAAGTAGGAGCTAAGCTTTGCTTTGTTGCTACCATAAGGGTAGCAGTGATACGAGCAGTGATTAGAAGCCCAAGACCAACTTTTTCCATTTGGTGCCAGCTCTGTGGAAGCACATGCTAATGCCCAATCCACATCCTAAAATTTCAGAGTTATAGAGAAAGAGATGGGAAAAGTAACACTGTTGATATTATATGGCCCTGGAATGAAGTCCTGGAGGAACTGAATAAACACTTGCAGGATATGAGACTAAAAATTTAACCGAGACCACACTCTCACTTTTGGTGCTTCTCCCACAGATTTTGGTGAATTGCAGTGGTACTGCTAAAGTTAAAATAGACAGACCTCAGACTCTGCAGGTGAAGAGCAATAGATCTCTCCCTAAATCTCTGAATTAACTCTAAACTAATGGCATGGACTTTAAACAGCAACAAGGATTTTTGAAAGGCATGCTTCAGTGGATGAGGCTGAAAGTTTTATGTAACTGCGAGAAATCTCTTTGAAGAAGAAAAGACAGTAATAACCTTGTACTTAAGGCCTCAACAAGGAATTCCTGGCAAAGTTTCCACTTTATGTTGCAATTGTTCTTAGAGGGACTTGGCTTAGTTCCAGCCACACTAAGAGAGGCCCCAGAAATCTTTGAGATATTACAAGAGAAGTGCAAGTTTAACAGATATCTAGGCTCACTGGAGTTGTCAGCAGACTCACATTTATTTATCAGGATTGAGAAAGGTAGAAGGACCATGGATTTATTATTTTTTTCTGATGGCTTAAAATTATTCAGAAAGCTACCATTTGAGAAGAAAATAGTAGTTGGACTAGATGACCTTTAAAGGTCCCTTCCAACCCAAATCATTCTATGATTCTATGAAAAAGAAAGGACTCAGAAAGTTTCAGACATTATCCTGATTCAAGCTGCACCAAGCCATCTTCAGGTTTAAGTGCCCGTGAAGAGCTATAGACTTCATTATCCTTTTTTCCTTTGCCCTGACAAAACAGACCGAGCTGAGCGCTGCACAATAGCAATACTTAGAGCTTCCATCACTCCTGCATCTCGCTGCTTGGGCGTGAGGGCTCAGGGCACTACACCGCTTTGTGCAACTGTCAAGCAGCATGAAATGCTTTTCCTTTCTCCCTGTCCCTCCCACACCCCTCTCAAGCAAGCAGGAGGGTTTGCTATGTGCAGCTTTACATAGGCACTTCTCCTCACCCTTGGTTTTGAGACAGGGAAGCCTGGTGGCAGCCCAGCCCAGTAGCACCCAGTAGCTGCTGGAGGCTGGAAGTGGAGCTATTAAGTTTCTGCACCTCTTTCTTTTGCAAGAAGGGAGATCTTGGTTGGTTTCGGTCAGCTACTCAAGTCCTGTGTTAATGATGCTGATGGGCTCCTTTCAGCACCTCTGCTTGCTCCCATGGCACTCTGGAAGGAACGGTCTTGCTTGCCAGCCTGCAGCCCAGCGAGCAAGCAGAAATCGCCAGCAGCTTTCCTGCCCCAGTCAGGGGTGGGTGCCTGTGAGATGGGCGCGGGTTTCTGCTCCTGCCTTTTCCTTATGCTCCCAGGTTCCTGAGAAGGACTGTGAGGGAATGAGAAATCAACCTTAAATGTCTCTCTGGGGCTAATGGGTGAATTTTTAAACTAACTCTCCTGTGAGTTTAGCACAAAAAAATTAGAAGTGAAAAAAGAAGAGTTTTCCATGTGCTAGGTATTTATATAAGCAGATTGTAGGCAGGGAATCTGTTTTAAGGGGGCAGTTTTACTGAGCTGCTGCTGACAGCATTACAGTCTGCTCCTTCCTGAGGCCCGTCCTTCCTCAGCCGCACCAGGGACGGGCACGGCCTCGTGGCACAGCGGGGTCCTGCGTCCCTGTGCTGGCCCTGCGTGGAACTCTCGGTGCCCGGACACCACACTGAACAGCAGCTCAGTGTTTTCCAGGAACTTTCCCAAGCCTCTGAGCATTTTAATGTCTGTATTCTGCAATACACCCTGTCTTTAAAAACCACCCCACAGCCAGCAGTCGTGGCACCTCTGCCTCTTTGTCTCATGCTTGAGGACTGTGAATCTGTTAGAGCTCTAACCAGCAGGGCCTGGCTCTTTTGTGCTTTGTTTTTTGCTCTGGAGACTTCTGATTTAACACTGATGCATGCATACAGGGTCCAGTTCTCTGCTGCAAACCATCTTTTTCCCTGCTCCAGCTGCACGTGTTGCTTGGGCAGTTGATACAGCCAGCCCTTCTTGGAAATCCCTTGCTTCCTCCCGAGTAGCTTTCAGATGGCCAGAGGAAAACGAGCATTCACAGGACATCTTTGCACCCAAATGCTTGCCGATGCATGAAGTGGCCAGTGGGGACTGTGTGCAGGTATCATTAGACATAGCCAGGCAAAACTGCAAACAATCATACTTTCCCCAAAATGCTCCATGACATATGCAAATACCAGAAAATAAAAGATAATTAATTCTTTTCTAACTTAAAGATAATTTTTTACTTGCACAGTGTATTTATTATCTCCCTTTTTCATTTTGAAACACAGGCTTTGTTAATTTGCAGATAAGATTTGATTTTAAATTTTAAAGGTTTTAATATGAAATGTGAAAAAAAGAAAGGAAAGCTTTTGATTGTAATCTCTAGGGTCAAAAAAAAAAAGAAAAAAAAAAGATCAAAATGCTGCCATTGTAAAAACTTGTCAGAAATTTAACTGTGATGTTCAGGCATATCATTAAAATTTGCTTTACAACTGCTACTGTTATACTTCCATGCAGTAACGTGAAGGAAGCTGGAAGAATTATCTTTGTTTTTTTCCTGAGAAAATTAGTTTCCATTCCCCTCCATATAAACATACTTTAAATTTTATTTTTGTCCTCATTATGTGTGATGGTTTGTCAGACAGCTGAGGTAAACATACTTAAGCCTCAGGGACTGTCCCCAAATTAATTGGAGCGATACAGGCCAGATTAGAAGGGCTCCCATGCAAGCATGACACGGGCGATGGCAAAGCTGACTTGGGGCGCCTCATTCAAGGCTCTGGACAGGCCGTTTTGGTCCTATGCAAGTGCTGCTAATCTCAAGCCTTGCAGGCAAAAATTTGCATGTGAATGCAGCCGGCCACATCCAAAGCTTCTTAATTCTCCTTCAGACTTTCCTCCCGGCCTTTCTGGGGCAGGGTGAAGCAGCAGCGAGTTAACCACGGCCTTTGTTTCAGTGGGTGCTCCCGCTGGGTTTTTGGGTTACGCTCATGCGGCACAGTTGTTTGCACACGTGGGCTTTCCTCCGTCATGGGTGGTCTGCTGGAGTTGAGGTTTCTCTGCTGCCCTCCTGGAGATGCAAGGGGTTTCCCCACAGCTGTGCACATAGGACATCCCCAGCCTTGGAGCAGCATGGGGAATTCTCCACGTGGTCCTCATGAGATGTCAACAAAGTCCCCCGGCACCTCCCTGGCACCACCGACAGACTTGGGGCAGCAGCCCATCTCTGCCTGCACTTGTTTTGTTTCAGCTTCCTCTCTCTAAGACTTATGTGCTCATTTTTGCCCCCAGTTTGCCCTTCTCCATCTCAAATTTTGGTGGAAAAGAGATGAATGAGGGAAGACGTGAACAAATATGAGAGGGGAAAAATATGTTGCTCTTTTAAGATAGCACAAGTGATTTTAAACAAACAGGATTTCATTTTGAAGCTCAGAGAACAAATGTGATTTCTTAATTCTTGGGCTTTGTGTTGTGGAAGCCCTTTCTTTTGCTTTTCAACCACAGCAAATTGCAGATAACACCAAAATATTCCTTGATGTTTCTGAGGTAAATATCACACAGATTAATTCCACAGTCTATCCATAACTTAAATACCCCTCTACATTAACAATAGAGTCAGTCTCTGTTTATTGCACTATAACTGGTGCTGCAGCATAAATAAATAAAATAATACAGAACAGTCAATTCTGCTGGCCTAGCATCATGTATCAATTTGCACTAATAAGTTAATTTCCATAATTGTTATTCAGGACTAACATAATTTGAGAGAAAAGAGGTCGTAATGGTCATGATGCCCTGAGAGGATTTTGCCTTGCTGAAGTCAACACATTGAAGCCTCTGAAGGATTCTGGAGAGAATAATGCCCATAACCCAATCATTCAGTTAATGTTATTACTCATTTATTTGTTTTCCATCAACGAGATAGCCAGTGACCTCCAAAATAAGACTATGCCTTTGACACACAGCTTCATCATGTTCATTCTCTCACTACTCATCCTGAGTAGTTAAAAGTCAATGGCAAGTCTTCCAGTGGACTTTCAAAGCACTGCATGTGTTTTTCTTCTGTCTGTATAAACAAGTTGGAGCACAGCAAGACTGTGCCTTGTAAAACAAATGAATGAACCTCTTTCAACTCACTTTTGTCCCTCTTGCTGAGATCCCTCCAGTTTAGCTAATGTTTGGTTAAGTCAAGGGACTGAGATGCAGTGCTGCTCAAAGATAAGGCCTTGTTGAGCTAACTCAAGCAACACTGACATTTTTACAAAAAAAGAAGATATATCTCATAGGGAATTGCTGGTGAAACTGCTATACATCAGGTTAGGATGTCATATGCTACATTTTATTTTGTCACTTAAAATTAAATGCATTTGTAATATGTACAGTACTAAAATCAAATCAGGATTTAATCCATTTTAGAAACATGTTCTATTACAGGGAGAAATGTGCATGGCAAACTCAGAATGTTATAGTACATTTGCACTAAATATTAATGACATTCTTTGGTAGCTTTATTTTTGCCTGTACGTTATATATGAGACACTGACCTTTCTAAATATTCTACACAGATAAGCTGATCCTTAGTACAACAGTGCAATATTATTGTAATTATTGTTTGTACAACTATGGTAGAAGTTACAGAAGATGTTTTGGATAAAAAGGAATAAATAGATTTGTAGATTGGACTACCATGTTAGAGTCTACAGTGGAGTTTTCAGTGATGACTGGGGAATAAAGAACTGTTTTGCTTGCTGTTTAAAGAATAAAAAGAAGTGAGCTGAAATGTAAATTTAAAAAAAAAATCATTTAATGGTCATTTCAAGTGGAAAGAAAGATTAGAAGATTGTGAAATAGGCTTTATTCAGAGAACTTTCTAGGATCCTTCCCCTAAATAGAAAATTTTACTTAATTTAGACAGAAAGTCACAGAGTGTTTCAATTAAACTGAATGTGCAATTTCAGTGTAAGCTAAAACTTTACTGTACATTTTCCATCCACTTTCTTTTAATGACTGATATGATTATAATGACTCCAAAGTTACTATAACAGGAAGGTTAAAATCAATGAGAGCAACAATAATCTTATAATATTTGTCTTGTAGGTGAGTTTGGAGAGGCTATTAGAAAATACTGACCCTTGATGTTAAGAGCATGTGGAGAAGCAAAGTGATCATCTCTTTGGACTAAAGGAAAGCCTTAGAGCTGTCCTTCCACAGGAGACACCCCTGTTCCTCTCACTGCTTCTTGCTCACGAGGTAAGAAATGTCCATGTCCCCACCCAGATGAGTATTTGTGTCAAGGACATTTCCTGGAGCACCTTCCTCCATGACATGGCAGTCAGAATAAAGAAGATGGCCATGTCATCTTTGCATGCCCCAGCAGGCTCCCCAATTAATGAAGTTCAGATCTTCATCTGCTCTCAAGGGTTTTGCTTTGAAGCTGTCTCTAGTTACAAGAGAGAAAGCATAGCTTAAGTTGAGTAGAAAAGTTGTGTTAGGAGAGCTGTGTCTATACCTGGCTAGGCACTTTGAGCTAATTGTTTTGTCCACTTTCCATGGCCACTTGGTGGTGGAACTACCCCAATTATAACCATACATAAAATATATCAACTATAGCACATGTTGCCTCCATGTGTGTAGATCCTGGTGGGCACAAGGAAACCGCAGCACCAGCGCAAAAGAAAGTGCTCAAGGAAAATACACATGCTGTCAAGTAAAATGCAAAGCCAGAGAAATTTGTGCAACCTTACAGAAAAACATGGGCACTTGAAATCTCATCTGTCTTGTTAATATTCACTTATTGTTCTTATTAATATTAACTTACTATTCTTGTTAATATTCACTTATTTCTTCCTTTTTGACTATTTTTGTGTCATAGTCTGCTGTGTAACTTTCCATTTTGCTGGTCTGGTGGCAGCTCTTTGGATATTACAAAGTCAAACAAACAAAGAGCCACAGAGCATTTTTATTTTCAGAGGGATGTCCAGATGCACAGTGACCAGTAAAGCATGATTTCTCTGGAGAGAGACTCCATCTCATATACCCCAAAAGATGACTTACCCAAAGTGGCACCATTCAGACAGCACTAGTCCTGAGGCACACCTTCATTTTTATAAAGGTTCATAAAAGAATTTTCCCATTTTAGATACACTACTCCAGTCTTATTCATGACCTCTCTTGGACTTCAGTAGAATAACTGAAAGCAGAGTCGGCATGAAAATTTGATTTATCAGCAATATTTCCTCTATTTTTCCAGTCAGTAGGTATATTTCATATGAAGAGCTGGAAAAAAGGAGGTAAGGGGTTAACTTTTACACAGGCCTTGACCTCACTGGTTTTCTAGGTACAATTTATAGCTTTCTAACAGTAGCTGCCTTTACTAAAAGCATGGGGCAGCTTGGGCTCAAGGACACAGTTGTTTGTGTTTCTTGCTTTCCTGAGGTAGCCCATTGTCTTACTCCCAACTGTCCTCAGCCTGGGTTTGGAAAGGCTGACTGTAGAAAAAAGGGAACTACTGATGTTAAAAGCATCCAGCTTGGTATTCAGAGCCTTTCTGTTGTTCGTATACATGCCTGGTTCCTGCTAGTGGTTCTGGGAATTGCACATCTCTGAATTGATGGCAAAATGGACTCATCTGAAAAAAAAAAAAAAATGTGAATATGGAATTTTTTCTGTTAGCAGTCTCTTGTCATTAAATATTTCTTTGCTTTCATCTACAACAAGCATAACGAGATAATTCTATTTACCATTCCTCACCAAGAAAAGTAATTAGAATGCAAGGTAATTTCCATAAAATGCATTATGACTTTAATATCAGTAAAAACCACTTAAATATTAAACGCACAGAAAAAATATTAGCTAAATTATCATAGAATAATATGATCAGGTTACTTTAGGAGAAAAAAAAATGATAGATGTGTTTTAATAAACTGTGCAAAATTATATGTATCATATTCTTTCTTCCTGTCAATTTTATTTAGAGTTAAATGCCATTGTGATAATTAGTTGGGTTTTACTGTGTTCATTAAAAGCTTTTCTAATGATCACATAGAGGAATAAGTAAAATTAATTTCTTTCTTTAAACTTGAAGGAATTTATCAAATGAATAAACAAAAAGCTTTTGCTGAGGCACAGACACAATATCATGTGGGCTCTTCCCAGAAGATAAGCATGGAGTATGAACACAACACTCCGTCTATGAAGGGCTGTGTTTTGTATCAGTGCTGGTGTTCTTAATTTACAAACAGGAGCTCTACGCATGAAGGAGATAGTGTGTCTAATCCGGTGGTCCTCATTCAAACAAAAGTTCAAAGCCTTTTCTAGGAATCCAGGGAAAGTTCCCCAGTGAAACTTTTCTAACTTTTGTATTTGTTTTTCAGGATGTGCAGACCACATCTTTCAAAAGTTTTCTAAGCCTGGTTTTCAGTTATAGCAAAACCCCTTGAGATGCACTATGCTAATGAAGTCTCCTTTCATGACCCTCTAGGACCAAAAACACGTTCCCAAGAAACTTTCACATCTTACTAGCATTAGAAAATTTATAAATGCTGAAGACATAACTTCTGACTGTAAGAAATTACACTAGAAAAAGGAATATGTGAAGAATGATGAACACTTCAAGAGGAAAAACCCATGCAAATAAATGATTCCAAAATCAGAGCCATTACTTTTGATTTCCATATGCTCAAAGATGGCGTTATAAGAAAAGAATATTTTTGAAATAACTTGCTGCATTAACTCAGTGAATTAGTCCAATGACTGCAGATGCTAATGCCAATGACATCTCTATTACTGGGGTGAGTGAGCATGATTCAGAGTCCGTGTCATGTTAGAAGTACCTTCTGCATTTCAAATGGGTCAGATCTTTGGTGAATAATAGGGAAGAAAATATGTAAAAAACAAAGTGGTAATTTCAAAAACATAGCCACAGGATTAGCCTGGATAAGAATCGAACAACTGAGTTCTTGAACATTGGTACTCATACTCTTCCATTCAAAATGCTACCAAAGCTGATGGAAAGCACCACTTCTCTAACATGCCTGTTAAACCACAATGCTGTTTTGTTCTTCTCTTGTTAGAACTCCAGGGGACATACTTGATTACAATAGCTCTATGAACAATTTCTCCCCAAGAAGATACCAAAGTTGAGATGCAGGTAGGATAAGAACTGAGACTCTAATAAGAATGAAGTTAATCATGTCACCTTAATTGAAAAGTAGTAATAAAAATAATTGAGTTTAATACATAATTTAGATCATTGCGTGTTAAGTTAATGCATTCTGCTTAGGCTTTGAAAAAATTATTTCATGTAGAGTTAAGATTTCATTTGTTTTTATAATGGAATGCTCTCCAATTGACTTTAATAACAGCAGTTTGTTAAATCAGATTTTGAATTGGTGCGCAGATTTGAACTTCATATGTTAATTTTTGACACGATATATTTAGCATTTATAGCCTGCTCTTAAGGTGGTTGAATTTATTTTCATGAGATTTAATAATCGTTATTGTCTTATATTACAGAAATTAAATTAGTTTTCTCTGCTGTCCTGATGAGAGACAATTTGCCTTATGACTATTTTATTTTATTTTATTTTACTTTTAAAACAGTGTATGACTTCTTGCTTTTGTGAGTGGATTTATTGTTCAGCTATTGGTCACACTTCTATGACAAAATTTATGTTTATATTTAAGGTTCTTCCAGGAAAACAGAGAAGCTCTGTTGTTCAGTTGCACTTTCCCTGAGTGCCTTTTCTGGCCCTCTTTCTTGCAGATAAATGATTCTTTGCAGCAACAAAGGGTTCAGCAGAATTTTCAGCAAAACAGAATGGTCAGATTCCTATCAGTGCTTCCTTTCAAAACCCAGCCTGCTCCCAGGTCTTTCTAATTTAGTGCTGAGAGACTCTACTTCAAAAGAATTTTATTTTTTCATTTAAAATAATTATTGAGCTTACTTTGTAGTTAGATACTCTGTTCAAGAAACCCTTTAGAGCCCAGGCTTAACTTTAAGCAGGTGGTTACATTCTTTTGGCTAAGGAGTTTAAGTGTGTTCATAATCATAAAGCTCATTTGTAAACAGGGATGTAAGACCAGATATGGGCTTTGAGCTATAGACTAAAAACTGAAGAGTGACATTTGTGATTCCAGATCTGATGCTTCATGGCCTTTCTTGAACGATACAGCCCCGTTTGGTTTTGGCATTCCCAGCACTTGGAAAAGGTGAGACTCTGCTTTTGCACCAGGGTAATGTGGGTCTTAGCCAACAAGTGTTTCAAAGTATGTTTCAGACACTTAATGGGTAATTAAGATATAGATGCAAAATGGACATTATCAGCACTGCAGTGCATGCATGCACCTTCCTGTAACATTTCAAAGGAAGCTGTTATAAAATCATAGATTGGCCTGGGTTGGAAAGGATCTTAAAGACCATCTAGTTCCAACCCCCCTGCCATGGGCAGGGACACCCTCCACTAGACCAGGTTGCCCAAAGCCCCATCCAACCTGGCCTTGAACACTTCCAGGGATGGGGCATCCACAGCTTCTCTGGGCAACCTGTTCCAGTGCCTCACCACCCTCACAGTAAAGAATTTCTTCCTAATATCTAATCTAAACCTACCCTCCTTCAGCTTAAAGCCATTACCCCTTGTCCTATCACTCCATGCCCTTGTAAATAGTCCCTCTCTAGCTTCCTGCAGGCCTCTTTAGGTACTGGAAGGCTGCTGTAAGGTCTCCCTGGAGCCTTCTCCAGGCTGAACAACCCCAAGTCTCCCAGCCTGTCTTCATCAGGGAAGTGCTCCAGCCCTCTGATCATCTTCATGGCTCTCCTCTGGACTCACTCCAACAGATCCATATCTTTCTTGTGCAAGTGGACATTGCCAGGTCATGTTGAGCTTCTCATCCACCAACACCTCCAAATCCTTTTCCTCAGGACTGCTCTCAATCCATTCCCTGCCCAGCCTGTAGTTGTGCTTGGGATTGCCCCAATCCATGTGCAGGACCTTGCACTTGGCCTTGTTGAATGAACTTCATGAGGTTCACACATGCCCACCTCTCAAGCCTGTCAAGGTCCCTCTGGATAGCATCCCTTCACTCCAGCATGTTGACCACATCACACATCTTGGTGTCATTAGCAAAGTTGCTGAGGGTGCACTCAATCCCACTGTCCATGTTGCCAACAAAGATATTAAACAGTGCTGGTCCCAGTACCAACCCCTGAAGAATGCCACTCATCACTGGTCTCCACTTGGACATCGATGTGTTGACCACAACAAGTCTTTGAGTGCAACCATCCAACCAATTCCTTATCCACTGAACAGTCCATCCATCAAATCCATGTCTCTCCAATTTAGAGACAAGGATGTCATGTGGGACAGTGTCAAATGCTTTGCACAAGTCCAGGTAGATGATGTCAGCTGATCTTCCCTTATCCACCAATGCTGTAACCCCGTTGTAGAAGGCCACCAAATTTGTCAATTATAAACTCTTCTCATTCTTAAGGGAATTGAGCTTCATCCTTTCAGTTCCAGGATACAGTTCCAGGCCTTTTCCTACACTGATCCAATTTTACAGATCCCTTCTTCCCCTTCACTTTTCCAGTTGGCTTTTCCAAGCAGATTCCCCAGCAGCACCAGTTACTTCTGTGTTTTAGCTACTCCTGCCAGGTGATGGGAGATATGAAACAAGTGGCCTGGGAAGGTGTGAGCAGCACCTCCTACCCTGCCTTGTGCTAGACTACAAATGAGGTGTTCAGATTTCCATTCCGTTGAAGGGAATGAGATCTTCAAGTGGGCTAACCTCAGGGACAACTCTGAGCATATTCTGCAAGAACCATTTGTTTTATTAATTACTAGGACTGCATCTCCCTGTGAAATACAGACTCACTGAAAGATGTCCGTTGCAGAAGAAATCTTGCAAGGGCACAAATGTAGCTCTGGTAGTGCCTGTCTGTGGGTGCTAGCTGCCTTTGGCAAGCCCATTTACCTGTGCTGTTCTCAATCCTCATGCAATTTAGTTATTCTGTGTATTTCCCTCCCCCATGTGCTAGCAGCCATCATCAGTCCTTTTGATCTGTTTGGACGTGCCTTTGTTCTTTCTGCTGCTGTAGCACTACCACTCGTGTACAAACAGGAGCTATCCTCCACTGTGGTTGTCTTTTGTTTTATTTTCATTAATGCTGTAGATTTCCAGGGAAGGGGGAAGAGAGGAATGAGCCACTAGGTCAGTAATTCCATCCCTGAACATCACAGTAATGTGCCTTAAACCACACTTTCTTGTGGTTTGTCCCAAGTCATTTGCCAGGACTCAGATGATGGGCCTCCTGCCACTTCCCTTGGGAGATGATGCCACAGGAAAACAGAAAGGATTTTATTGATATTCAACAGACCTTTTCCTTTTGTTAATTTAATACCATTACTCCATGTTCCACCATAATAATTTTCTCCCCCTCCATGGTGCTTCCTTCTTCAAAACACTTCCAGACATTTATGTTCCCTTTTAATCATCTCTTAGTAAAGATTTTGCTTGTTTTTAGGGCTTTTCCCGCCTTGTATTCTGTCTGAATCAAGCCCCTCGGGGTCATACTCATCTTTTCATCCATAATTGAAAAGACAACCACTCTATACAGTAATGGGAGAATTTTTTTTTCTTTTCTTCCACAACTCACGCAAGCTGTACAGATCCTCACTCATCTCTTCAGGCTCTAAGACATATTGTACTACTGAATTTTAAGCAAAACTACCAGACAAGATCAATGAGCTATTCTGCTTTAAAATCTAGGGCATATATTGGCCATCTCTTTGTACATATTTTACCTTTCCAGCTCTTCAGCAAAATGTAGACTATCCAACATCAAAAAGTAAAAATGAGCAGCAAGATTCTTCTTTTATTTATAGCAGGGCTTCCCCAATAAAACAAAGGATGCCATTTGCACAGCAACATCTCAGGGCAGAGTTCTAGCCTAGTAACTTTTACGAAGGTGTCTTTTTCCTTTTTCACAAAAGGCAACTGTATTTCCAAATTGGAGAACCAGCACAAGGCGTGTGTACCACTTACACTCCATTTGCACACCCTGGAATGGAACACTGAGGACTGTAGCATTGCAGAAGCACTGTGCAACAACACACAGGACAGTTTTACCCACATGACACTGTCCTGTTTGTATGGCCCCGAGGAATGGGTTCATCGTGTGGGTCCCTGGGTGAACTACCAATGTGTCCGCCATTTGGTAAGAGAGAATGCTAGTGTGGCAAAGACAAAGAAAGAGAAGTCTCTCCCAAAAACCCTTTTCTGAAACAAGTGTTTTTACAAGTGGTGAAACATCATTTCCTTCAGATGCGCTTTGATGTTAGCAAGGTTCAGCAGTGGCTGTCCGCTGGCTAAGGGAATCAAACTGTGCGGGATATTTCACATTTGCTGTGGGCTAAGAACAGGCACACTGGTACCACAGGTCCGGTGCAGATGCTAACTGCAGGCACAACACCTTCTTGTTGGCCCGGCTGAGCCCTTTGTCTTAGAAACAGGCCAATTTTGAGATGATCTTTCATAGCACGAGTAACTGGGTACACTACTCATTATGACTATTTGTGCAGACACGCTTTTAAGTAAGCATAGAGAGAATTACAGTAATGTGGTCTTTGCTGAGTTGTAAATATAGACACCAAAAAAATCTACCTCAAAGACAGGAAAACTGCATAGGGCAAAGGTNAAGGAAGGAAGGAAGGAAGGAAGGAAGGAAGGAAGGAAGGAAAGCTTTTTTTTATTCTGAAAAACAGCTTTTCCTGCAGAGCTGTGGGGGATACTACACTTCCAATTCCCAGCAACACGCAATGCTGCAGTGGGAGCCCTATCCTGTGCTATTCTGCCCCGTGTGATGCAAAGTGATGGGCAAAACTAGCAATGAATCATCGCACATGTGCTAGCTGGGTGCTGCAGGGGTGCCGATGTTTCCACGAGAGAGCTTCTGGGCTGCTGGCTACCTTTTATGTAGGAAAAGAAAAAGCAGGCATTTTATTTGTGTCTGTGGGCTGCGAGAAGGAACTCATTAGAATGTGACAAGTTTCTGGACTGAGTGATACAGCACATGTAATCTCATTATCTCTGCTGGGGAATGGCAGGAGTATGCGTGTAAAACAAGATTTTATGTGTATAGTTCAGTCAGTGAGGACTAATGGATTGATAATGGGCTGTTTGTTGCTGTTCAGATTTTGGCTCGCATCCACAGTGGGGGTACACTGGAGCAGATCCACTGNGTATCATGCCACCAGTAATAAACAAATTAAAAAAAAAAAAAAAGAAAGAAAGAAAGGAAGAAAAGCTTATCAATTAAAGCTTATCCAATTGTTCATTTTGTACTCCATCAAAACTCCATACACATTCAGTCATATTTCTGGGAAATACTCTGCTTTAAGAGACAGAGTGAACATCTAATGATCTGTTTACAGAATATCCACAGGTTTTGAAAGGAGAAGGAGGGAAGGAAGGAAGGAAGGAAGGAAGGAAGGAAGGAAGGAAGTATGTAAGGAAGAAAGGAAGGAAGTAA
>VXBL01002474.1:238100-257207 GCA_013400195.1 Aramus guarauna | reverse complement strand
GCTTTTTTTTATTCTGAAAAACAGCTTTTCCTGCAGAGCTGTGGGGGATACTACACTTCCAAGTCCCAGCAACACGCAATGCTGCAGTGGGAGCCCTATCCTGTGCTATTCTGCCCCGTGTGATGCAAAGTGATTGGGCAAACTAGCAATGAATCATCGCACATGTGCTAGCTGGGTGCTGCAGGGGTGCCGATGTTTCCACGAGAGAGCTTCTGGGCTGCTGGCTACCTTTTATGTAGGAAAAGAAAAAGCAGGTATTTTATTTGTGTCTGTGGGCTGAGAGAAGGAACTCATTAGAATGTGACAAGTTTCTGGACTGAGTGATACAGCACATGTAATCTCATTATCTCTGCTGGGGAATGGCAGGAGTATGCGTGTAAAACAAGATTTTATGTGTATAGTTCAGTCAGTGAGGACTAATGGATTGATAATGGGCTGTTTGTTGCTGTTCAGATTTTGGCTCGCATCCACAGTGGGGGTACACTGGAGCAGATCCACTGAAGCACACTGATTGATACTTATACTAGATGTAAGCTGGCGAGCGTTTAGACTTATTTTCCATTCAGTGAGTAACTTATTACATTGTTGTCTCTAAGTTTATCCATGCACATATTACAAATATAGCCAGATGTCCTCATGATTGTTTGCATTTCCCTGAAAAATGGATGGAAAGGTTCACAGGTTCAGAGGAGAAAAAAAAAGGGTTTGTGGTGGGGGAATTGTGTGACAACTAAGAAAAAAGGAAGCTGTTTCACAGGAAAAACCAAGAATTCCTGCGGGACATCCCAGACTCAGGAGGCTCTGCTTTAAGGAGAAGGGAGATTTAAGAGCACTGCAAGGAAAATAAGGCAGGAATATGAGCTATATTGTCTTTTACCCACATCACTGTATTTCTTGTCATGCCAAAAGAGTGATTTGCTTCTGTAATTATATGTCCCTGCAAGGACTCCGTAAACACAAAATATCCACCGTGTGGGAAGTCCGAAGAAAAGATAAACTATTGGGTCCTCTTGGGACCCCTCAATCCTGAACCTGACTCCTTTTCCAGCTGGTTAGCAGAGTAAGAACCTTTGCCCAGCACATATTGCTAAGTGTGTAGACAGAAAGACAGCGCTCCCGGCTGCTATGACCATGGAGAGTGCAAGAGCACACAGGTCCACAGTTAAGGGTTGCATCCTCTGCATGCGAGTGAGCATCCAGCTGGGAAGCCTTCCCATTTGGTGACTATCACAGATACCAAGATGCCATGGGAATCACTGTTTCTCTGCTGTTTCTGAGGAAAGAGAAGTGAGATCCTTGGCACAAAGCTACAACTCTGAGCTGAAAAAAGATATATGAAAATCAGAGCTCTTAAGCACCTTAGGTAGTTCTGCTAAATTTGACATGAGTAGCCACAATTGTGCGTGTCAGAGAAATTCAGCCAAAACTGCGAGAGGCTGGCTGATGACTGGCTGGGAACAGCCTTACAAGCGTACAGAAACTTGACTTTTCATAGCATCCCTCTCAGCATGAGGCACCTGTCAGTGCAAAACGCACTAAACGCTGATCAGAGAGGCACTGCCCACCCTTGGGGGAAGAGATATGCCAGCCAGCAAGGAGAGAAGAAGCCCAGCCTTCCAAAGCCCATTCCCACACAAACATGTGCCTTTCACTGCTTGGTGGGTGCCTCACCTACATCACGTGTGTGTGAGGTCTCTCCCCCAGTCGTCATGGGTCCACTGTGCATCCAAGGGAGGAGAAGATTTCCCATGGAGAGGCAGAGAAGAGAGATGGGGAGAGCAAGGGGCTCTCAGCACTCAGCACCTTACAGCTCATTGACCTGTGTGCAGCAGCTCAAGCTGGATAGGGAGTTGGGAGGAAACCCATCCTCCAGATTTTTCCTTGAACACCCTGCACAGCTCCAAGTATGCTTATTTCTCAATTAAGATGCTGCAAATAGTGATATCAGCCAGGCTGATGGAGCTATGTTAGTCACCGCAGACAGTCCCTTCAAGGCACGACAGAGAAGAGCTGAATCATGTCCAGACTCAGACACCCAT
The DNA here is from genome assembly GCA_013400195.1 of Aramus guarauna. NCBI lineage: Eukaryota > Metazoa > Chordata > Aves > Gruiformes > Aramidae > Aramus > Aramus guarauna. The sequence goes on along the minus strand of VXBL01002474.1, from coordinate 255,168 downwards.
AGATATGTCATGGTTCTTGTCCATCTGCCAAAATGTGCCATTATAGGCTGGAAAATCTGCAGTGCTAATGTTACTGTTCTTCTGTTCTGCAGCTTTCCCTCCTGTCCCTTTTATTTTGCTTTATAGCATTACATGACATAACATAATACATTCACATTTTTAACAACAACAACCAAAATATCTTCCTTTGGATCAATAGCAAGTGTAGTATCCAATTGATATTCTTGGCAGCAGAGCAAATAAGCAAGCACCTGCAGTCTGAATGTGTCAGCAGCCTCGGTAGCGATTCCTGTAGGTGGAAGATCCTTTACCTGCTCCTGAAAAAATGCGTGGGCACTAATTTCAGCAGGCATTCCCCAGAGGCTGAGATACATTAAAAAAGTAAGGATGTACTAGGGAATGAGGGAGATGATTATGTTTTGATCCCTTTAAAATTCTCTGCCTCCCCTCGACTCAGTTTCCCTCATTGTGCAGGGACCTCCCCACCAAGTCTCACCCCTATGTGTGAGACTCTCAGGGTGGACTGCAGCTCCAGAACCTTGTCCTGCCTCCCATGGTGTCCTCCATCCATCTCACAGCTGGTTGGTCCTTTGGGGTCATTCACACTTCAAAATGCTCCCTATGCTTTGGGGAAGAGGTGCAGCTGTGCTCAGATGATGGTTTGCTGTGAGATTTCTTTCAATGTGGCCCATCCACACACTCTTGCAGCTGGAAATTGTACTGTTACACTCAGGTGTTTTTTCTCAAAAAGCGACCTCTTTTCTCATCCAGTGTCTTACCTGGTGCTTGAAATATCCACCAACAAATCAAATTGTATCAGACTCCTGTGCAAAAATAATAGGATTAATCATACATAAAAGATTTTTAAAAAGTAATTTCAGAGCAAGACAATGGATGAGCTGTATTAAAAATAGGCCAATTCATAGTCTTATTGTTCACTATCTCCTACCCAGTATCTTGTCCTCTGCTTTGATTGTTCTCATACCTGGGCTTCCTCCACGGCTGGATCTTGACTGTGCTGGTGAAGGTGAGGTGACACTAACTTCTGCTGTTAACAAGTTCTGCAGTACGAAACCCCACTTCTATATGCTGAAGCATGTCAGTTTTATCGTGGCTTATGTATTGTGCTACCTGACATGGCTGATGTGGTATCTTGGCTTTTGATGTGAATTCAAAGCTTATTTGTTTTGGTAATTTCAGTGGTGTTTTCATTGAAAAAGCCTTCCATTATCAGCTCTTGACAAGTAGTAAATTCCACATTTACATTTTAGCAATCAAAAGTCATTCTGAATTGCAAAATGAGCAAGCCATTCAGAGATGTTTGTTTTTTGTAATAATACTTAAAATGATTTTTAATTAATTTATTATGTCTTTAATGTGAAAATATAGATCCTTATTAATCCATTAAAATAGATTGTACAGCTAAAAATATTTTACTTTCATTGCATGAATATTTCCTTGCCTTCACGTGACTGTTCATCAGAAACAAAAACTAGGTGGGCTAAGACCACTTACATTGCCAACTGAGTACCAGAAAATATCCAAAATAATTCTGCCTCCTTAGCCTTTATTTGGCCTTCTGTGGCACATGTGTTAAGAGGCTCCTCTTGAACTGGAATTGGCTATTTTGGGGGATGAATCAGGGTGAGCAGCAAGGGGCCTGATGTCCAGGCTCTGTCCAATGCCCTCCCTGGTACCTTGTAGAGGAAACCAGATCCTGACCCTGCACCAAACTTCATTTGTGGATTGTAATGATGTCCGTCAGATTTGGTCTTCGAACATGGGAAACAGTATAGGAGAATAAGCGTGCTGGAGTGTCAGGAATGCCAAACCAGCCTTTTAGCCCTAATCCCTCCCTGTCTGAATTCCTCACCTGTGAAATAGGGTTAATATTCCTTCATCTCCCAAGGATGGTATGGAAACACATGAATAACTGTGAGACAGATGCTGTAGTGTGGAGCACTCCAGAAAAGCCCAGGAGGAAACTGGCAATTCTGTGGGCAGACACAACCCAAACAGTGGTCAGTGAATATGGCGGGGGTCAAACCCTGGAGAGTGGTAAGGGGGAGGAAATACTGAATTTATTTTCTTTCTGTGACCACGTCCCTTCATTCAATTAAGGACACCATTGCAAATTAATACTGTGTAAGCAATGTTGTTGGAAAGCAGATAAAGGAAGATGTGAAATGTGCTGACTGAGTGCTTTCAGACATCCCTCTGAGGAAGGGTTACTAAGCATAGGAGCTATATCTATGTTTTTTCTGCAGGATGAAGCATGCTTCTACTTACTGCTCTATTTGGTCTCTCAAGTGAAATTAGTGGGGAAAAATCTGTGAAGAATCCCAATATTTGCAAACCTGACAGGATCTGGACATGAACCATGTGTCAAACTACTCAGCAAGATCAGGACTTTCACAGCTGCACTTATGCCTAGCCAAAATACAAAATGCAAGAAATCCTGGAGGCATCTATAAGTCTTTATAACTTCCTAAAAATGCAGACATAATTGTGAGAACTGGAAAGTGGGTTTTTGTGATGGTTTCAGCTGAGTTTCCTTGAACTGCAATACAATATTAATAAGCTAACTTAGTCAGCTTTCTTTTTTAGGCTTGCTTTCTCTTTTCAGTCACCTGACATCTGCAGGACCATTCTCTGTGTGGAAAGACACACAACACAGCTGATTGTTCTCAAAATTCTTGCAAAAATGGGATCTCTTTTTAGACATCAAGTTTGGTTGAAATTGGTCACAGGTGCCAAAGTAACTGGACATGAGATGCAAACTGCCTGGCAGACACAAAATGCCCGTATAACACCTGTTTTCTTAAGAGACCAGGTTCAATGATTATGATGAGAGAATGAATAAAACATGGAAGAAGAAGAGAGCAGGAAGTGGACATGATATTAATATCTAATTAGGCTGAGGAGGGAGATATTCATCCTAAAGGAAGCCATCTGAAAACCTGATATTAAATGAGATTGGGTACATACTAAATTCAGTCCTCTTCAACCCGCTCTGCTCAGTTCCTCAGAAACATCTTCATGACCCAGACCTCTGTCACTCTTAATAAGGAAGGCTTAACACCCTCAAGAGGAGGAAGAACAGGGAAACCTTTCTCTGCCTCATTACCTTCCTATATATAAACCTGTCATCCCACGGAGTCAAGAACTGAGCTTGTGACTCAAACTCAGACCCCACACTGTGAGACATCATATTTATCATGTACGTGAGGCTGACTGAGATTTTTATTAAACTAAAAAGCAAACCAATGAAAAACAACTGATAGAAAAGAGTCATGCTGTATCAAGGTCTTGCTTAACACAAATTGAACTTGCTATTAATAGACATTAACTGCTGTTCATTTAGGTAATTGCAAGAAACGGGCTTTCCAAGCCATCACAGGATTATCATTTTTAGGTTTTAAAAGTGTGCTTAAAAAAAAGCTGAAAATATTTTCATAAAACATTTCATTCTAGTTCTTGTATCAGCACAATTATGTGGTTCACTTTCCATCCCTACCTTTTAAACTTTCTCCTTTGCTGCCCACAAGATAGCTGCAAATGCAGTAAAAAAGAATGATTCAATGTCTCCTGAAGCCCCTGTTTGAACATTCAAAGGAGCCATACTTTGGTCCTGCTTTCTGAAAATCAAAACATTTGACTCCAAGGAATTAGCTCAGCTCTTTATAAGGCATAGGATAACCTTTTGGTTTTGTGTAAGCCTCAATTGCTAGCACAAGGAGGGCTGGCAGGGCAATTGTTAGGCCAACAGATGAGTAGGATAAAAGCTGGGGGGACATGTAAGTGAGCATCAGGAGTGAAGCCATAAACATTCACGAGGTAAAAGCTGGACTGGAACGGCTGGGGTGATACCTGCTCTACTCTTCTGGCATTTCAAGAGGTTCTTGACTCTTCCCTGGCCCCTTTCCCTGCTTCCTTGGTTTCTAACCACTGCAGTCTTGCTAAATTTTGAATCAGCCATTGAGGTGCCCATGCTGTGAAGAACTGAACCCCTGGTAGGAATTTGGGACCAACAATCTTTATGAAGAAAGAACAGGGTTTCCCCATGTGATTTTAGCTGTGCTGCAAGGCAGACTTAACAACCCTGTGCTGGACCTTGAAAAGGAGAGTGCTCACCCAGAGTTTCAGACTACATTGAGTTCAAGCCCCTTATACTCCTTGCTGAAAGTTCAAGGCAGAATGGCAGAAATGTTGTTCAAGCTTCATTCCCCTCATTCTCTTGCATCATTCCCACCTTAACTGTTCAGGGCTCACTGTGTTTGATGCTTCATTCCAGCTGCCCAGTCTCAGCACTTTGCAGCCATGGTTGGGATTCAGCTGCTATCTCCTAGGCTATCTCCTAGCAATGAGAGTGCAATCGTGGGAGCTTAACGCTTTGGATATGCTGCTGCAGTAGCCAAGGAAGTCTATATTTTTTTAATATTCTACTGAATTTGGGCTATTTCAAGTACAGCTAATGTGAGGGGCTAGATGCAGTGGTTTCTGCCCTCAGCCTCCCACTCGGCCTGGCTCCACCTTTGCTTTCAAGAACACACCTAACACTGCAGGGATGGAAGAGGTGCTCATGCAGCAGCTGCAATGTACTTACTGAATAATTTAAAGTTGGTGCCAGGTTTTCTTCCTGGGCTGGGCTAAAAACTGCTGAGGGTCAGGAGTGCAGTGCCTGCAGGGTCCCTACAGTGGTGGGCGGACTCTCTGAGAACAGTACTGTGGGAAGAGCTGGGACAGGGGTTCTTTCAGCCATGCCATCAAAACCATCCCTGAACAAAGCCCTCAGCTTTTGGTTACCACACAAGCCATGTGATTTTCAGAAGGCAGCTGCTCTGGTACCACTGAAAAAACCTTTATAAACTACATTTGCCCAGACTGAGGTATGGCAAACCCAGTAAACCCCTTGGGAAATGTTGGCTCAAGCAGCTAAATGTACAAAACATTTCTGAATATCCTTGAGCTGTAGATGCTATTGCTGAGCATATGAGTCAAATATGCTCAATGTGTCAAAAATGAGTTAGGAAAGTGCTAAGTTGCTGTTTATGCCAAAGACTCCTTCAGTTGACAGCTTTTGAAAACTTAAAAGCATAAACATTTTAGCAGACAACAAGTTGCATTTCCTAAACGAACAGCTTTTGGAAATTATGGAAAAGAAGCCTATAAAATGCTTATGCATAATTCGCCTCCCTCACATTCACTTTAAAGCACTTTAGCAAAGTAAGTGTCCCCCATTGTGGTAATAAGAAAAGAACTTGTTTACAAGTTGTACATGGAAATTTAAGTTACTGGGACTAGCAACAGGTTTGTAGTGACAGGTCACTTTAGATTGGAGTTTAATTTATGAAGATTGCTTTACCTGAGGCTATGGTAAACTATGCCTTTGGAGTAATTCACCCTCTGCCTCATTTCGAATGCAGTCAAAGACTGTCGTATTTCACTATGACAATGTAATCACAGATCCACATTAAAAAGTCATTATTGTTTAGAATCCAGCTTGGTTTGAAAAACACTTACTATAAAATTCAACAGCCTTTGTAAATTACCCAAAGGTTTACTCAAGAATACAAGGTGCAGTGATTTAAATCTGGAACTTACTACTTTATTGATTATATGGGATTTTTAGGTCACTGCGTTTACGGGAAATGATTAGTGAGTAATCAAAGTAATAAACTCCTTGATGTTGGTTCATAAATAATTATGAATTGAATTTTATTTATCAAGTATTAGATAAAAACTGAGTTAGCCATAAGATAGCTCTTATTTAACTTTTTTTCCTACTGCATTCTAAAAATCAACAGTATCAATACCAACCATAAGCATAATTTTCTGATTTCTGTCTCTTGTTTTTTTAAACCAGAAGTAATGCACTCGCACAGATATATCTAGTGCACTCTTCAGCTTAAAGTTTTGGACTGAACCTAAATTGTAGCTCTGCTTTCTTTTTAATTCTACGCTGACATTTCTGGCACTGTTAAAACATGTCACAGATAGATTCAATCTACTTCATGACGTATTAAAACCCAGATTTATATTCTAACTAACATTCAGCCATTTACCCATCACTGTACATGTAGTGATTATTGAACTCCTATTTATCTTTATATTGTTCAAGACCCGTCTTTTCATAGGTTTTTTTCCTGCAAATTGAATGAGTTTTAGCCCTGACTATTATGCAAGAGTTTAAGACTGTAATAAAAACAAATGATGCAATGAACCAATTAAAATTGTTGTATATATATTTTTTTAATTAGACATTTATGAGCTGTGAATTGGACCAGATATTCCCAATGCACATGACATGCTGACATATAATAGCTGCTTTTGGGATGTCAGGGTAGCTTTTTATGAATGCAAATAGAGGTAGGTTTTCTTTTTTTAATTAACTTTAGGAATAATTTTGTTCTCTCTATTTACAATACAGGTAGACACTTCAGTGTTGCTTACTCAGAAGGTTTGAAAGCATTAGATTTAGCAGCAGTTGTGATCAGATTTCAACAGACACACCTTATTTTAAAAGCATTCCATAAATGTTTTGGACTGTAGGAAAAACTGAATATTAAAAAGCTGGTTTACAGAGAGATAGGTTCATTACCATGCTAGTGTCTGAACCTGCACAACAACAAATTCTTGCTGGTCAGTGAAATGACGTGATCAGTGTTGTGCCCCCTGCCTGAAGCAAATACTTCGGGATTGAAAAAACCTCCTGTCCTCCACCCTAAACTGGGCCAGGCTTTTTCTCTCAGACCTTGTTCTCAGGGCTGCTCTGTCCATGTCCCAGTGACACCAAGGGTCTTCACTTCTGCACTGTGAGGTGGTCAACTTTTAATGCCTTCCAGCTTTGTGGGCCTCACACAAACAGGTGATCTCCAGTGCATCAGGAAGTGGTATCAGATATATCACCATAGAGATTACCAGCAGTATGGTCTTCTGAAGGGTTGGCTTCTATGCACCCTGTTCATGGCATGTGGTACAAATGCAACACTCGCATCTTACAGACCATACTGCCTTAGACGGCTTTGGCGAGGTCACGTGTCTTGGTGGACATGATGCTAGGTCTGGTCCTGCTCCTATCTTGTCTGGGTGCTTTCGGCAAACCACTTTCTTTGTCTGTTGCCTATTTGGAATAAACTGCACATTGTTTAAAGTTTTATACACCTCACACCTTGCTAAATAATTGGGAAGTTAACATCTAAACAGCAATTAGACTGCCAAGTATTAATGGTGACCTGTGGCCATGGCTCCGAAGGAAGTGGTTGTCTCTTTTTATATGGTGTAGTCAAAGCATCACAAATAAAATGTAATGAATAGCCATTTGTGAACTGGAAAAAATAAAAGGCATTTATGTGCTTAAAAGTTGTCAGAAATTGTAAACACTTAAGGATTGAAAACTAACAATGCTCTAAGACTCCTGTGAAGACAGAGTGAGCAGAGATGCCCATCGATGATACCTAAATAATGAATTTCAATGTGCAATTCTGAAAATAGTTAATTAAAGAGGAATAGTTACTTTAATCAAAGCCAACAAGCTGTTATTGAGTCCAACAACAATAATAAACAATTATTGCAACTTTCTTCTGTGGACCCACAAACGCGTGCCAGAGCAGAGAAGCTTAACACTGCCATGCTGAGCTTTGGCCTTTGTGTAAATCTGCTCTTGAAAGCTAAGCAGAAAACTAAGCGGACAACTTTGCATCTTCTGCAGCCAGACTTTGAAGTACAAAAGTGCAATCAAATGAACAAGCATCTGAAATGATATTTTCTTAGTGTCACTTGGAGGCAGCAAAAAAAGGAAAGGCTTTATTATCTTTCCTGACATCCAGTTCATTTTCAGTGCACCAGCATCCTACTTGATTTGAGTAGAAACCCACTCTAATCACACTTCATATGAGATCTCCACATATCATTCTGAAAGGGTTAATAAGGAGGAATAGTTATTTTAATCAATGGTAACAAATCATTACGGAGTCCAACAAGACAATAGATTCAAAGCACATTTCGAAGACCACTTTCTCACACAAATAAGAAATTACATCCATGGGTTACAGCTCTTAATTACTCTCCTATGAATTACATGAAAATGGGGTCTTTAACATAAAGTTAACATAACATCAGTTCCTCCCTCTGAACACGAAATCATTCTTTCGAATAAGTGGAATTCTCACTGAGTTGGAGGCAATGGAGCTTCCAGCAGCTCTTAAAAGCCAGCCTCAGAAAAGCAGTTTTCCTTCAATTTCCTTTTAAAACTGTTCCAATAAAATAATCTCCTTAGGTTGTGGTAAACCTAGCCCTGAGCTTGACCCTTCCAAAACCTAGCAGAACTGGGCTCTGAAAGCAGATTTTGTAAGCAGGTAAGCGTTGCATTCTGAGAGAGATGTGGCAAGAAAGTAAATAATCTTCCTCAATACAGTTTGCAATAAAATAAGGTACCACTGAGAGACGTGACAAGCCTGCGGTTTGTAGAGGTGGTAGCTAATATCTTATTAGCATAATTAGCCAACTGTGCTTTCTTCATGGATATCAATTTCTAATTGAGGTACAGCTGTTCAGTGGAAGTCCTAGCTCGATTAGAACATACGATCTGATTGGGAGGGACTAGGGCTTTTATTCCTACAGTAATGCCACCCTGGGTAAACACCTAATTGGCAGGAGTAATTAACTAGAGAGGGCAAATTTCTGTGTGTATCTAGCCATTTCTGTTCTATTGCTGTGATAACAACTTCTCCCAACAGCAAACCCAATCACAGGGAATAGACAAGAGGACCAAGGAGAAGGCAAGTGTAGTTTCAGACTAATACAAAGCTGATAGTTACACAGTGCTGTAAAGAATAAAAGCACTGGACGAACATTCACTGACTGCTAACGCTGCTCTTGTTCTTGATTTTATTTGACACTAAGCTACTGGGGTGATTACAGCCTTCCCTGTTGTCCTCATATGCTCCCACCTGCAGCTGCAGGCTATTCATAGCCGCTGATATGATTCACAGCCCCTTCGACTGCCACTTGCTTGGACAAAAAACCCAATCAATTCAAACCAGCCATAATCTATTGTGATTTAAGGGCATGGATGTTCAGGCTGAACCTGAAGGGGATGAAGAATTGCACCTCGTGCATTAGGACAGCTTTGCACACCCAGCCAGGTATAGATTAAACCATGATGAAGGGGAGCTGGGTGAGGATTATGCTGATTTTATGCTGATGTAACAACCTCCTGGCTTGGGTGCAAGGACTGAGCCCCGAACTTCTCATGGGGGATTTGCTGGTCTCAAAGGCCCCCAGTGGATTCCACGACCAAAGAATCAGGCACATTTGTCTCACATTTGCCATGTAAATGGCTACTTATACTGTTTATATTAGAGTGGGACTAAGAGTTCCCAAAGCATAGCAAAGATTACTACAGCAGGTAATTATGTGTCAATCTTTCCTCTGCAATTGATTACTACTTTATTTTCTGGGGTATTTTTGTGTATTTTGTTTTCCCCAGACTTTTCTGCTCCTTGAATAATGTAATGCTTACATCAGTTTTAATGAATGTTAAAGACCTGTCGTGTACATAGGATGCAATACATTCACGTGACTTATGATTGGATTGATTGATACTCATTTCTGATTTCTCCCTTTAAAAATAATCATAAAAAATAAATTTAAAAGTCCTTTGACACATGATGTTGATTCATTTTATGAATGCTTGCCTGAGCCTAAGGTTACATGCAATGGACAGGATTAGTTCCAGCATTCGTTCATCCAAATCTCAGGAAGGATAGCTTAAAGAGTTAGGTCAACAGTCTGAGTGTGTGCTTTGGCACAAGTTAATGTTAATTTGCACCTTATCTGAAAGGAGCCAGGTGTTAGTGTAAATTGGCAAAATGCTGCTTAATCCCATTGATTTAGATAGCCTCTTTTCCTTTCTTTCCCACAAAAGGAAAAGATGAATGAATGCAAACTATGGAGATGATGGACTCCTATTCAGAGGCTTTTGGACAGGTTTAGCTAGAACACTTCTTGTACATCTCAATAAGAGCATGGAATGGTTTAGCTTCTGTGTTTGCTCTGCATTGGACTCTTATGTCATCCCACACCCTCTCATCTATACTTAGCATTTATGGGAATGAAAAATTAGAGAAAATATCCTAGGATGAATAATTAGAAAAATCTCCCCTTTCCTTCATACAGAGCAACACAATGGGAGAGTGACACATGCAAAAGAGAAGAAAGGCCAGCGAGAGCTCCTCTCCCAGAACTCTTCTCTGATAGATTGTTTTCTATGAAGCAACCATGTTTTTTCTTCCAACTCAGTGCTCAGTGTCTCAAGATTTCCTAAGAATTTGATTCAACCATTGCCAAATACAGTTGTTCCTGGGAAGGAAAGCAGCAATCATTTCTGCAGTATCTTCAGCATAAATATACAATAAACAAAACAAAAAAAATCCATAGGCAGGAAAGAAGAAAACTACTCCCCATGCTATTAAAACAGTGAAGAAATTTAAAATAATCAGAAGATAAATGGAATGGGGAAATATCCCTTCCCCCACATGCAGCATCATTAGTGACCCTGATGTCCTTCCTCTCCTCCCCGCCCAGCCTGGCTGTGCAGTGTAATGCAGTGGCAGGCCAGGGCTGGATGTCCTACAGGTGCATTAAAGACCAGAACAACAGTGGAAAGCCATCTGTAGATCAAAACATCTGGTCCTGAAGTTCTGCACCTACACTGTAATCACTTCAGGAGCTTTATTTCAGGTCACCTGGGTCATAAGTCCCCACCAAGGAGATGGAGGATGTGTCAATCAATGCTGATTCAATGCTGTCCATCCCCATGGAGGGGTGGGTGTGTTTGGCGAGACTCTGGTGCACAGCTTCTGGTTTTACCTCCTCTGAAAGCAACATGGTTCCCACCATGGTGGGTTGGGAGCGATCAGAGGGTTAGCTTCAAACAACAACAACACCCAGTGTGTGTACGGTCTCTGCTACTGCTAGGGCCAAGGCATCTCCCGATGCTGTCCCCCGCTGATGCACTAGCTCTTCTGATGTTACCTCTCCATAACAGCCTACAGTTCACGAGACCTCCACTTACAAATAATCGAACTAGAACTGCATAGTGTCCTCTAAACTGTCAACCCTGGAAGTACTTACAGATTTGTTTAATTTCATAACCATTGAAACTTCTCAGGAGAGTAAGGTTGAACATGTGCAGTAAAAGAAGCTGTAGATTAAGGATTAAAGTACTAGTCAGACCTGGTCACTGCTGGCTTGTGAGAGAAGAAGCTCAAGAAGCTACTGGTGAAATGAAGTGCATCAGAAAGTAAAATATAAAGCATTTCCAACTATCTTCAAATATCTTCTGATAACAACTATCTGAAAAACTAGAAGGGGAAAGATCACATTTTCCCCCATTTGAGTATTTCTATGCCAAAATTTATCAGTTTTAATTAGTGATACAGAAATGCAAAAAATAATTAAAAAAATCAACTGGCAACATTTTTCATTGAAAAATAGCCAGGGAAAGTCCCGGAGAGCTATTAATTAAGTTTCTAAATATGTGAACACCCACACATACCTAAGGGGAGTGGAGAAAGCAGTTTCCTGCCAGCTTTAGCTTCAATTCATTTTCCCATTTTGCACCTACAAGTTTGCCAGCATAAATATTTCCTGGGGTCATTCAGTCAGCAAAAAAGTAAAAATGGCAGCAGTTGGTTGTCAGTCAAATCACACCCATGTTTTCTTACTTGCCTTCACAAACATTTCTGGCATTTCCAGTAATTCAGAGGCATGTGTTTTGGATTGCTTTTGTTGCTATATGTTGAAAATTTACACAACATCTAGAGACTTCTTGAATCAAATCTTCAACATACACCCCCTCTGAAAGCCAGTATGAAAAAAAAAAAAAACAAAACCCAACTAGATTGACAACTAGCTTGAACCAATGCTGCAATTCCTATTGTTTTTCTGTTAACGAGATTAGTGCTGCTGACTCCTGTGGCATGTTAATAATTTACCCAGGTTGAGCGTCCCATCCTTTGCTATCCAGAGAAGGACTGGGATAAAGAGATTATATCCTGGCTGGATGATGCTAATGCAAAACCACGTTCAGGACAGAAGTTAGTGATAGCACCAAAACTGATGTTGACTCTGTCCACCCTCAGGAGGGAGAGGGCTGGGAGAACTTCTCAGATTCTCCTGCCTCAGAGAGAGTTGTGGAGGGGGCTAATTGCACAAGGACTAATCACAGACACACACTCAATGTGTGTTAGTCAATACAGATTGCTGTGATGTCTTATTAAGGCAAAGCTTTCTGACAGAGCAAACACACTCTTCCGTGTACAAAAGCTGGAAATTCTTTACAACTCTCCCTACATTTGCTTTTAATTTTCATTCTAACTACTGGTTAAGTAGTAATGATCTGGGCATAGGGCATTTTTTTGAGGATTGATGATAGACTGAGAGGCGTTTATGGCCAGAGGTGTAGCCAAGGGTGCCATTAGTCCCAGCTGGTCATTAATCCCTGAGAATGCCCTGTGCTGAGGTCGCTATTGCTGTTATTGGATGAAAATGAGAGAAAATGCAGGAGTATGGATTTTTTTTTTTTTATTTTATTTTTTTTAATGGGTGATGCCATTATGATTGGGATGTGTAAGGTGTTTCCAGGAATTAATGACTTACCCATTTGTAGTCCAATTGCCTGAGTTATCTGTACACTGCCTGAAGCAGGATACTATAATTAAAATGTTTTAAACTTTTTTCACTTCTTCATTAAAAAAAGCCTGTTTCAAGCTAATAGAGCTTTTCAAAACTGGAATTCCCAACTAAGCCTGTATGTAAACTGCTATCTAATTTCACAAGTTGAAAAATATATAGAAGAAAAATAGTTTCAGAAGCAGCATGTAGATGTGAATTTCCTCACTGGACTTGCCACCTATGATGAGGGGTACTCTGGTAAAAGCCTGAGAGGTCCCCAAAGTTAAAACCTTGAATCAAGGAGTGCTGATTATGAGAGTCCTGGTTTTCTATATGCCTATTTGTGTTAACTCTCTATTAGTTAGACAAAAAAGGTAGCAGAGTGCCTAGGAAGCAGCCTGGAGTTAGCAAACAGGGAACACAATGCATGGGGAGCTGCTGCCTCTCTCTGGATGTAGGACACTACACACAACAGCCCAGGAAGATCCCTTGGCACTCTCTGCTAGGAAGGCTCTCCTGAAAACAGCTGTCTACACCCTTTCTTGTAGTAGCTGGGTAGGGCTTATCCTCTTAAACCAGAGCCTGTGGTGATGCTGAAACCACATCTATTTTATTCTATAGTCATTGGTTAAAATAATAATTAAAAAAATGATCCTGAGAACTGGGAGAGAAGCCATGGTTAAATTTTCCCTTGGTAAATTATGGCTAGATTGTAAATGGAGATTTCTCATAATCAGGGTTTGAAGGTCTTGAACAGGAGTAGCGGCTGAGGGGCAAAGAGCAGAGTTAATATTAAGATATGTCTTCATGACTTCATCAAAGGAAGTATATGGCATCTGCAAAAGCAGGGAAATAGACACCAACGTCCAGGACCCTAAGAAAAGTTCTTCTGTTCAGATGAAGGGTTCACCTATCCCTCTGTCCTTTCTCCACTGGATGCAAATATGACCTCTAAGGAACAGTAAGAACATGGGCTGCTCTCTCCTTTTCAGCCTCAAGCTATTGTCAGCTTCTGGGGCTTCCTGATCTCAAAATGTTCCATCCATTTAGTAGCTCCCCACAAAGCTCTCTTCAACGTACTTTGTTGCATCTACAGTGATTTCTAGCAAGGACTGCTATGTATCTATCACTGATTTCCTGAAGAACCACATGCTTTTGTTTGCTTTGGCCCTGGCTCTCAGAAGCTTCATTTGATGGCCTCTAGTCCAGTACAGAAAGAGGCAGTGACCAGTCAGTCTCTGTCCAGCTTTTCCAGCCTACTCAGGATCTTCTAGACCTCTCAAACTGTCTCTTTTCCAGACTGAAAAGTTCTAGCCCAGCTGAGCATTTCTTGTAAAAATATCAATGAGTAATCTTGAGTGACAATTTTATCTGACTGCTTTGAAACTTGTCCAGGGTCATCCTGTGCAAAGGCAAACACCCAAACTTCAGAGTCAGATTCTGCCACTCTTATGTATGAAACCCAAAAGTGACATCAGTGGAACTGCTTCTAAATTATGAGTGGCAGGAACTTCTGCTTACAAAGCAATAGATGTGTTACCACTCATTTATTTTGGTCTGGCAATGTGGCAAGGACTACTTCTAAGGTGTATGTGAATTGTAATGGTTAGGGCCCGATATAAAATCTGCTGTCTCACATAGACATACTTCAGGTGGATAGCATTATGGATTTTGATCTTTTCAGTTTTAATAGTCAGTTCTACAAATACTGGTCACGTAAAATGAGATTCCAAGGGAAGTTTTCCAACATTGTCCTGTCCTTTTTAAAATATCATTTTGGTACCTTAATCTTTTGAAATTTGCCAATGTATCTGAAATAAATTGGTCTGACTTTGAAATTTGAAGTGCCTTTTCCCCCCACATTATTTCTAATGTGACAAAACAGAGTACAATAGTATCTTAAGTAGAAATAATCTATGCTTGAAAGGTTATTTGGCTTCTTTTAGTGTAAATCGTGGTAGTGAGTCTGAACTGAAGCACTGCATCACTCAGCCTAGCTTATTTCACATGCATATTAGTGCTATGTTATAATAATATATGAAGAATCTGTCCACACCCTTTTTTTTAATTAATCTTGTCTACAAGCTTTTTCACCCTGCAAACAGATCAATTTACATGTGTATACAATGGTTTGATATAGCAGTCTTTTTTCCTCCCTAATGTGTGTTTTATTCTTTGGAGAATATAGCCCTCAAGAGGCCGGTGCAAATAAATATAATTTTCTCAGTCTCCCACCTGAAGACTTAATAAAGGGAAGGAGATTGTGTCTACTACTCCGTAGCATGATGCAGAGAATAATGAAGATATGCACATTGAAGGCTCTTGCATTGGCATGGGGAACACTGCTTTCTGTTGTCAGTGAAAACAGGCCACGAAATCCCGTTGGTTGGGTTTGCAGTGTCTTTGATTTTTGACATGAAGCACTCAAATAGTGAACAACACAGGCAGATTCATACTAGAAAAGTGAAAAACCTGCTTTTCGTGGTACCGCTGCACTTTATCGGAAGGGATGTTGTCAATGTGCAAATATCGGTGGTTCAGAACCGCCTGTGTGTGTGTTTGTGAGCGTGTGAGAGTGAGGATTTTGCCGTGGATTTTGCTCAGGTTGCTTTTCCCACGTGGTGCATACCCTTGTTCTGTAGTTTGCTAGGTTTGGTTTTCCACAAGTGAGTCGCACTCTCTGGTCTGGTTTGTTATGCAAGTCATGGCTGATGGCAACTCAGGAATTCCATTAGAGGAGGGCAGGCTTGTGGACATTTTTCACATATCCATCGATTGATGGGATTGTTGGATCATTTGAAATGCTGATCTAATGAGAGGTGTGACAATGCTCCTTACAATACCTGACTTTCAGCCAACAAAATGAAAATTATGACCTTATCCTGGAAGACTGTGATAAATATCAGCTAAGAGAGAAGAAGCTACAGCTGGCTACATCTTTTTATTCCAGACCTATAAATGGGTTTGCATACCACACAGCAACCTTAAGTCAAATATTTGCCATTACTCTCTCTCACTAATGAAGTAGAGCCTCACCCAAAGCAATTGGCTTCTATTGATTTACACCCAGCTGGTTGCCTGGCCCATCACGTTCCCCCTCTGCAAAATCTGTTCTACTGTCTTCTTCCAACTTATTTCTCCTCCATTACATCAGTGTTTTGCAACCATATGCATTCTTACTCTGAATGTGATTATTAAACTCAAATCAGGAATCATGATGTGCCATTCAAATTCTTAAAATGAAACAATTGAGTCCTAAAAAGGTCAAAATTGATGGAAAAAAAAAAAAGAGAGAACCAGCAGGTGAAGTGAGAGGTAAAACTGCTGAACAGGGCTGTTCCCAGGACTCGGTGGCACCCCGTCTCCTCACCCGTGTTCAGAGGACATGGAGATTTGGTGCATGACCAAAGCCACACAGTTTCTCTCCATTTTGCCACTGCTCTGTAAAGTCATAACTCTTAATTCAGAGGAAACACATACGGGTAACCTGTTTTTAAAATAAGAAAAATAAAAGTAAATATTCCTTTACAAAACCTTTCTTTGGTTGGGTATGAATATTTGACGTAAGGGGGCTGTTATCACACCTTTCCCATTTCTGTACAAACAATATACTCTTCATCTAGAGCGTAAAACCAATGTCATTCCTTCATGGGCTAAAAAAAAAAAAAAATAGTAAAGCAATGTAGATGGCAAGGAAAAACAGGCATCTGGGATAGGGATTTGATCCAAAAGTAATACTTTTGAGATAATAACAGGTAAAACAGTATAAATTCTACAGGGAGACTCTTGATTTCTAGCCTAATTCACAAAGATTACTTGCCATAAGGTACCACTTGAGTAATGTAAAAGAAAAGCACATAGATATGATGGGAAACGTAAGCAGCTGACTCCTTTATGTGGCAATAAACTGGGGTAATCTATCCCTGTCCACTAATGTTTATAAACATATTGTAAACAAGCATAAATGAACAGCTCATCTCTCTGGGGGGACCAGATGCATCCTTAACACTGATTAAGTGTTTTGTTCTGCCTGAGTGTCTGGCAGAGGTTTATGCTCCGAAGCAGAGGGAGGGAGACAGAGTAATGACAGTCTCATATTCTCCTGGCTCTTTAACTGCTTTGGGGGATTCAGCAGGCAATATAGCATGTATAATTCTACTGATGATCATTTTCCACAGCACACCGTGACACGGGATACATTTCGCATGTCAGGTTTTTAAACCCGCTTCCCAAGTCCCCTTTCTCATGGAGGAAAATGGAGAGAAGTGCAGAAGCAGGAGCAACAGCTGCACTCTGGAGGTCCCCTCACCTGCTTCCATCCCCTCTGATACCACTGGAAAAGTCTGAATGCTAGTCAGTGTCATGATCACAATCACAAATACAGCACTTT